>BFEA01000001.1:7941180-7972051 GCA_003427395.1 Chara braunii
CCCCAATACCCCCTCCCATCCCCACATGTTTCTCAGCGGATTTGGGCTGTACTCAGCAAGAGCAGTACAGCCCCCAACTCAGATTTGAAAAAAAAACAGTGGATGGTTGTTTTCTGATTGGTCGGCAGACTGCCGACCGGTCAGCCCTACTGGTCAGCTGCAATACGGTCGCGATCAGGGTTGGCGGTCAGCAGGGATGCAACCCTGGTCTTCAACATATCTGTACTCAATAGCCATAGCAGTGATTTGTACCATAGAGATGAGAACACCACATTGTTCATTACTAGGGCTCGTCCAAAAAGGAAAGTGTGTTTGTGTTTCCAGTTGGCAAGTTTTGACAGTGCGAGGGCGCTTACCCATTTGTCGTTTGCTGTTGGCTTACCGCTCGCTGTGATAGACACCCCTAGCACTCTCACGGGGGCATTCCAGGGAAGCCATGTGATATTGAGTGAGTCCAGTGGTTGCACACCTTGATGGTGAATCCACCAACCTAGGGTCTTATTGCCATAGTTGACCTCCATATTCGACACCTGCCGAACCTATCAATCAGTTTTTGGATTTCTTTCATGTTTTCATGACGTGCATTTGCCATTGTTGTGAGTTCATCTGCGAAGAGAGTATACCGACATCTCCACAGAGATCCGCGTTGTGCATATTGTCTTAATATATATTTTTTTCCGAAGATTGGCCGACAAAGCCTCCATTATTATGAGAAACAGGAAGGGGGCAATCTGGTCACCTTGTCTAACTGATCTTTCTAGTTTGACCTCCGATGACAGGGAACCGCTTACTCTTGTGGTGCATTTTGATGTAAAATCCTCACCCATCTTCTGAAGTTTGGGCCAAAATTCATCTTTTCTAGGCAAATTCCAGGAAATACCAGTCCACATGATTGTATGCTTTCTTAAAGTCGTTAAATATGAAAGCTGCATATGTTTCGATTGTCTACCAACAATATTTTTTATTATTTTCCTGGATGTTCCTATTTTTGATGAGCCCAGTCTGGGAAGGGTGGATGACGTTGTCAATACTCCTATTATTCTACTCGCCATCTTATAGACCACTGCCAAGAGGGTGATGGGTCTTTTTTTTTTTTTTTTGAACTTCATGGACAGGTTGTCGTGCTTACCGAGGTGATAAGAGCATCCACATTAAGCAAGTCCCCAGATTGAAGGCTCCATCTATTGGTGGGGAGCAACACCTGCTGGAAATCGGGTCCAGCGTCCCTGTACATCATGACCAATCAAGGATCCAGTTTGTAGTTAACATTGTCACCTGGCTAGGTTTTCCGTGTATCTCTACAACAAGGAACTAATGTTGCATTTGTAGTCTTTTGTGGCGAGTGCGAGCTACTTTTGCAGTGCTTTTGTAGTGCAGGACTTGTGGGGTGCCTTGGGGGAACCAAGACTCTGTGATAGTGTAATGTGTATGTTGTGTATGCAGTGTGTATGCAGTGTGTATGTTTGTTGTATGCTCTATTGTGTAACCTCCTTCTGCTACTATTGTGTGTGCTATCAGTGGAGAAAAATTATACAAGGTGCGCATGAATGCCTTGGGTGTGCCGGACCCGCCGGGATGGCGGTCCGTCAGGATGGAGAAGAAGGGTTAACAAAGGAGGAGGTAGAGATGGAGCTGGAAGGGACAGCAAAGCTCCAATGCGGACTCAACACGCATGTACTCCAAAAGTGCAGAATGAAGAATGATATGAAAAATAGACAACAGTTGGGCTATACCCCCAGTGGACTGACTGGACTGGACTGGACTGGCCTGGTACCGACAGTGGTACAGGGCAGGACTGGACTGGACTGGAACAACACACGGCCTGTGAGGTCAGGCCACGGCCTGGTACCACAGGCCGAACTGGCAAATAGCCAAATAGGCCCTGGCTGTAGGCCAGGGCAGATGGAGGCCCGCTGCACGATCCTCAGACCTGTAACGGATCGCAAGAGCCATAAACACGCTATCCACAAAAGCAGCGGAACTCTGCAATAAAGAAAGTTGAGAAATCTAGGATGCGAAGCAAGCTCCATGCAGAGTCCATGCGATGTAGCCTAAGCTACATAATGTCAAATGAAAAGCAAATGGCTGGTGTACACATCCTAACTAACAACAAAAATGAAATATAGCATGATACAATCCTAAAGTCCTAGAGGCAATGGCCTCAGTGCTGAAAGGAAAAAGAGCAATATGTCACAAGATAATGTCATGTCGCTGAACCACTAAGAGTGGGATGGTCTCAGAGTGGGTGAATGCAACCTAAGAATCGAAACTCCTAAGGGCAGTCACACATGAAGGTGGGATAGGTCATCAGGCTCAAGGTGAGGGAGTGGTAGCGAAACAAAACCAATGACCCTAACAGATAGACCATCAAGGCAGATAATGCTCGACAAAAGGGTGACACCATGCAGGGTCGACCATGAGAAGGGGAGCCTGGAATAGGGTGGAGATATGCCTAATTGAAGGCATGCAAGAGCCGGCACTAGGGTGATGAGGGCAGTGGGTGAGGGAAACATGCACACAACTCACCGACTGGGGGAGGGAGCTAGATCTGGGAGTAGGGAAGCCAAGATAACGCTACGGCCCCAATGCCTATGCGATACCAAGGGAGAGCCCAACTCAAGGAGACCCAACTAAGTGAGAACCATCATGCGACAGATGCAAGGGAATATACAGGATAGGGTGGTGGCGTGGGGGAGACTCAGGGAGGCACGTCCAAAGAAGCTGAAGCCGATAAGGTGGCTGAAGTCGAGAAGGTAGCTGAAGTCGTCGAAGTGGTGGATGACGTCGATGAAGTAGGAGTCGAGTAGATGTCGAAGCAGAGCCGCAAAACACTGACATCTGGAATAAGTTGATGATGGAGTACTTGATGGTGTGAGTCAGTAGGGATATAGTAGGTGATCAGAGTGTCAATCATCAAGACGTCGAGGGCGTCGACGAGTGCGTTGTGGACGTGCGGAGGCGTCCGTCTGCTGCTGAAGAACGGCCTCTGAGGGAGCGGGCTCGTCCTCAGCGACCCCCTCAGCCAGAGGAGGAGGAAAAGGGTCAGTCGACTGAGTAGGAGCAGATGTCTCAGCATGATGAGCACGGTCATATGCATGTACCAACATCCAGGCGTGTTGCAAGTGCTCGAGGGGCTCCCAAGTAGCCTCCTCATCAGGATAGCCCTTCCAACGCACACGGTACTCGATGCGTGGAGGGGTATTGTCGGTAACTCAGCGAGATACGATGTCGGAAACAACGAACTCCTCGTGACCGTCCACCATGATAGGTGGAGGGCGCTCATAAGGACGTCCGACGAAATGCTCGGACGGTCTGCGATAAGGACGCAGCAAGGAGACGTGGTAAACAACGTGTACGCGAGCCTGTCGAAGGTAATCAGGTAGCTTCACACGGAAGCTGACCGGACTAGCGGCAGTATCAGAACCGACGGCTGAAGGATGCGGCATGGACCGAAGAAACGACACCTGAACTTGCGAAGCGTATCCACTTCGAGTTGTAAGTGGCGTGCATCGATGAGCACATCGTCACCGACTTTGAATGGGTGATCCATTCGTGATCGGTTTGCTTGTGCGGCCATGCGAGTCTGGAAGTCGGCTGGACTGCCATGTGCGTGCTTCATAATCACTGCCATGAGGGTGATCCAGTCGTCAAACGCAGGACAATGAGTGTCTAGGCTCAACCGCGATGGTCGTAGGAAGTCCGCGGGTATGCGAGGGTGGTAGCCGAGGTCGCAATAGAATGGCGACATCCCCGTGGCTCGCGAAACAGCGTGGTTGTACGCAATCCCCACGTGGGCTAAGTGTAAGTCCCACTGCCTAACAAACTTTCAGAGGATATTACCGAGATTTTTTATTGGTGACCTTAGTGTGACCATCCGTCTGAGGGTGGTAAGACGATGAGAAGTGGAGATGGGATCCGTACACCTCGTGTAGGCGTCGCCAGAATGTGCTGCTAAAGCGTGGGTCACGGTCGGAGGTGATGCTCTGAGGTAAGCCGTGATTTCTCACGACTCGGTCGAAGACGATGTCGGCGACCTCATAAGCGCTAATGCGATAGTGGCACGAGACAAAACGTGCACGCTTCGTGAAGTGATCGACGATGACCAAGATAGCCTCATGACCGCGCTCAGTGGGTGGGCGGAGGGGACCAATGAAATCCATTGAGATGGACTGCCAACGACCCTTGGGTATGGGTAAGGGTTGAAGTAACCCATACGGAAGGTGGTTCGCACTGTTCACCTCCTGGCAGGTAGGACACTCTTGGACTTCGGCCAGACGTCTAGGCGGCAAACACAAGCGAACGTCTTGTGGAAGCCCATATGGCCGGCAACTGCCTGGTCATGGAACTCTGCTACAGCCTGGACGCGGAGCTGTCCGGTGGAGGGCACCCAAATACATGGTTATAGCTGACCAAATCTGCCATGCCAGTACACGAGACCGTTCTCACTGAGGGAGTATGAGGGAACGGTCTTGCCACTCCACAGTGTCGCGTGGATGACGTGATAATCGGGGCAGTGGTGGTACTAAGTGCGATATGCGTCAATCACCGACTGATCAACAGTGGTGATGGAGATGGCAGCAAGATGGATGGGTTCCTGATTGTGATCAGGGCGGATGGACAAGGCATCAGCGGCGCGGTTCGTTTCACCCTTGATGGGCTGAGTGGTGAAACTGAACTCGGATAAGTCACGCCACCAACGTGCTTGTCGAGGGGAATGCGTGGGCTTCATGAGGAAAGCCTGGACAACTGAGTTGTCCATGCGCACCGTGAAGGGCGTCCCGTGCAGGTAATGACGCCAATGTCGGGTAGCATAAACTACTGCGAGAACCTCACGTTCATCGACAATGTAGTTTATCTCGGCAGGCAGTAGCTGACGAGAGTAGAAGGCGATTGGGCAATCCCCAGCACGAGCCTCGACAGTCTCATCCTCCGCGATGGTCGGGGAGTAAGTCACGGCAGGACTGTTAGTGGACAGAAGTGGTGGGAGGATAGGCGTCAACCGAGAAGCAGTGTCAGCAGGAGGGGGGGAGGAAGGAGAAACATAAGGATAAGGTGAATCGGGCGGGGAGGGAAACATCTGCGAAAGTACAACTCCTACTGCAAAATCTGACGCATCAGTGGTGACGATGAAGGGGCGATCAAAATCAGGGAGGCGAAGAACCGGCGCACAAGTCACCACCTTCTTGAGGGCGCGAAAGGCGTCCTCGCACAAGGGTGTCCAAAACCATGGCGGGTTCTTCCGGAGGAAGGTGGAGGTAAGTACGTAGGAATACCTTGCGTATCACCAGATGAAATTGCTATAGTAACTAGTGAGGCCTAGAAAACTGCGAAGCTGCTTGGCAGATGTGGGGACGGGCCACTCTACAATAGCAGTGATCTTCGCATCGTCCATGTGGAGACCGTGGTCAGACACATGGTGTCCTAGGAAGTCCACTGTGCTCTAGGCAAAGCGACACTTACTAAGCTTAGCGTAGAAGCCATGCTTGCGTAAGCGCTGTAGGACATCATGGAGTCGTCTGAGATGGTCTTGTAGGGTACGACTGTAGACCAAGATGTCGTCCAGGTATACGAGAACGTATTCTTCAAGGATGTCCCTGAAGATGTCGTTCATCGCCGTCTGGAAGGTGGCGGGTGCATTGGTGAGGCCGAATGGCATCACCGTGAACTCGTAGTGGCCGAAGCGTGACTGAAAGGCGGTCTTCGGCTGGTCCTCTGTGACTACGCGGATCTGGTGGTAACCGCTATAAAGATCGATCTTTGTGAAGAAGCGGTTGCTTGTCAGACGGTCAAACAGCTCATCCGCGCAAGGCATGTGATAGTTGTTCTTAACCGTGTAACAGTTAAGGTCGCGGTAGTCAATGCAGAGGTGAAGAGTTCTGTCCGCTTTGCGAGCAAAGAGGACGGGTGCACCCCAAGGGGAGTTACTGGGTTTAATGAAACCCATTTGAAGGAGCTCCTCAAGCTGATGCTTGAGTTCCGTTGCCTCTGGAATCGAGAGTTGGTACGGTGCCTGATGGTGAACACGATAGTCAGACACGAGCTGGATAGAATGCTCGACACCGCGCATTGGAGGGATCCCCTTGTATGAGAAATACGGGGGGAAGACGTCGCGGTACTCTTGAATCAGGTCGTGAACGGCGGACTCTAGGTCTGCCGTGAATCGTGTGAGTTTCTCAACGTCTGCGTCGGCACGAGACGTATGTGGGGACTCGACAGTCGACGACGCAGGGGCCTGGGACATGGGGGGGGTATCCGCAGGTTGACGAGTGGACGTAGAGATGAAAGCCACGAAGATGGAGGAAGGGTCAGGGGGGTCGGGCTCCAGAGAGAATGAGCTCAACCTCGGGGCAAAGTGGATCGTAGCGAAGAAGATGCATGATGTTCACTGAGTAGAATGTGACGTCCTCCTGTCGTATGAAACGAGCAAACTGACGAGGAAAAGTGAAGGCGATGTCTGGGTGGGACCCAGAGGGACGAGGGTCCTGGGGAGGTAGGTCTGCAGGGGTGTCGCCCGTGGTTCCAATGAAGGGGACTCGATGGGTTTGACCACACTTCGTTTTGAGAACGAGTGTCTCAGTCGCTACTCGGCCTCTGTGCCACGGAACCGGCGAGACCAGGGAGTGCCAAGGATAAAGTCGTACCCAGTCTCCAGCATGTCGAAGTATGCAAAGGAATGGTAGCGCTGAGGCGCCTGGGTACTATCCGATGGCTGGAGGGTGAGGGAGAAATGGAGGTAGGGGACCGTCTGATCGAAGAAGCGCTACGTCTTGTTATCTCCAAGGGAAACAGAGATAGGAGATCGAGACCCAGATGTAGCTAGGCGAGCTTCCTCAACCACTCGAGGGTGAACGAAATCTCCCTGCGAGCCAGAGTCTCAGAAAGTGAGGTACACCCTCGTAGATGTCCCTAGGCCAATAAGGATGATGGGGAGGGTGCGATCAAGATGACGCAGGACGTTTACGTGCCTCGTGAGTCACTCCCGACGAGCCTGAAGAATGCTCAAATCCAGGAGAGATGACACAACGTCATCGTGAGTCGCTAGCTGCGAGCTACAACAGGCTGTGTGAATGGCGCGACGCGTCGGAAGTCTTGGAGTGGAAGGACTAGATGCGGCGGTCTGTTGTAGGGAAGACGGTACCTCAACAAACGGGGGGGCAGAGGAAACTGCGTCTGTCGTGTCCTGAGGATCCTCTGGTGGGGTAGCCAAAGGGGCAAACCGCGACTCAGTGGTCGGGAAGCCAGCTACGTGCGAGGCCTAAGCGGTACACTGCACCGTGGCTAGCTGGGTGGGCCTGGCCGGGCGGGGCCAGGGGGGGATTGAGATCGGCGTTGACGAGAAATGTCAGCGTAGTGCCGATCGAGGACGGCATGGTATGGACACCGTGAGGAGGTGTGTCCATCCTGACGGCAACGAAGGCAACCGCGACGGGCCTGAGGGCGGCATGCTCCTCAGGGGATAGAGCTCCGCAAGGAGGGACAAAACCCTGCGGGAGGTCTATTTGAGGAATTGTGAATGTGGGGGCGCGAGCCTGTGCAACCCGACTGCGTGCACGACCCATGGCGGACATCGCCATCTGCAGGCGCTCGACAACCGGAACAGTGTCGTCATCCAAGTGATACTGGATGACGTCTCAGAGCTCGATGTCCTCGGGGGCGTCCCCAAGGGTAGGGTCAAGCTCGACCGAGGCATCCTCGCCGTACTCTAGAGAACTATAGCGCCGAGAGAATGGCGCTCCAGGTCAAGCTGGTCGGTGAAAGCGGTCGGCAAAGGAGGATCGACCGCGCGTGGTGCCGAGTGACTGGGTGGCGGTGGCGGTGGATCGCGAAGAAGATGGGGTGTCGGAGAAGCGACTCCACATCTTCTGGTACTGTCGAGCAACCTCGTAGGCCTGCTCGGAGGAGGCGAAGCTCTGTCGCCAGAGCTCGATGCGGTATTCTGTCGGAAGACTGATTACGAACCTGTTGGTCAAAAGGACCTCAGGTAGGAGTGCCTCATCGCAAATGAGGCGGGCGTCTTGAAACACTCTAATGTGACGCTCAAGATTGGCTGGTGTGGAGGCCCCGCGCCGCTGCGTCTAGGTGACCTGATCTAAGGCGTCGGTCGCATCGTGGAGAGTGCCGCAGCGGTCATGGAGGAACGCGGTGAAATCCGCGAGAGTGGAAGCCTCACCTGAGCGAGTACGATGGGTATAATATTTCTCCCATGCGGAGAACGCGCTGCCTCACAATTTAGTTGCGAGCGCGGAGCACCACAACTCCTGACCAGTGTTAGTCAGTGTCAGCGCACGTGTGGCAGCCTGCAACCAGTGCGACACACGCATAGTACCATCGAATTCGGGTATGTCCGACAGGCGCACAAGGGTGGGATTGCTGTGCTGATGGCGAGGGGAGAGAGGTCGAGGGGCCTGCACTGCGGCGGCAAATGTCGAGGCCGGTGCATACGTGGAAGTGGTAGCAGGTTGAGAGCCGAGGCTGCTGGTGGAAGGTCCAACAGACGTGGAGGCAACAACTGCAACCAACTGTGACGGCGTAGCGAGGTAGTAGGGTAGAGGGGGGGGAGCCGGTCGAGGGAAACGAGCCGGCAAGACAGAGGTGGGAGGGGCAGTATAAGAAGAAGAAGGGTGAGCAACCTGTGAAGGGTGAGGCTGTCTCAGGGGGAATCTCCGCCTGGAGCTGCGCCACGGTGACCTGTAGGGTAGCCACCCGCTGGGTGCGCGGCGTTGGAGGTGGAGAGGGTGGAGAGAGTACCCTAGTGGGAGGAGGAAGAACTCCGGGCCGTAGTGCCGCGACCGGTGCAGGAAGTTGGGAAGCAACACCGAGGTGGGTAGATAAACTGCCTGGCCAGATATCGGTATCTAGGCGACAGCACATGCGGCAATGGCCGAAGCCGCAGGGGCGGTGGGGGCGGCGACAACCAATGGATGTGCCGCAACAAACGGTATGGTCTGAGCGGCAGCAACACTCACCACTGCGGAGGGGGAGTGTTGGGCCTGACCCGCGGAGGAGGACGAACCACCATGTCTCCGTCCCTGGAGTCGTGGAGAGTCGGACTCCAACCGGTAGGCGATGGAGTCTGAGGGCGGTGGGGAGAGCGATGAGGAGAACCCTTGAGGTGGTGAACTTCAAGGGCAAGCGCATTGACTTGTCTCTCCAGGGGTGCAAGCGCATTGATTCGGGCTTGCAGAGGTGCAAGGAGAGACGCAAGAACAGCGCGCGAATCCGATCGAGGGAAGAGGAGCTGTTCGGGTCCAGGGTGCCCGACGCAGGGAGGCAGGGGGAGTAAGGGGGTTAGGAGAACCTTAAACCCTAGAAAAACCCTAAAAAAACCCTTACCGAGGTTCGGGTAGTTAGGGAAGGGTAGCGGCGACCTAATCAAGAAAAGAAAATAATAACCATGGAGGGGAGGGGGAGAGAAAATAAAATAAACAGTGAAATTTCGAGATAAAAATAAAAGAAATTAAATAATAAAAATAAATAAATAAATAAATAAATAAAATGTGAAAAGAGAAGTGATATTTATTTTCTTAAAATTTTCGGCAGCATTTCCTTACCCCCCATGGGGTCAAGAATGTGCCAAGAGGAAGGAGAGACCAAAAGAACACTAAGTTTTACAATGCCGCAAATGATCATTTTCAGAAAAATAAATAAATAAATAAGTAGATGAGGGGGTGAAGAGAAACTAAGTGTTGTTTTTTTTCAAAAATTTTGGCAGCATTTCGTTACCCCCATGGGGTCGAAGTGTGCCGTCAAGAAGAAAAACTAAGTAAAATTAGAAAACTTTTGCCAGCACTTCGCTACCCCCAAGGGGTCAAAATGTGCTGAAAAAGACTAAGTAAAAAAAAAAACCAGAAAATTTTGGCAGCACTCCGTTACCCCCACGGGGTCAAAATGTGTGCCGAAAGCAAGAATGACGAACTCCTAATCAGATTTGAGGGTGCTGCAAAGAAATGCGAATTTTCAGAAAAAAAAAAAATAAATAAATAAAAAATAAAAAATGAGAAAAGAAGGTGGGAAATAAGATAATTCGATTTTTTTTTTGGAAAAAGGAGGAAATATAAATCAAAAGAAAGATAAATCGAAGCGTGGGCGCGTGGCGTGCGCACACAAGTGCGGCGGCCTTGGCCTTGGCGCTTCCGCGCATGTGTCGTGACGACAGCTCCCTTTTTTCACCACGTGTCAGCCTCTGCATGCTCCCGTTGTTTTGCTGTTTTCGCCCTGCAAAACCCTGAAAATCCCGCTATCGGGATTACACCGATTTCTCCCTGTTACGGGGGGGTGGGCAGGTTGGAGCAGGGACCGTTCCCGCTCTGCTACCAGTGTGCCAGACCCGCCGGGATGGCGGTCCGTCAGGATGGAGAAGAAGGGTTAACAAAGAAGGAGGTAGAGATGGAGCTGGAAGGGACAGCGCAGCTCCGACGCGGACTCAACACGCACGTACTCCAAAAGTGCAGAATGAAGAATGATCTGAAAAACAGACAACAGCTGGGGTATACCCCCAGCGGACTGACTGGACTGAACTGGACTGGCCTGGTACCGATAGTGGTATAGGGCAGGACTGGACTGGACTGGAACAGCACACGGCCTGTGGGGTCAGGCCACGGCCTGGTCCCACAGGCCGAACTGGCAAATAGCCAAATAGGCCCTGGCTGTAGGCCAGGGCAGATGGAGGCCCGCTGCATTGGGGGAAGCCAAGACTCTGTAACCATGTGAAGTGTATGCCGTGTATGTGTGTGTTGCAATCCCAATTCTGTAACCTGTGTATGCCTGTTTTCTGTGTTGTCCGAAGAGTAAACTGATCTTGGTGAGCATGAGTAGCTTGTTGTGTGCTGAAATACCTGACTATAGTGTGCTAGATGGGTGCAGAGTGGATGCTGCCTGCCGCACTTGGCTGCAGTAGTTTCTTGCTGCTATCATTTCTGTTGTTCTCCCGCTTGATGGTTGCCATTGGTTTGTTCCTTCTCCTCTCTTTCTGTGTGTGTTTCCAGTGGGGCGGACTCCAACTTTGCTGCTCCTCGTTGCTCATCTGTCGATCCTGCTTCCATATTCCACAAGGGGGATCCTTGCTTGGCCGGCAAGCCGCAGGGGTGCTGCTCCTCTCAATTTTTCGCACCACAAACCATCGGGAGACTCCTCAGACTATTGAACAGACCTCCAGGGCACTATTAGCAGGCTCTACTCTGTGCGTGTAGCACCACCCAGGATCCTAACCCCTCGTAAGGGAGGCAGGGGTCACCATTCCCGCCACCAGTCAGGGGGGGGTATCTCAACTGGTCAACCCCAAATGCACCACAGGGGGCCGTGGGGAATCAAACGGACGACGTGGGGAATCGAACCCAGGACCTCCTGAATGCCACATTTGTGCTCTACCAACTGAGCTAGGCCGCAGGGCTGTCTCTTCTCTCTCCTATCTATTCTGCCATGCTCTTCTATGATGGTTCCCTACTTCCGAAAAGTGCAATCAATTGTGATATGAACTTTTAATCGTCTTTGGAGACTTCATATGGAGCGCTGATTTCAGACTTGGGTGGCACTGCTGATGGGCTTTTCAACGGGATTGGCCTGAGTGGGTTCATTGCGCAGGTCATTCCATAGCAGTATTAACCACTACTAAGTCTATTCGAGACTTTGGCCATCTATCAGGCTCGCGATTTCTGACACAAGAGTACAATATGAAACAATATATTTTCCATCTTTCTACTTCCGTGATTGACATGTTTAGCCCAGTCTAGTGGACGAACCCAAACAACTGTGTGTCCGGGACGGACTCCTGAGCCCTTTGTCTCCAGGTTCTACTTCCGAGGCCTATAATGCCAGGTCAACTTTGAACTTGCGAATCTTCTGTTGCTGGATATGATTACCATTATATTATTGAATTTGTTATATCATATTACGATTCAGTCTGTGCAATGCATTTGAGTTCTCGTCAAATTCACCTCTTATTCTTCTGACAATAGCTATAGAAATTACAGCCATTCCTTCCCCATACCACCCCGCCTCCCATCCCCCTCTTTTTTTTTTGTTTTTTTGTTGGAAATATCAATGTCGGGTGTGGAGAGGGGGGGGGGGTGCTGATAAGAGCAGACATCCCCTCTACTGTTCCCGCTTATGGATGGCTCTGTCCCATTGGTGGGGAGCTGCACCTGCTGGAAAACGGGTCCGGCATCCCTTCACAGGTTTCTCATAGAGCCCAAGTTACCGACTTTACAGACCTTACAAACAGTTATGCAATGCTGGGTGCAGTTGTGCAATATTATATGCAGACTTCACATGGTTTGATAATCTACTTTTTGCGTTTTCTGGCAGTTGCACATTGTGGAGGTTCTTGCAGACGTAAGGACCGCCTTGACTCTCATATGAGATTGAACCATAAGCCGCCCTGGGCAAAGTAACTAGTTGAAGTAGGACATTCTCCTTACTGCTATCCATTCCTTGTCAGTAGTCATCTCCATCCTTCAGGAATTTTCTCTATCATATTGTATGCAGTTTGCTGTACGTTGTGGACACCTCTCATGGAATCCGGCATCTCCTTTTGTGTCATCCTTCTCTCTCTGTGCTGTCAAATGTGGTTCATCTGTGGATACGGATTATGAATGGAAGATCCACCATGGACTGATGGCGTACTTTTTGTCATGTGGTTGTGATAAGCCGCAAGTGGGTGTCTGCGGAGTGTGTTGCAGTCCCTCGTTCCCTGCATTGGCCTCCCTTTGTGGGCCAGTGTTGTGGAGGCCAGTCCTGGTCTTTTTGGGTGTGGGTTTTGGGAAGCAAAGTCATGCAGCTTTCCTTCCTTTCCTTTTTTTCCTTTTTTTCTTTTTCTAAGCAACACATGGCTCTGCTACAGGGGGTGGTATGAGCATCCTCCAGTAGCATCAGGCCGCCAATGGCTCCTGTCTATTGGTGGGGAGCAGCACCTGCTGGAATCCGGGTCCAGCATCCCAAATTTACAAGTCAGAAAGATTACTGGGCCATTACTTGGCTCTGGCTCAAGATAAACACCACTTCAAAGTTCAAACTTCAAAGTCATATAGCTTTTCTTCTTAAGAGTCTCTGAAAAAGCCGAAAAGTTTTTCATAGTCATTTGAGAATGTTCTCAATCTGAAAAATGAATCCAAAAATTTTGAATATCGTAGTCGAAGAATTTGGCGAAACAATCAGGAAAAACCAACAAAACTTGAAAAAAGTGAAAAAAAAACTATAACAAAGCCTACGCTCATCCCACAGATACGGAGCTGGGATAACATATGGCTTAGACATGCCGTTCAATGTGAGCAATTTATAAATGAATATTATGGTGGATGCCTGTCAAGTGCAGTTCTTTCAAATGTTTGCACCTATTGCTGGCCGGTGTTGCCGTTGTGCAGGCACTCATTTCCGGTATGGCACCATTTCATGGCGGCCAACTTTTGTCAAGCCGTTGGAGATAGAGTTCACTTATGTGGGTGCCTACCGCAGAGACTACCACTGGGGCAGAGACTTTGCAGAGGGATGGATGGGTCCTTCGGGTGTGTGGAGGACGAATGCGACACAGACATTCAACGATATCAACCAGGACTACACCAACGGTTGGAAACTGAAGTTCCCGACGGGAATGCTCCAGGTGTGGCAGCCACTGAAGGAAGGGATTATGTGTCCATCTCCATTCGACTCTGGAGTGAAGCCTTTGTGTGGACCTGGGCAGCCAGAGGGGACAATTGTGCCACATCCGCTCGTAGACGGTGAGAACAACCTCATCTACCCGGCTGGTTATCCCTGCAAGAATGCAACGACAAACAAGGAGAAGGCCAGCATCGATTACTGCGCACCTTGGAGTGAGGCATACGGCTTCTTCTTTGGGGATGGTGAGACATGGGACATGGAGCTGACAATTGACGCCGTCAACTTTGAAACGAATCAACTGGGAAACTACCTCCGTGGACACTCCGTGTTTCGTCACAGGTACAAGGCGCCAAAGAACCTGGCCTTCAACACCCCTTGGGTGGCCTACTTCACTGGTGGTAACAGGATCCGGTCCCTCAACAACAATAAGGAAGGGCGGTACAGGCTAGAGACCACCGTCAACATTCAAGGTCCAAATCGGTCCCCCATCGCCACCAACATCCCTGTCCTCCCGGTTCCATATGAGCAGTCTGAGAATGCTACGTTTCAGATTGCCGCATTTGACCCAGATATCGATCCAGACATTTTGGAGACCGAGATACTGCACTTTCGCCTGGGAACACAGCGCGAGATGGGCATGCTCCTGGCCAATGCCAACCCTCGCTTCGACCCAAACCCGAACAGCTCCAGCTTCCGCACGACCTTTGTGTGGTACAACCGGACATACCAGGCCTTGAAGGAGTGGAACATCAGGTACAAGTGTGATGGGAACTGCAGCAATTGTCCCATGTTCTGGAACTGTTCAATGATGCCACCGTGGAACACCGAGGTGAATATGGCGAATTCCCCGCCCAGGATCTCCATTGAAGAGTCAACAGGGATTGTGACATGGGTGACGGGGCAAGGGCCATATGAGATCGGGCAGACCGGAATACTGCCATTGCGGCCTGGATTCTATAACTTGGTGGTGATGATCGGAAGCAACTCTCGAGACACGTCACCCAATGCTACACAACTGGTGGAGGTGCCTCTTGACTTCCTGCTTTATCTGTACCCGAGTATGCGTTACTGTGCCAAAGGATGTCTCAACATGCGTCCTGGGATACATACCTTTCGTGACAAGGGCCTTTACGGACATGCTGACAAACAAAATGACACATATAGCAATGGGACAGCTTGGTTTCCTTATAGGCGCTGGTACTACAACTCTGCTGGAACGGGCAAGTGCACCATCTGTGGGGGTGGGTGGGAGAGAAGGGAGGCAATTGCTAACCACACAGTCTGCCAGCCACCAAATCAGAGGAGTTGCGGAAACAAGGACTGCCCTGGTATATGGCTGGACTCCAAACAGGAGCCTGTTGACAAGGATGAAAATTGCAGGGACAATGGGAATGGGGGTGTGCCTCGGTCTCTGGTACCGTTGAACAGCACATGCAAAATTAATCAGCCCCCAGTGTGGGTGGAGAATGGTACCACAGGACACCCACGTGGAGACACACCACCACAAGGAGTGGTCATCAAGGTGAAAAGGGGAAAGCCTGTCACATTCCAACTTGTCGCGCATGATCCTGACGACTGTACAGAACTGTCAATCGACAGCACTGGGTTGTACCTTGGGACTGATTTCGTATACCCCAACACTGCTCCAGCTGGCATGAGGGGCAACATGGCCAACGAATCCTGGGACATGCAGCTTGAGGAGACCATAAGGGACCCACCTTCCCTGACCATCAGTGGATTCCAGGGAAGGCAGATACGGAGGACATTCACTTGGCCGGCACCCTTCGGCGGTGAGGATGTCGATCCTCGGCCCAACTCGGCGACGGTCTGCTTCTACGCCTTTGACAATTACATCATCAGTAAGTTCCGCTGCATCACCATTCAGGTGCTGGCCAGCAGGCCGGTCATGTGGATGGATCAGCGCGATAATTTGCCTGCAGAGTTTCGAGGCAACACTCCTTTCAACATGACGCAGTTCTATGTCGTTCCAGGAAACACGCTGGTGTTTAGAATGGCAGCAATACAACTGACGGGTCTGAACCCCCTGTTTGTGGAGCTGACTCAAGGAACGCTGCCTGAAGGTGCTACTTTCAACTATGAGAACAGCACTCTGGACGACCCTGTGGCCCGTATATTTATCTGGACACCAAAGCCAGGCCAGGAGTGTGAGTACAGACTCTGCTTCGATGCCAGGAACAGCAACCGACCGGTTCCTGATTGGACCAAGACGGTTCCGCTGGACCCCAAAGTGACCTCCGACGAGCGATGTTACCTGATCCATGTCACAGACACTGTGCTGGACTTTACCGGAGGAGGTTATGTGGATGTTGGCAGGGTGGTCCCCACCCTGAGACCACCTTGTGGAATGAGCATTGGCGGTTGGTTTTATCCCCGAGGTGATGGTGGACCGGAGCAGAACCACACCATGCCACTCCTTACGGCAGGCTACAAGATGCCAGATGAACCTTTCACCATTGTTCATGGGGTTTGGTGGCAGAGGGAAATCCTTAGGACTCACTACTACAGCAATGACAGCGTTGCGTTTAATGTGAGCGATAGGTTCCGGGTGGCCTACTTTGATACCCACGGTAAGAAACTTAGCACACCCATGTTTTGCTACAGGCAGTGGCATTTCATCATGTTGACCATCTCTGCTGCAGGTGAGGTGGTTCTCTATGTGGATGGTGTAGATCAGGCTCGCTATGCAATCAACGACCGGGAATGGCATCAGTACCTGAGACTGACAGATGCGCTGAAGGCGGAAGAGGTCGGAGGATGGATACCCCTAGCAGGGACGGCCTACCAACGCGCTCGTCGACAGGAGAGGAAAACCACACCTCATCTATTTATCGGTTCCACCCCCGATGTTGCCTTTGATGGGCTAATTGACGAGGTGAGAGTATTTGCAAGGGCCTTGTCAGCTGAGGAGGTTCGCCGTCAGATGTTCCAGGCCCTAGATCCCCCAAAGGAAGTCAATCTCACAGGCTACTACAAGTTCAATGATGGCTCCCAAGGTCTCCACAGCTTTAATGTCTATCCTAAGACGGTCCTTGTGATCAACGACACTGGTGCTGAAAATGTCACCTACAAGGAGCCGTACCATGGAGAGATGGATGCTCGACTCTTCCCTTTGACAGACTACTCGGGCAAAGGCAATGTTGGTACACTCTCCATCGTGGGGAACTTGTCATATGAGTTTGTGACAACGCCCATGTCTCCCAGCTGCACAGGAGATCTGGTGCCCTATATTGCCCACCTCCAAGGTGGCACCAACATCACCGTGCGGGGAGCGAACTTCGCAGAGAGCCAGTGGCTGAAGTGCTTCTTCAATGGGAAGCCAGTTCCTGCAAAGTTTATCAACCGGACTGCAATATCATGCAAGGCTCCTCCTCTGGACTATCCCTGCTCCGTTGCTGTGGAAACGGCGAACAACCACAATGTTACCAATAGCACCATTGCGCTGTACTACCTCGACACTGCTCTGGTGCTCAATGGAGAGGATGAGTACCTTGCTGTCGGATTGATTGACGCGAACACCTCCACAGTGGGCGATGGTGTATACGATAACCTGGAAGCAGTTACAGATGGTTACTCGATCGGGATGTGGGTGTGGCCATCAGGAGAAATGGGACAAGATGACAGAATTGTCTTCATGCTAACCTCGTATGTTCCCACTGCAACTGTAATCTCCCCATTCTTTGGCCGGTCTTTGCTTGAAGATGGGGCTCCACCAGAAGTCCCTCCGTTTGCAACCTTAATCGGTGTTTACTATGATCCAGCCGAGAATGTTTTTGAGTACTCAGACCGCAAGAATGAGTCATTTGCAGCATCAGCCAGGGGCAAGATCGTTGCCGATCCTGACATGTGGCACTATGTGATGCTGACCGTTACTTCTGAACGACTCGCCCGGCTGTATGTGGATGGAGAGCTGGATGCTGAATTCTATTCCGCCCTCCTCCCAGTGGACCTAGGCCCCAATGGGCAGTTCCACGTCGGAGGATCCCACATCTACTATGAGGACCTGGATGGCCCAGACGTCGAGGGTCTGGCTCCGACATCCCTGCCTCTGCCTGCAGCTTTCAGTTTCGTAATTGGTGCGACATCCACAACAACGACCACGGGGGCAACCAACACTGACTCCTCTTCATCAAAATCAATGGCTCTTAGTGCCAGACATTCTCGGCAGGGGAGGTCATCGATCACAACATCATCATCAGACTTGAACATGATGATGCTGGGAATGGCGGAGGCTCCAGAGTCTTCAAGTCCGTTTGAACCACTGGGAAAGAAAGAACACTTAGGGAGAGGACGCGAAGCTTGGAGCAGTACGCACCACCACTATTATCGCCACACTCGAAAGGCGGAAAGATCCCTTCTGGCAATAGGACCATTCGGTGAGGGGATGAACTTCGCTGGAATGTTCAAAGACATAACTGTATGGTCAAGGAACTTGACAGCATGTGAGGTGGTACAGGTCATGCGCGAAGGGTCCCTCCAGCGGCGAGATCTACTGCCCACAGGAGCCAGCCTTCAAGTAAATCCAGAGGATAATCTTGTAGCACGCTACAGACTGAACCACATCGACGGATTGCAAGTCCATGATTCCTCTGGCCATGATAATCATGGCATGGTCGTCAGCAACACAGCACAACGCTTGCCATTGCCAGTTTGGAAACACACAACCCTCCCTTTCTATCCTCCTTGCATTGGCAGGGCAGTCCAGCGGCGTAGAGACTGTGCCTCCACGAAAGTATACATGGAAGGACCCGGAACTCAGGAACCTTGGACTCTTCCAAATGTCTGCACAGGATTTTACAGCAACCTTCGCACAGGAATCGTAAGTCTCGATGGCTATGAGAACACGACCATCAGTGGGTTCGGATTTGCCAACAGCCCGTGGCTGCATTGTGTATTAGAGGGCACCCTCATCCCCGCAAGATTTCTGTCCTTTGCAGATGTGGAATGCAATGTGCCGGCGCTGCCTCGAGTCGGGCGCTATTCTCTGGGAGTGGCAAACATGGGATTGGAGCGTCCTGGCAATCCTATTAGGCTGAGCTTGGGAAAGGACTGGGAGAGCATGACGACAGATGAAAGAGGAATTGCTTTGGCCTCTTACCTCTGGAAAGGGAAGCAAGAAATCGCTGATTCGTGCAACAAGTCCCTCACCATTTTGCCAACAGAAAGTAATAGCCCTACCGGAAATTCTGCCTCCAACTCAACTCTTATTCCTTCTGCGTCAGCTCCGGCTATGGAAGTTTTCTACCCAGAAAGGAAGCTCACGGCGTTGGAGATGGCTCCATTTTATGATGGCATAGCCACTTTCTTCGAGTCCGAGCAAACAAACGATTTAGTGGCCAAGCAAGACTTCAGGGGAATGACTTTCGGTGCTTGGTTCTTCCCAATTGCGACTGACAACTGCTCTGAGCAGCCCATCATGTGCTTCACCTCAGAGTGCACTCCTTACTGGAATGGCGCTGACTGGGCTGTAGAATCTGAAATGGAGCTATGCTTGATGACTCGTGGTGACCGAGTTTACCTCTACAGTGATAAAGTGGACAGATACGGGAGCTTTGTGTTCAACGAGACATTAGCTCAGCATGTTGATGTGCAATCATGGCACCATGCGGAGGTTTCGATTGAGGCAATCGATATTGAGCCGCCGCCATTTGGCGCTTATGGCAGAGATGACCTTTTGGTCCTCAAGACTTCACTCAAAGTGGACGGAAAGATCGTTGACGGCTACCCTTATGACATTCGGGTACCTGGCCTGCCAAACAAGAATGGTAGCTTCTTTGTTGGGGGTGTCCGCTGCACGCTCCCATCCTACGTTTCAGTCAATGCCTCAGACATTCCTGATTACTTCCGTCCCGTTCCTGATTACAATCCAGATGCTCCCTGCAATCCGGAAAGGGACGACCAGAAGTTCTTCCGGGGATACATCGATGAAGTTTATGTGTACACAAAGACATCCGGCATGTTCGTCGATCCGCCGTTCTCCCGGATCCTTAACCATACTGATGACCTGGTCTATTTCCGGTTCAATCCTCGGCAAGGTCGAACTGTGAGTGACACGGTTTTTGTTCCCAAGGTGTTTGCCTTCCCTGCAGCTGACAGGCCTTCTGTGTTGGGATACATGAAAACAGTCGGGCATGATCAGACATTCCCTGCACCTGTAGAGAATGCAACACTGGAGTACATAACGGCTCCCTGGGAGCCTGCTGTAATTGATGAAGATCAGCGGCCTTCCACGTCACTCGATGGGGGACCTGTTCTAATTAAAGGGCTAAACTTTGCCAGGAGCGAGTGGCTGAGGTGCACGTATTCTACAGTGGAGCTGAATGCTGAGCACAACCAGGTCATGCTGACACATCCTCCTCGGTTCTCCCCAGCCACGCCCAAGGTGCTGCACCGGAACAGGACCTACCTTGGCCCTGCACATTACATGTCCAGTCGAACTGGTTTTAGCATCTTTGAGGCTTTCTGCAATGCCAGCGGTGCAGACCTACCTGGGGTTGCCGCAGTCCAATTGGTAAATCCGAGGGCGATGCCCACCACAGCCGAGGTGCTATTCAGAGAGCGTGCTCTCTCCTTGGGGGGAGATGTGCCTACTGCTGTCAAGATTGTAGGGGATACAGTGGATGAGCCTCAGGTGGTTAAATTGGAATGCCCGGCAGGAATGCGGTTCGAGGAGGTGGTCTTTGCTAGCTTTGGCCGGCCCCACGGGCGCTGTGCCACCCAGAAGGCGTACTGCTGTGATGGGAGGGATTGCTCCCCCCCTTGTGATACCAGCAATCTTCAGATCAACGAGAAGTGCCACAGTGATAATGACAGGCCAGAGAACTTCACGAAGAATATTGTAACTGACCTGTGCATTGGTCGTTCAGCGTGCGAGATTCAAGCCTCTGTTTCACTATTTGGCAGCCCCTGCAAGATCCATCACAAGTGGTTGTCGGTGGTGCTGCTGTGTTCTGACCAGTGGTCAACGAAAGACTTTGTGATTGCCAACAATGTGACAACAAAGTTGGCTGGGAGCAATGCGTATTCATTCGGTGCTTGGGTGCTTCCCCGCAGCAAGGAGGGTTCCCAAGCTATCATCTCCTTTGGATCTCTTTGGTCTCCTCAACCTAATCGAGCACTACTTCAGTGGCGTGGCCTCACTGCGCACACAGGTGTCTTCTACTACTACGATGACCTGATAAACGATGTGGTGATGAAGCACCAGGACATTGGGGAGGACCTGGTCTTGGCAATGGACCAGTGGTACAATGTCTTTGTGACTATTGATGAGGACAATGAGGGACGCATGTATGTTAATGGATTTGAAGTTGCACAGTTCTCAACCCGCTCCAGGCCAGACACTTCGAACATCACTGGCACCTTTATCATTGGGATGGACCTTGACGAAAGACTCCATCCAAACGAGTACTTTGCCGGTCTGCTAGATGAGGTACAGATCTACAACCGCTCTCTGTCACAGGACGAGGTTATCATGTTCATGTGCCACACTCGGAAGATCAGGGGAGAGCTGCATGAGGGCACACAAGGCCTGGTCTCCTACTTCAGATTCAATCTAGATGATCCTCTGATGGCCGAGACGGTGATTGATGACATGAACCCCATGGACAAGTACACACTTGCAAGGTCGACAGAGACGCAGTGGAATCCACTGCTTATGTCCTTCTTGATGAGCAACGTAACACGGCCAGTGATCCATACTGAGTATGAATACATTGGGGCCCCGTGGTTTCCAAGTGTGATGATGTCCATCGACAAGGTTAAGGGTCCGCTGCTGCCAGGGAGGAAGATTGTAGTCACAGGCGTGAACTTCGCTCCCAGGTCCACACAGGTGTTCATCAATGGGACAAGGCATCTCGATTGGACGTACATCAATGACACCAACTTGGAGATAATGACAGTCACAGGCGTGGGAGGAAGTCACATCGAGATACAACTATCCAATGGAAATGTGGGAGCGTGCAATGGCGTGTCCATAGGTTCTGCTAAGTACACACGGGAACCAGGGATGGAGGATCTGGTGCAGGGGTACTGTGCATATTATCCTCTGGATGGAGGAGTTGCTGAGGATACCAGTGGCTATGGCCGCCATGGACGTGTGATGGGTGGGCGGCCAACCGAAAACCGAGATGGGTTGAGGGATCAAGCCATGCACTTTGCACCTGGGCAATACGCTGAGATACCTATCTGTGCACCAGGCACAGGCATGACTGTCGCTCGGCCAGGACTTACTATCACGGGCTGGTTCTTCTTTGACGACTTCCCTTTCCCAGAATACCAAGGTTGTGATGGCCATGGCATTGCCGCTCTGCATGGATGCCAGCTGGAGGAGGAGGGCTATGTTCTCCGGGACGCATGGAAACACGTTGCTCTGGCCGTCACGGACTTAGAAACGAGCCAAGGAACCATCTATGTGAATGGGAGGGAGTTAGCTTCTGCTTCACGCACTGATTATGCAGCTCCTCTCCTGAAAATTCTCAATGGCACGATTGGTGGTGGCGAGTTCTCTGGGAAGATCGATGATATCCGGATCTATTCACGGCTTCTCGATCCCATGGAGATTATGGCCATGTACAGAACACAGGAGTATGCGCTGGAGTTTGAGCCCGGTGAGAATCGTACAGGTCATGGTGCTGTCATAGTTGCGCGACATGTAGATATTCCAGCAGGCATGCGAGGCTTGGTTGCAGTTTTTGCTGATGAAACAGGGAAGTCCGTCACAAACATTGTGCCCACGGTGGACAACAACTTTGGCTTGGCTTCCCCCTTCGAGGTTCTCAGCAGTGATGGATGGTCGGTTCGCTTCACTGGTTTTGTATTTGCACCTTACACTGCCGATTATGTGTTCATTCTTCGGGCGGATGATAGTGTCCAACTCTCAGTAGGTGACAAACTGCTCATCAATGACACGGAGTACAGTGGCAGTGAAAGGAAGGAGCGGGGCAAGATCCACCTGGACAAGGGGAAATGGTACCCCATCAGCCTCAATTACACAGACAAGCTGAGTGGCTCCTCATATCGCCTGCAGTGGAGGACAACCAATGGGAGGATCCCGCTGCAGGTCGTCCCCCAACGGTACCTGCGTTCAGGAAAGGGGCCCTTCATGGTTGAAGTCTGGGTGTACCCCTATACGGTGGATGGAAAGCACACAGTTGTGGGGAAAACACTGGACAATGGTGCAAGTGGCCTAGCCATTGGCATAGAAGATGGTGCTGTCAGTGTCGGTGTGTATGTTGGCTGTGAATGTGCAAGTGCCAACCCTCTGCACAAGTGTCTGTCCTACCGTCAAGCACGGGTTGGGAAAGCTGCCATTGTCCCACATAAGTGGCAGTTGATCGGGGCAGGCTACAGTGGTGACAAGTGGGAGGTGTATGTAGATGGGTGGCTGAGAGACACAATAAAGTACGACACCACAGAGTACTTCGTCGAAAGCAGCCAGCCACTGCTTCTGGGAGTGGAGTCCCTTGTCCCTGGTGAGGAGCAAAAGCCGTGGACCGGCAAGGCGGGAACATGGCCGTTCCATGGTCTGATCGATTCAGTTGTCGTCTACAGCCGTGCAGGCTTCAGTCAGACCAAGATTGTGAAGGATGCAGAATGCTTCTTTGACGTTGGCCCGCCAGAGTACCTAGCTGCCCACCTTATGCTGAATGAGGGTATTGGACGTAAAGTTCATCAGCTTGCTCTCTATGACAGCGAAAACCCGGACATTCCCAGCCTTTATGGGGATGGCACTCTGGTATGGATACCCGACCCAGATGCAGGTGAAAGTGAGGGAACATATGGCAGTCGCAGTGGCTGGAAGAAAGGAGGAGAGCTTCCCTGGCCGCGATGGGCAAACTCCACAGGGACGGAGTACAAAGCAGATCTTGGCAAGTCCCTTGTTTCTGGAATGGGACTGAAGGACTCTGTAGCTGGTGAGTGCGGTGTATTCTCCATTACTTCCCGTGATATCTGTGGCGCTCAGCTCAACTTTGGAGGAGACAACTGGACGGTGGGCGTTTTCGGACCTCTTCATCTCAGCACGGAGGAGGTGGTACTGGTGGTTGGCAATGGCATTGTGGATCACGGCGATGGCACGTACACGGCTACTTATCGGGTGCAACGAAGTGGCGACTACTTCATCAGGGTGTTCCTTAATGGAGAGGAGAAATTGGGAACAAAAGCCCACGTTCATCCTGGCAAAACGGCCGCATCAAAATCTTATCTTTTCGGCTTCTTGCAAGACACGCAGAACCTGGATGAGCTCCGTGACTCGCTGGTGGGAGCCCTGGTCGCGTTCAAGGTGCAAACGGTCGACCGATATGGAAATCTACGGTTTACAGGAGGGGACAAGGAATGGGCCTTCTTCTTCAGTGGGCCCTACTCCTTCCATGGCAATGTGACTGACCTGGACAACGGTCAGTACCAGATCGACTACGTAGCAAGGGCAGCTGGGAAGTACCAGATGTTTGCATCTGTCTGCGGACAGCCCATCTGCACATATGGGGGTGCGACGTGTATGGAGGGTGCCTGGTCAGCCCGTAGCTACTGTACGATTGATGCAAAAGTCCCTTCACCCCTCAACAGCGACAAATGCCCATTCTGTATCACAGTGAGGGAAGGCGGCTCCCTAAGCCTGCAACCAGATAGCGTCTGGGCTACATTCCCCGATGGAAACCATTTAGACCTGTCTAAACACTTCACTCTAGAGGCTTGGATTTGGAAGCCTCGATCTGAAGACTACTACATCGAAGGCGTATCTCAATTTGGAATTGCTCCCATCCAGACCAACATCACTGGCGGCAGGCAGTACGTCCTGTCAAAACAATCCGAGCACTCAGGGAAGGGATGGTGGTTGGCTCTCCTTCCGCTTGAGCCTGCTGGCCAGAACAACTACAGTGTTGAGGCAGGCGTTTATGTGGGATCAGAAGCTTTCCGCATTCTGCGGACAGAAGGAATGAAGTTGGAGCACTGGCACCATTTGGCCGTGACCTACGACGGAATCAATCTGCGTATCTTCATCGACAGTAACCTGACTTCTGTGCTCTCGTTGAAAGACAAGCCGCCGCAGTATCCACGACGCAACAGACAGCCAGTGCGGGTGGGAAAAGAGTTTGATGGGCTGATTGATGAGGTGAAGATATTTGATATTGCGAAGTCGGAGGAAGAGATTGCTGGGCCAGGTGCTTTCTGTCCGTCACACATTCCGGAGGTTGGTAAGGGCACCCAGAATCTCGTTGCCTACTATCGGTTCAGCGACAGGGCGTCAACATTTGCTCGGGATTCCAGCGCATGGGAAAACAATGGCTATATAGGACTTGTATGTGACACGGCCGACGAAGACAGGAATGTCACCCTCACCTGTCCACCTCGTTATCGAATCGGGTCCATTCTCTTTGCCAGCTTTGGGCACATTGATGGCACATGTGGAAGCTATGAAGTGGTGGATGGATGTGGCTCACCATATGTACGTGAGGTGATGGAGAACCTTTGCCTTGGGCGTGAATCCTGCACCATGGTGGCAAACAGGACACTGTTTGGGAGACCTTGTCGAGGAGCGACGCTGACACTTGCTATCAGCGCATTGTGCGACGTGTTCCAGCCTTCAGAACCCTACCAACGGAACAATGCACCCAGCAAAGTGGGTGTCGCGGATGCAAGTAGCACAAGCAGCCCCATGTGTGTCGGTAACATGTGGTACCTCCTTCCAGATCAGATGCGTGGTGAGATTAACTACAGTCCAGACTGTGCACAATTCAGCATGACCGAGGCAATTGTTGGTCAGGGAAAGAGCTTTGCCCTTACGGCCGTTGATGCTTGTGGTCTGAATCGGACGATAGGCATGCAGCAGTTCTCCATGTTGATGCAATTTGACGGGTATGTGGAGTTCTTCCCCGCTGAGAATCCCACTGCCGACAGGGTTGAGATGTCCACCTGTTACCCAAGGGTGTCTCCACCGATGGATCTTGACACGATCAAACGGACATGGGGTGGTGCTTTTGGGGACGATTGTGACCAGTACAAGCATCTGTATGTCTTTGAGTATATGCCGACTCGCCCTGGCACTGGGAAGATTGTTGTAGGGGTGGAGGATGCAACCATTTACTCTGGGTACTTTGTCGTGGTTCCCGGACCCATCTCTGGAAGCAGCCTGATTGATGGGCCAGGGCTATCTGATGCTTGGGGGGGAATTCAAACAACCTTCAATGTCATTGCCCGGGATAGATTCGCCAACCTTGTCAAGTCCAATAAGGATATGTATCGGCTAACGGTAGCTGTTGCAGGGAGGAAAGCAGTGCGCATGTCATCTGCACTCAGGCAAGGGGAGCCAGGCAAGCTCGACGTCTTCATCACCTATCCATCCGAAAACAACTACACAGTGGAAGTGCAGCTGGACAATGTTACCTTCTTCTCCCACCTCGTGGCCGTCTCGAAGCCCATGTTCCCCCAGCACAAGGTGACGGCGCTGGCAGAGGCAGGGCCCAGCACAAGGCCAGGCACAAGGTTTGAGCACTCTGGTGCAGCATACAAAGATAGCCTCTACATTTTTGGGGGTGCCAAGCATGACAAGAGTTACATTGGGGAGACATGGAAGCTTGATGTCGGGCTAGTAACTCCTCATCTCCCGACATCGCAGCAGCTGCAGCAAGAGGATAAACTGTCTCGTAGTATTCTTGACGATGAGGACAAGGGGCACTTCTCATTCAGGGTCCCAATTGAGGTGACAGGTCATAACATCAACAACTACACAGTTGAGGTTGTTGTGGACACCTCCTCTCTTGTTCTCAGTGGCATGATGCGTCCGGATTGTTGGGATGTCATGTTCGCAACATGGGAGGGTGAGGCACTGCAGTTCTGGGTGGACCCGGTGCCTGGCTGCAACTCCACTCATTCCATCTTTTGGGTCCGCATACCATCTGAGGGAACCTACTATCTATATTTCGGGAATGCTCGGATCACATCCCCTCCTGTGTCGAACTCCTCCATCTTTGACTTCTTCGAGGATTTTGAAGATTACAATTCAGGCTCACCCTTCCGCCGTTTTGTGTTCAACGACAGCAGCAGCAGCACTCACTTGACCACGACTGGCAACGACAACAGCAGCAATCCCATGGTAGTGGAGTCTCTGAAGGACGCATGGGTGTTGGACGAGGTAAGCACGGACACATGTTCTGGTCCCGATTTCCAACGAGGAGCAGAGAGTTCCTTCAAGATAGTTGACAGCATTGCTGTTTCTGGTACCCATAGTCTTCTTGTGGACACGCGCAAGGAGATTGGTGGGTCCATCAGCCGGAAAGTGACAAAGGCACTGACCAATAGCAGCAGATTCATACTCAAAGGGTTCTTCTACGATGGACTTTGTCCTGACGCAAGTCACTGGATCTCACCTGACTTTGATCAATGCGAGTCTACCCAAGAGGATAAGAAGACCCTCCTGCCCGTGCGCAATGGGGTGGGCGTGCATACAGCTTCCACTCACCAGCGATATGCATCTATGTACCCTTGGAAAGGCACAAGTGCAAATAGGACGGTTGGCTGGCATAGCTTTGCCATCTATGGTGGTGATGAGGTCTTAAAGATGTTTGTGGATGGAATGCATGTTGCAAGGGAGAGCGAGCGCACAACCACTCTGAGCAAGATCTTCCTCCGTGGTGGTGCCTTTGCGTATGACAAGGAGGAGGGCAATGGCTACTGGGATGCTATCTTCGTGCTCCCGTACGACTCGTCAGTCACGGCAAAAGCCTACGTCTCCAAAACGGAGCCGGTGCTGTGGAACCCCTCAAGGACCGGATGGACTCAGATTGTGCCAACTGGGCCAACCACTAGCCATCCACCAGCGAGGCAGGGTCATAGTGCTGTAGTCTACGATGATAAGATGTGGATCTTCGGAGGCGAAAGGAGTGCCTATATCTATAACGACCTGTGGTCCTTCTCTTTCCAGGATGAGGTATGGACCTTCTCCCCTGCGTTGAATGAGCCCCCACCCCCTCGGCATGACCACTCTGCAGCTGTCTACAGGGATGCAATGTTTATTCTCGGTGGTCGATCCCCTTTGCCTTTGAGCGACTTCTGGATGTACTCCTTCACCAACAGAACCTGGTCAAAATTGGAGGATGCAATCTATGGTCTGGGGAGGTTGTTCGGGCACACAACTGTTGTCAGCGGTAATATCATGTATGTCTATGGAGGCTACATCCACGACTTGGGTGAGCTTTCCAATGGCCTGTGGGAATACAAATTCCTTAGCGGGCGGTGGATCAAGCTCGGACCGAGAACAGACGCAGATGCAAGGAACAACTCCATGGTATTTGAGCCTGATCCTTCTGAAGCCATCGTTTTCCCAGCAGAGATCCCTGTCCCACGATTTGCTCACCAGGCAACAGTTCGATGTGCTCCCGAGCGTGGAAACCTGGGAGGGGAACCAAGTTGTGCCATGTACATTTTTGGGGGAGCAGGTGGGCCGTCCATGATGGAAAGCCTCGGAGATATATGGAAGTTCATATTCGCGGATAAAAAATGGATAAAGCTGGGGAATGTAGGCCCCACACTGGCCAGATATGATGCTGCAGGTGGAATTGTTGGTGATTATTGGCTAAACTTCGGAGGTGTGGGAGAGCAGGGAATCACATTCGATGAGGTGCAGGCCATCTTCGTTGGTGATGGGGGTCTGTGATCCAGTGTGCCAGAGATGGTGTGGTGTTGTACTTGTCATGTTTTCCTTTGGTTGTCATTCCACATGAAAGCCATGGGCTTGTGATCCCATGGAAAAGAGGATGGGGGGGTAAAAAGCGTGTCGCAATCTATCTGACGTCTGCTGGTTTCCGGTCCCTGGTGAGGGAAACATTTCATCATCCTGCATCCAGTTTGCAGATGTTTTCGCCTTGCGAATTGGCTGGCACGAACGTGACACCGCCGTTGTACTTTTATGGTAGATTGATTGGAAAAGGAAGTCAGTAATGTACAAAATACAATACAAATAGAGAGACAGGCGGATGTTGAAGGAATCAACACCAGGGAGAGAGCATCAGGTAAGCAGCCAGAGGGAAGGGAAAGTGGGAGGGAGGAAGCGAGAGAAGGGGGTGATGGAGGGAGAGAGGGAGGGAGGAAAGGAAAGAAGGGTGCGATAGAGGGAGAGAGGGAGGGAGGAGGAGAGAGGAAGGGCACTAGGAGAAAGGAAGAACTGAGGGAACATCTGAGAGAGGAACCGAGGGATGGAGGGGTAGAGGGATGGAGTGATGGGGTGATGGAGGAAGGAAAGATGGGGGCCCAGGACAGGAACAAAGAATGACGAGGAAGGAAAGGCGGACGGATGAACCGACGGAAGGAAAGAAGAAACGAAGGAAATGGAGGAATTAAGGAACACAAGAGCGAAGGGAGTAAGGAAAGAAGGAAGGAAGGAAGGACAGAAGGATGGAAGGAGGAGATGGAAAGAAAAGGGGAAGGAGGGAGGTCGGGAGGAAATGGGGAACAGGAGCACAGGAGAATACAAGAACCGGGAGATGGGAGTTGAAGAGGGCACTCCTTTGGTCTCTATGGATAATGGACCCCAAAGGTGAAGTGGGAAGACAAAGGGACGATGGATGAAAGAGGCAGAGTCGAAACTTTAAGAACGGACGGAGGGAGGGAGGGAGGGAGGGAGGGAGGGAGGAGGCAAGGGGGAGGTAAGTCAGCGATTCAGAACATCTTATGTCAGGAAGTGGTGGTTGGTGTAAGAAGGAGTGAGAAGCTGGCAACTGCAGATCAGTGATCCCATATATTATTAGATGTGCACAGCTCAAGCAGAAAAGGAGGTCAGCTTTTGGCACTGGCCGACCTGGCAGGGCAACGTCTCCAGGACCTGCCTGACCCGTCAAGAATATGTTTTCTTGGCTTCTGATGGGTTCAGTTTGGCTGTTGGAGTCACCTTTGATGGTCAGCAAGCAGGCAGGGAAAGCTTGGACAATGTGCACCTGATTAACTAGCACGGTTCCTATATGATAATTTTTTCCAAATCGTGCCATTTCTTGCGATCATAGCGGACATTGCTTCCAGTCGCCAAGGAATACTAACTGAGGTTTGGTAACTTGCAGCTGTGGCGCATGACTATCGGTGGCAGAGCCGCAACTGGACGGCATGAATTCGGGTTATGGGGCAGAAATGGCATCCAGAAGCTTGGCCTACTGGAGGAGCTATGCATGCTTGGATTTGATTTGCTCCTTTTCAAGCACTTCAGAGGAGATTGTGAACTCCTGAGGATTCCATATTTCATCTGTGGGATCATTAGCAAGATGACCTGACTTTAGGATACTGGGCATGAGACTTCAAGGAGGTGCTTTTACTACAGGGTTCTGCAGTGGTCCTCTGTCACATAGGACAGGCACTTGGAAAGGAATGCAGGGAGATTGCCAGCCTTGTTTCCGTTCCCCGCCCCACGCTGTGAACCCGCTTGACTAAGGCTTCTGGAATATGTGAATCTGCTTCATCTGCCGAACGAAGGCTGAGCAAGTCACAGTCATGTAAAGCTGTGAATATTTTATTGCTTCAATTCAGTAGTTCACTGCGACCGAATGAGATATCCACAGAGAATCGATGAGTTGCTGCAGCAGAGCCATGGGGTGAAGTGTCACCATCTGGGGAAATGTGGAACTGCCCTTTTGACCCTGAACTTGAACCTGAAGACCAAATGGCATGCCCAGGTTTTGAGTGGATTGGGCCATTTCAAGCAGCCGTTTAAGAGTTTGAATTCCAAAAGGTTGGCATGTGTAACCCTTCCCATTCAGTTCCAAGTCCCAACGATAGTATATGTAATGCCTGTGAAGGTTATGACAATGTCTCAGATGCTCAAGACAGGACATACCTGGAGGTTATTGACGTTCAAATGGTATATGCACATGCAGGTACATTGTCATTGTGATATATATGGCATTGCCATGAGCTTTAGGGCACACCAAGATATTCGCCTCCCTTCCGAACCAACAGAAAAGGCTCTTTAGGGTGTCCTTAATTGGATGCGGAAACCCGAAGGAGCATATGCAAATCACATGGCTGACACAACCATACAATGGCTCGAGCAAGGAGCGTGAAGTGTTGGATCAGATTTGGGAGTGTAGCAAGCAAGCACAGCAACCATTAGCTTTTTAGATGTTTGACAAGCTTAAGGTAGCTTCCTCCGCCGTCCATTCGTTTTGCCTGAAGAGTAGTTTGTCTGTCAGAGATGAGAGAGAGAGAGAGAGAGAGAGAGAGAGAGAGAGAGAGAGAGAGAGAGAGAGAGAGAGAGAGAGAGAGAGAGAGAGAGAGAGAGAGA
>BFEA01000001.1:7986238-8002614 GCA_003427395.1 Chara braunii
CTCCTAGTTGGAATGGGCCAATAGAGGCGGTACATGGAGGGGATTTCACGGGGTCGACGGGGAGGGAGTGGGGGTAGGAAGCGATTCATTCCTTCCATCGTCACCGGAAGCTCCTCATATCGGATGATCCGGTGGAAGTGGGGGAAGTAATCGCCGCTGCAAGGGAGGGAAGCGAGGTAGTCGCGATAGAAGGAGGAGAGGGTGCGGAAAAGTGCCGCCCGAAAGAACTCATAGTGGTGGCAGGCGGGGATTGTCCCCGTGGCAACGCAGTAAACCTCTACCACGTTGCATCGCTCCCATGCAGCGCTGAACAGCAGGAGATGCCAGCAGAACGTGGGGGCAGCGGATGGAAGGGAGGCGTGGGGGTGGACGGTAGCGAGTAGGCGGGTAGAGTAGAAGTCGCGGAAGAGATGGGGAAGGAAGGGATGGGAAGGGAAGGTGACGGGGGTACGGATCTGCTCGAGGGTGAGGAAATCAAGGGGTCGGCGGGACAGTGTCCGAGGACGAAGGCCTATCGCCCGCATCGGTACGTGGGCGAACTGGGGGACGGGTGGGGCTGGAGGAGGAGGAGGATCGGCTCCGTCTCCGTCGCGCGGTACTTGAGGTGGCGGCTGCAGGGTCGCCATCTTTGGGCTTTGGCGGGTCCGGGTCCCTGGTCGGGTCGTTGCCGATGCGCAGGCTGGCTCCGCTGGCGAACTCCAGTTGTCGCTTTCCGGTGGAAATTTCTTCGCGCCTTCGCGCCGCCTCCGGATCTTCCGCCTCTGTTCCCGTGCGCGCCGCTTCCTCCGGCAAAGCTTTCCACTCGGACTCGGTTCCTTCTTCTCCTTCCTCTTCTTCTTCTTCACTCGGCTCGCCCTCACTATACTCGCTATAGCTTCCCTCCTCCGATGTTTCCTCGTCCTCGTCTTTTTCGTCGTCGTCGATCACCACTTCCTCCGCCCTTGGATAAAAGGTGTGAGGGATGATATCGTACGGCTTGAGATACTCCTGCCGCGATGGTAGCGTATCCTCGTCCCTGGGTTCCTCCAAGCACACAGTCCACTGAAGGTACGGATCCAATGATCGCTCAAAAATGTACGGAGCAGGACTGTCGTCACTCTGGGAATAAATGTCGGGTGAGAGATCGTCCGCCAATTGCACGGTCGGTGCGATGAGCTCCTGCGCAATTAGCTGGCGGTGCCCCGGCTGTATCGATCCAAAGAGAAAGCCAAGAAGATCGCCCTCCACGTTAGTCCTCCAAGCTTGGATGATTAGCAGCTCCGGATTTTCGATCCACGCAGGATGCTCGCTGGTCTGCGTCCACGTCACTTGTACTCTGGCCAAGCAGAAAGACAGCTCCTCAAAAGTTTCGCGCCACAGCCGCCAATGTCCAGGATTGATAAGAGGGACTGAAAGAGGCTCGAACGAGAAGGAAAGAGAAGGATGGAGATCGGATTGCTAGAAGGTGGGGAAGAGAGAGGAGAGACCAAAGATAGAGAGAGGAGCGAGAAGATCGGCGTGGTGCATTGGGGATGTGGGAAGGGGACGAGGGTTGGGATCGCAACTGGCCGCTAGCGTGGTGATCGGCGAATATCGCCAAGATCCGGTGCAAAGATCGGGATGAGGTTATACCCAGGTCGGGCGAGGACGTGCTGCCACACGTTGGACACTTGCTCCGTCCACTCGCACAGCAAGGTCAAGATCGTGGTATGCCACTGCGGATTGACCGAGCTGATGTCGCCGCTGAACGCCGCAACCGTGGTAATGTGGCTCGTTCTGGGAGCCGCTCGCCGATGAACTGCGGTTACCTCTGCGAATACTACTGCGTGAGAACTTCCTTCGATTCGAAACGCGGCGGCGGCACAGATACCCTCGTCGCAGAAGAATCGCATCAAAAGCTGAAGATCCGTATTGAGCCGAGGGTGACAAACTTGCCGAATCTCTAAGATGTGGCCACGTGGCTGCAACAGCTTTGCGTCAAGAACCCGCTCCGTGATGAAACTCATGGCGAGGTGGGGGAGGATGTCGAAGGACAAGAGGGAGAGAGCGGAGAGAGAGTTAGATCGTCGTCGTTCTCCTCGCTTTCCGAGGAAGAAGAGGGAGGAAGATCGGAAGGAGGAAGGAGACGGAGGTAGGAGGTATGTCGAACGATGGGGACAGAGCTATGGCTGGTGCTAGCCTCAGGCGCGATGCGCACCGTGTTGGCGCCGTTAGGACCGAGCTCGACAACGCGAAAACAGCCAGAGAACTTGGGAGCGAGTTTTCGGTCGTGTGCACATTTACGTACCTGCACTAGGTCCCCTAATTTATATTGATGTTGGGGCCCAGCATTTCCGTTCCGAGCCTCGTAACTACGGACCTGTCTACCGTGGGTCAGTTCGGTCATCCTTTGCCTTTTTCGGGCTAGCTTCGGGACGGCCCGTTCCATTAATTCGGTATACCTTTTGGCCTTGGCCTTGAGGGCTGCACGCGTGTCTCTGCCCCCTGCTTCGGCAATTTCCGAGCTACACCGGTAGTCGGCACAAGGGAGGCTATTAGTTCGAAGCTGGAAAGGGGTAAACCCCGTGGACTCGTGGGGGGTGGCCCGGTGGATTCCGACGATCTGATATACAATCTCAGGCCACGGACGCGTGTCATGTGCCGCTAAGTTCCTGCGAAGGGCGGTTTTAATCATACGGTTGGCATTTTCGGCCAACCCGTTCGACTGGGACACGTGGGGTGCCATATGTCGGAGCGTGACGCCCCTTCGCGCAAGCAGTTCTTCTACCTCACCTTTGAATTCAGACCCATCATCGGTTAGAATTTCTTCCGTATCTAGATGGGTATAGAGGAACCGATCGATGTGCTTGGCTATTTCTGCGGCTTTTCGAGTCTTACAGGGATAGACTTCGATGTATTTGGAAAAATGGTCTATTAATACTAACAGGATAGAATATTCACAGCAGTTTGGGCCAGGTGGCACGTCGATATCTGTCGTGTCCATACTGACTCGCTGAAAAGGACGCTCTACTTCCGTTGGTACTATCGTGTTTGGTCCCCGAATTGGGGCGCGATCAGCGGCACAAACCAGACAGTTGGCAACAATGTATTTGACATCATCTCGTATATTGAACCAGAACCATCGGTTCTGGTCTACAGTTGCCTCCGTGACACGTATCGCGAAATGAGCGGCCTGTTCTTCGTGAGCAGATCGGATCCAATCGTATCTTTGGAATGGATGGGGAACCGTCAACCACGCACCCGATCCATCAGTTTTATGCTTTTTCAAATGACCGTTGATCCATCGGTAGTCCCGAGATCTCTCGGTTGCCCTACGTCTGGCGTGTTTGGTGAGGTGACCCAATGATAATCCTGCTAATTTCGCCAGTAAAATTTTATCCGTCCAAACCTCCGCTCGTCAGTATTTTTTGTCGTATTCCGGGCCGTCCGTACGGGTGGCCTCGAATCGAAGCTCCGTGGGGAGTTTGTTCGTTCTACAGAGAGGACACCTCTATTCCTTGCTACTCGTCCGATATCGAACGCAGGCCCCGTGCGCACGATTGACACACGTGGCACATTCTACCCAATCGACAAACCCGGTTTTGAAAGGATGACAGTCGACCCCATAGACCCGTGCAATGCACGTGCAAAAATAACAGAATTTATCGGGGAGGGTGGCAAAGAAAGCTGAGGACGTGAGAGGAGCAGAATTAGTAGGAGACGAAGGGGTTGCGGAGGCAGGTGGGGTAGTCATGATGGTAGAGGAGGAAGGGTTGGGACTGTATTACAGAGAGGGTAGAACAAACAAATTAGTCCTCGTGTCGCTTACTGCTTCATCAGGATCTCCACTTGGTCGTACCGAGGTCCGGTCTTCTGTTCGGGTTCATTCCACGGAATCACCTCCTCGTTCTTGGGAACTTTCTCGGGCCGGTGTAGTCGGGTCAGCCCGTCCGCATTCCCGTGTCTCTCGTGCTTCCGATGACGGATGTCAAAGTCCATGCTCTGCAGCACTGTTGGCCCATCGCCCGATCATGCTAGAGTAATCCTTCGATTTCTTCAGAGCCAGCAGGGGCTCATGATCAGTTACCAGAGTGAACTTTCGCCCGTACAGGTAAGCGCGAAAGTGATTGATTCCCCAGAGAACTGCGTAGCATTCTCCTGTTGGAGCGGCGTAGTTGCGCTTGCAGGCGGGCACTGATTTGGACGCATACTCCACCACGCTCTCGAGTCCACTTGGCCCCACCTGGGCAAGGATCGCCGAAATTGCCTCGGGCTGCCAGTCGGTGATGAGAACAAAAGGCTTTTCGGGATCCGGTCTTATAAGGACCAGAGCCGAAATGAGAACGGCCTTGAGCTTGGAAAACGCTTGATCACACTCCGGCGTCCAGATCAACGAATGATCTTTACGTAGCAGATTTGTGAGGGGTCCTGCAATCGCCGCGAAGCCCTGGATAAATCTTCGGTAGTACGAGGCCAGGCCCAGAAAGGCGCAAACTTGCGTGATAGTCGTAGGCACCGACGCATCCCTAAGAGCGGCCACCTTCTGCGGCTCCGGTTGGAGCCCCTTATCACTCACCATATGTCCCAAGAAGGAAATGGTGGTCAGAAAAAACTGACTCTTCTCGAGCGCCACTTTGAAACCCGCATCCCGTAGCGTGTGCAGTGCCCATTCGATGTGCTGCACGTATCCCTCGTAGGAACTTGAGTACACCAAGATGTCATCCATGTACACAATTACGAAGTAGTTGATGATGCTCTGTGCCAAACGAGTCTTCCACACGAAATTATGAAAAGCCATGTTCATGGCTCGCTGAAAGGTCGCGGGGGCGTTGCAGATACCCATCGGACATCGAATCCACTGCCACGTTCCCTCGAAAAGCACAAATGTTGTTTTCGGACGATCTTCTTCTCGAACAAGAAGATGATGGAACCCATGGCGAACATCAAACTTGCTGAAAAATCGAGCACTCCCAATCGCATCCAACAACTCATCAATCCGGGGGAGGGGGTACACATCTTTGATCGTGATATCATTCAACTTTCGATAATCAATGCAAATGTGAATCCCTCCGGTGTTTTTAGGCACGATCACTACGGGAAAAAACCAGGGACCTATTGCGGGTTCGATCCATCCATTAGCTTCGAATTCTTTAATCCGCTGAAAGCGGCTGCTCGTTGAGCTGGCGAGTATCGGTAAGGAACGCAGCTAATGGGTGGGTGGTCTCTCGTGAGAATAGCATGTTCAATCACATAGTTAAGCCGATGTCATTATCTTCTATGCTCAATACTTCCGCGTAACTATTTAACACGCAGATTAACGATTTCCGAAGCTCCGCGGGGACTTGACCTGGTAGGGTGATTGTTGGTCCCCCGAAAATCTCAAGGGGCATGTCGATCCAATCAATCGGCCATTCCCGCCGATCATGGATACTCGAGAAAACGGAACTACTGGTGCGAACAGAGAAGACAGTTGCTATCATCTGGGACTCAGCGGGGCTGATCATCTCCGTTTCCTTAGTTTCAGCATCAGTCTCTGAACCTACCGAGGTTGGTTTCACAGTTAGCCCCGTCAGTTCCGTCATTTCTTGCATCAGATCAGGTACATCACTTACCGGTGCTTCCGCCTCCTGTTTAATCAAGGCGATGGTGGCTCCTGTCGTTAGTAATGATCTAGGCGGAAAAACAGAAACATCCAAATACTGTTTCGTTTGCTGATAACGCGTTCGTAAGGAGAGAGCTCCTTCGTACAGGGTGCGAGGGGGTTCCAGATCATCGGCCAGGTCGGATACTTGTAAAAGGGGTTCCCCGATCAGGACTGAAGGGCTAACTTGGGTCATCGGAGGCGTAAGTGCGCTGTCCGTTGAATCCATGTGGAAGCTTCGAGCAGTGTCCGGACGTACTTGGAATTCTTCGAGAATTTCGTGTTCGAAAAGTTCGACAAGGTGCCTCCATTCATCTTCGCTAGGCAGCTCTTGTTTGTATTCCTGTTCCGCGATTCTACTATCGATGTCGAAAGAAAAACATTCTTCGGGATTAGTGGATCGAATCAGCCCTATTTGGGCCGGGTTAGGGGTTTGCTTTATCGTTCGGGTGGAAATTCGCAAGGGAATAGTTTGGGGCTTTCCCCCAGTTTGCGTGAGCACCAGTTGTTTTGAATCGAAATGCAGTCGTGCGCCTACCGCCATCGCCCAAGGTAGTCCTAACAACACAGAATAGGAACGTACATCTATCACGAGCGCGTTGACAAGGACGTGTACTCGTCCGACTTTTACAGCCACATTCTCGATAATGCCCACGATGTTCATTGCTTCCTCGTCGGCAGAGACATAATGGTCTTTGCCAGATAGAGGAAGAATGGCTCCAAGTCGTCCTGTCTTTTTGACAGTGTCTAATGATATGGCCACTGCAGAAGATCATGTGTCGATAAGGGCGTCGAACGGCTTGCCCCACACCTCACAGTCACATTCCGCGCTTTTCCATAGTACCGACCGAGCTCGTACGAAGTGATCTTTTTCTGCTCGAGAGATCGTTGCTATACGTGCGGCTTCGGGTTCAGGTTTCCTTGTATCGGGAGATGCAACTTCCTCGTCTCCTTCCTTCCTTTTTAACATTCGCTGTATACGGTGGTACGTGAAGCGCGTTTGATTTTTTTGACAATGTTGTAAAAGTTTATCATTTGCATCTTCGGATATGGTGAGCAAATGTCCTACCGGGATAGGAACGCGAATATCTAGTTGCTTGAGTGTTTTCAATACATCAATGTCCCCTGTGCGAAACTGCGGACCAGGATTGGATTCGTGATCGACCCATTCGAGATCATCCGGGGCCGATCGGATCGCTCCGATCATGCCTGCGAGATGAAGATACTCAAGTGGATCGACCACGTCAGCGGCGTCGGAGGAAGAAGCTCCCGATGTCGACGCCGTTGCCAATGAGGGGAACGGTTGTTCTGGGGCATATGCCACGTGTTCTCTTCACTGGTCCGTATCCATCAAAGCGCCCACTCGTCCTTGGTTCAGGGCGACAGGGGCCGCAGCAGGTGGAGGCTGATTACGCTTGGGCTGCGGACAGTCTCAAGCAAAATGCCCGGGCTGTTTGCAGTTAAAGCATTTGATTTTTCTTGTTGGATTAGGTAGATGAGGGAACTGAGGTGCGTACCTCGGAGCAGGCGGGGCAGGCAAGAGTGGAAATGGCGCAGGGGCGGGCCGAGCAGGGGCCGGGTTGGGCTTGATTAGCCTGCCCATTATCTGTTTCATCCGCTCCATATGAGCGGCCTGCATTTGGATCAAGTTGCTCATCCATTCGGACTGCTTCGTAGTAGCCGTATGGATCGTCTGAGTAAGATGTAAGTTGGTTATGGCCGGCAAGGGGGGTTCGGGTGAGATTCCGCTTTTAACTGCCGCGATCGATTGATTCACCGGGGGAGAGGAAGAAGAAGCAGGCGGGATATCGGAAACGATCCCGCCGGAAAGGTCATGGTCGGGGCGGGGATAAAATCGTTTGACCGCCTGCAACCACGACCGCCTTTTAGTCGTTAGGTCCCGTATGGTATCTATAATATCTTCGTCTCCCTGACTGATATATTTTTTTGTATCAGCCAAGTCCAGTTCCAGTACTTTATCAATGATAGTCGATAACTGGTGTATTTTCGGTGGGACTTTTTTCTGCGGTTTCCCTTTCAATGTCGGACTTCGTAGGTGATCGATCAACAAATCTTGAGCGGATTTCTCGTCTCGCCCGGATTTGTCCAACGTGGTTTGAAATCGATCCACAAAATCGGGCAACAATTCCCCTGGTCCTTGGGGCCAATTTTTTAGCACGTACCAGGCGGCATCTTCACTGACCGTATCGAATCGAGCCAAGAAGGCTTGTTTGAAAGTATTCCAATCTACCCATGTATGTTTTCTAAACCAGTCATGCGACGTATTGCGGAGTAGCAATGTCAGAACGCGGGGAAGATCGGCGGCGCTGTAGTTTTGAGCTTCGACAGCTTCCAGCCAAGCCTCGGGATGGGTATGGTTAGGGAAGAAAGGGAAGGGGGCAGGGATGTTAACGATCACTCTAGTACCGTCCACCATTGGTATTGAGGGTGCAGCCGTACCAGATTGAGACCTGGTGACAGGGCGATCTCGATGAGCCACTTGAGGATCTCTCCTACCTCTCACCAGTTCGACTTACTATCATCAGAACCGATACGTGTCGGCTCCGATACCAACCTCAAGCCCTGTGTTGTCTTTTGTTCGGAGTGTTAGGCGTGCGGAAAGAGGGCCCGAAAAACAGCAAGATGGGGTGTGCCAAGGATTTTTGGAAATTGAGTGTGGGGACACAGACGGAGCTGAAATCCCCCGTGTTGGTCCGATGAAGCAAGTCGATTGCTTTCGCGCATCGCGGAAAGCGCGCGCGGGCACGACGCGAAAAGAGAAAACTCCAAATTCAATCCAAAAAGTATTGTCGGGCTTCCCACCGGGCTACAGCCCGTCGTTTAGAACGGAAAGGCTTTGGCACGCTTCGCGTGTCCCGTTTTCGTATCAAGTCTGGTCGCCGTTCGTCGGTCAGTTCCGAGTCTGACGTGAATGGTCTCAGCCGCGTGGATCTTTCTTTGTGCTCGTCTTCATTCCGCACACGGTAGTGGAAACCCCTGGATTCATAGCGCTCAAAACGCTGGCATTCGGTGCATAGAGTGCGCGGCCAGTGGGGTTCTAYTGYCGTCCACGRGATSACGATCAACTCGTTAAATGGCAACAATATCGAGTAAGGTGGGAAGTGCGTATCGATAATGACAAATCCAGCCTCTACGAACCYTGAACAGYGGTTGGCCGGAGGGAAGTAGTATCGCCCRYCRATCTGTGCGACARCTTCTCGTACGTCCCACTYGCATACACGTGTCCTTTCCTCGTTGTAGGGAAAAGGCCGTGTTGAGGCGGGAGGTGCAGGAGGTTGGCGCCCGATCAAAGGGTGTTTGTCAGTCCACATGTCAATCAATTGCAAAAACCTCGAGACGTCCTCATCAAAAGAAAAGAAAACACTCGCGCAACTCACAATCAATCCCTTTCGACATCRGCTTGATCRTGCAYATAACCRAGAGACCGATCCGCAGCTCAGGTTTAGTGAGCCAACGCGACGTTGATCSCAGRCGCCTTGTTTCTCCAGRCCGCCCCGTTGATCGGTGGCAGATGTCGTGCAGCATAAGGCAGATGGCATGCGCAGTGCATTCAGAACTACAGATCTAAACACTCTTGCATTCTCGGACAAAATCCCGACGACCATCGTYTAATCAACRCAAAAGAAAGTCACTCATTTCCATACATACATTCACTGTGGAAGGTGCGAAAATGAGACATGCATATGAAAAGACGGGTTGCTTGAACAGTACGCACGCATCCACCGTTCACAAGACAAAAGGAWCAATYCCTCGTCATCTGGGGATTACCCAGGAAACTAATGGAAGAGTTTCGGAAGAAGTTCTTTCACGYTGAAGAGMACACAGATTCATTCAAAGGAGAGACAGACATCGAGACACATCATYATTCAAGGATAGAGGAGAGAGAGGRAGGTGAGGGAAGAGAGTTGAGATAGAAGATGGYACAATCCAAAAGATGGAAGTTCGGCGTTGYCGCCGTGCACTCACTCYAGAGATAAGGGTCCGCAACAACAAAGGCGCATTCGYCGTTAATTCCAATATGGCCCCAGGCCAATCACTCACTCCACTCCAATCATCGATCCTCATACCCGCACTGACGATCCCGAYCGTCGCGTGCTAACTTCCACCRCTGAGATCGTCACCCCGCTGTCGTAGACTCGACACGGCTCGCCCAGATCCCACAGTCCGTCGTKGCGATCAAGYGYGCAACCGGCCAGCCTATCGTCARCCCGACAKGACTTTTCGACTCGCATCAAAACACTCTGCCTAGCCACTGCTTTCCGGAAGCTGGCTCAGGAGTCGAGAACGTAAKRGAGCTTTGCGGACGCGCTTGCGGGTTTTATAGTTGCGACAARGGAGATAGAAGGRGGAGAAGGCGAYGGGAAAGYTGGGGTGTAAGAGGGGAAGCAGGAGGAGAAGACTTTGAGAGGATTGCTCTGTGAATGCCATGTTGATCCCTCGGAACTCAAGGTTCAACCAATCAGATTYGTCRCGCAATAGGAAAGTCCTATTGATCGGCGTACCTGATTGGCGAGCGGGAGTTATCGACGGATCAACCGGGCRTCGTGCGTTGGACTCAGAGGGTGAGGAGAGAAAAGGCGCKAGAAGTAGSGCWARACGGGTCCAAGATTCAGATGATCAAGAAAGGGAATTGGRCRCGCAAAAAGYGAAGCGGGGGARAGAGAGAGRGAGGGAAAAACAGTTACGAGGAGAGAGAAAGAGGAGGGAGAAMGGGGAGGGAGYGATGCGGGGGTCAGAGAGGAGAAAGCTTTTGCATGCGMGGCGCCGTCAACAAAAAGAAAGAAAAAGGCACCAAAACAGTTACAGCTTGCCTCTGTCATAATTCAAAAATTGAAATCACCATATSCGCGCGCRAAAAAGSGACGCGGGAAAAGAAGATCCTACGCCTATTYGTATTCGTGCAAAATTCCGAGAGTTTTCTCCAAYGCGACCRAGAACATTCRCACACAAAAAGGAGGCGTCGAAGTTCCGCTTATCCCGGAATTCCCAACTGTCGGACCCAATTCCCAGTGCGCTCGCTAAGGCGCACGCAATTTYCTATGAATTTYCCGAATTGCAAGAAAAAGGAAAAGCAGAACCCGAGAATCGAAAAAGGCTTCTGAAAGATGGGGGCCAAAAATGCGGCATCCGAAATCAAGAAAACGAAACGGGGTTTTTATGGGGTCGGTATGGTACAAGCAAAAGAAGGGTACGAAAGATAGCACGGGTTCGGGAAGTGGTTCGTCACACACACAACCGGTCGTTCTCATTCTGGCAAGGATATGTCGGGAGCCTCGAATGTGATTGGCGAAAAAGTTGTTCGTTCTCCCAGTATCTTCGATACTCGAGATTCCTCAGACTGGCACGGTCAGTGATCCAGAATGGGACGCCAATATCCATATTTGGCAGGAGGGACTTGACTCATACATTTGCCCGCGCAAGGAGGAAAGGTGTTAGGGACGGGTCATGCAGACACGCGTATACGTGATGACTGTTGTTATGGTAGTCATTCGTATGCGTGTGTGCACATGATCTGTTTCCCGGATCCGAATCGACCTTATAAATCAAATGGTTGTCGACGGGCAAAAAGGAAAAAGGAGAGGAAATAACTTTCCCATGCGTCAGACGTCAATCACACGGGGATTATGTATGAGGAAGATCCAATTCATGCTAAGGCCTATACACAGATCGTATCCTACAGGTTACGCATGTATCTATTCCGACCCGGGTTTGTTGGGAGAGACAACTTCGACAGGGTTAACGCAAAACCACACTGTCGATCGCTTCCGCATATACAAAGGCATGATCATTCCAAAAGCGGGCGGGATTACATGCATGTCTCCATACATCCGTACTTCCACAATCGACAATCCTTCATGCAAGTCATTTGAGTGATCAATCAATTTTTAGAGATCGTCATACATTCTGCATAAAAAGAAAAGGGACGGAATGGGGAGGGAAAAAGGCTCCATACGTCAATCAAAGTAAAGGAAGGAAAGTCCAAAAGTGCCGCAAATGAGAATTGACAAAACCAAAGATCAAAATTACACAGAAGATGCGAAGAAATAACACCACTTCAACACACCGCACCCTCTCTCTCTCTCAAAGTTCCCATGATGCGGGCAGTCCGTCGCCTCGCACCCACCAAGAACCTGAATTTGTCATCCCGCTTAGTCTGACACACGCAAGTCAGATTCACCCGTGTGCCACAGTCCTTCGCAGCCACACGTCAACCCCGCATACCCAGCACGATAGCACCAGCTCGTCAGATCGCCCAACTTCCTACTCACCTTTTTGTCTCCGTCCGTTCGCCGATCCTCTCGACCACGCTAACTCCCAAGTGTGGATTAGAGAGCGAATTAGTCGCGTTTGCGAGCTTTATAGCAGTCGGTAGGTGCGCGAGGTAATCCCGGATTATGTTGAAGTGAGAAGTAGAAAGGAGGAGGGAGTGTCTACGGGTGCATGACGGGGCCGCGGCGTGGGGGACGTAGCCGCTCTCCACGCATCGATCCAGTCATGCACCTGCAGGCCAATGAGATAGACGGGAAAGAGACGCAGAGAAACTTCGCGCAGCAAAAAAAAAAAAAAAAGGAGAAGAGATCAAGAAGTGAGAGGATTACAGTTACATCTGCGCTCATCAAGAAGGAGCAAGAAGAGATTGCAGTTGCGATTAGAATTTAGGCGCGGCGGGGGCAGAGCCCAGGACAGGACGGAGTAATGCGTGCGCACGTAGGAAGCACCGTACGGTTACAGCGACAAAAGTCCGTGACAAATTACGACGCCCCTAATTCCTAAATCAACCAAGGTCTTAATTCTCGTAATCCTTCGTATTTCGAATTAAAAAAAAAAAGGATTTCCCCGCGCAATGATCGTGCCAAAATTTCCCTCCCTCCAACAGAACAAGAAAGAAGCTATGGCAACAATTATTTTCACGCTCGCTAAGGCGTAATCAATAACCAAATGTCGTGGGACCAGCCTTTTTCCAAAGGACGGGGGCATTCATGTAGTTGGGCGGACCCTTCCCGATAACCCCCGAAATACAGTTGCGTAGAAAGTCGCGCGTTCATAGAAAGTAGTTCGTCACACCAGCTTTTTAACAGGTCTGGCCAGAAGCTGCCCTCTTGTTGTGCCCCCCCCTCCTCAACTTCTGTTGGTTTGCCGGTGTTCTGGAGAGTCTACTAGGGATTGACTAGAATCGGTCCATCCATATTAACGGGTCGGTCCCGGGGGGGGGCTGCTGGGGCTAGGCAGGCCAAATATTCGAAGGCCAGACTAGTCCATGGACAGTGGGGGGCAAAAATGAAGTGTTTTAATCCACTGTAGGCAGAGTGCTTGTGTTTAGGTAGTTGGGTCAATGATCCCTAGTCCTCCCCCCACCTTGGGCTGTATTACTGTCTCCCACGCTACCCAGCTCATCACGTGAGTGCAGTCGCAGTCCCCTTGTCAGAGGAATGCTGCCACTTTGGCCTCGAGTGTTCTCAATGCCATCCTACTCAGTGGCCAAAGGACACATTTATACCAAAGCGACGTGAATACTACGTTGTTATTGCCAAGGCCCGAACGAAGAGAGAGGTGTGTTTGTTCTTCCAATTTGCCAATTGCTCAACGTCGGGAGAGCTGGTTCACCCGTTGTTCGTGTCGGGTTTGCCTATCGCCATCATGAACACTACAAGGATCCTTAGAGGTGCTTTCAGTCGCAACCACGTAACCTTTGGATCCTTCGAAGGCCGGCCCCCCTAATAGTGTATCTACCACCCTTATGTTTTACTCCCCCAGTTCACAATCATATCTGAGACATGTGCAAACTTCCCCAGCATGTGCTAAATTTCTTCCGAATTCTGGTGAGTGGCCTCTACCATGATTGTAAGGTCGTCGGCAAACAGGGAGCAAACAAGGACTGCCTCCTCAGGGATGTGGATAATCCTTTTTTTTTTCTTTTTTTTCTTTTTAAGACTCTTGAGGCCATACTAAGACGAGCGGTAAGAGCAGCCCCTCTTAGTAGTACCCAATTTGGTCACTCCATCTATCGGTGGGTAGCTACACCCCTGGAAACCGAGTCCAGTGTCCCTTTTTGAACAATTTGAAATGTAAGGAACAACCCAAGACGAAATTAATATGAGTGTGAGATGGACCTCTTCACCCTAACTTGGGTGCCAGAAGAAACCAATCAACCAAGCCCCTTTTAGCTACTCACCCGATGGTATCTATCTTCACAATCATTATGTGTCTCCCTGCCCAAACCATGAAACTGGGACCAAGACCTTTTCATGCAGCGGGAAGGGGTCTGGGAATTTCGTGAGCTGTCTCAAGGATATATTGTATGATCTATTGTGCACCAATCTACAAAGCAAATTCTGTAGAATTTGGTGATTTCCCCTTCAGTACCCTCTGCCTCCACTTTCCATACAACTTTCCCTATTTTGCCTCCCTATTTTCCTCCAAGTCAATTAGAGCTGAATTTTTGTATGTTAATCATGATTTCCTTCTTGTTGAATAAGTGTTGGATCCTCTCCTTCATAACCTCTCACTGCCTGATAATATCCAGCTGAATTTGTTCTTTGATGTTTTCCGTAAATTTTGGGCCATCTAGCCTGACTCCTTTCCATTCATAAGTGCACCTTCTTTGCCAGATGGCCAAAGTATGGCCCTTCTTGCTATTATGAAGATATTTTTTGTGAAATCGTTGCATGTATCGGCCTCCCATACTTCCAAGAGCAGGGGCTTCCATCCCCATGACCATCTTGCCTCTGTCTCTAGTTGGAAAAGTAAACAAACTTCAATTTTTGGAAGGACTTTAATCATTAACAATGTCATACTTGCCTTTATTTGATACAAATCAGCTATATGGGTTTTGGGCAGAAAAACAACAAAGAATCTTCAACAACAACTTCGAGCATTCTTATGGAGAGGAAATTATGAGCATCTCCATGTGATTAGCAGAGTAGTCTGATCTGCAATCACCCAACCCAAATCAAAAGGAGGACTGGGGATCATTGATCATATTACTCAAGTAATGACCCTTTCCATCCAATGGATCAAGAGACTCCTCTTTGGCCCTCAAACCCCCTAGAGCTCCCTAGCACTGGAACATATCAAGAGGTTAGCTCCCCCAACCACTGAGGAAGTTGACCCCCTTATATGGATAGAAAATCGGTCATGGACCCTCCCCAAGGGAAAAAACAGGTGACAGTAGGAAAGACTGCTCACCAAGAGAGAGGCCGCCAGAGTCGACCTGAACAAAAATTCATTTCGTATCTTGGAGGAGACTACCATTACCGCCATAACTCGGAGCGGTACTCAAGGGGAAGGCTGGCCAAGAAACGGTCGATGAGGGCAGCCTCGGGGAGGAATGCTACATCATAAATGAGGCGGGCATCCTGAAAGACCTGGATGTGGCGGTCCAGGTCGGCAGCGCCACCAGAGTCGGACCAGCGTGTGCTGACAACGCGCTCGAAGGCGTCAGTGACGTCATGTCGGGCTCCGAAGTGGTCCTCGAGAAGCGCCTGAAAATCCATGAAGGTCGGGGTCCGACCCTCATGAAGGGAGTGCGCGTAGAATTCCTCCCAGGCGTCGAAAGGACCGCCAAGCAGGCACGTGGAGAGGTGAGTCACCCACGTGTAAGGTGGGGCGCCCATGAGCTGGAGCGTGCGGGTGGCAGACTGCAGCCACCGAGACACGCGTATCCCTGTACCATCGTACAAGGCAATGTCCGTCAAGCGGACGAGTGGTGCGCCACCGTTTTGGCGGCGAGGGGATCGAGGAGCAGAGGTCAGCGTTACGATTAAGTAAGTCGGCGCAGGTCCTGAAGAAAGGGGCGCAACTGACTGTACGTCCGGGCCGCACGGGGGAGCGGTGGGGCCAACAGCGACAGGCTACGAGGGAGCTGCGGTGGAAGAGGTCGCAGCAACCGAGGGAATAGGAAGAAGGTAGGATGGGGCTGGATAGGGTGCAGGGCGAGGGAAGCGAGCCTGCATGGAAGGAAGAGTAGAGGAAGAAGGGGGTGCGCCCGAAGGCGCGACCACCTGTGAGGGTGGGGTGGCTGAAGGCGTAAGAGGGCGAGGTCGGCCCGGTTCTGGGCAAGCTCGTCCTCGAGACGTCAAACGTAGATCAAGCAATGAGTAGCAGGAGGAAGAGTGGGGGAAGTGGACGCACAAGCAGCGCGGGGCATCCCACAGGGGGGAGAGTCAGGTGACGCTGCGGTCGTGCGAAGGGGAGGGAGAAGCGGGGCACCCGAAAAAGTTGAGACCACGGCAGGGGGTTGTGGTCCCGTGGCCGTAGCGACCGGAATCTAGGCGGGTGTGCCCGTAGAGTGGGGGAAGGTCTGGCCCATGGCAGCTATCGCGCTAGGAGTGTGGACAGTCACTAGGATGGTCGGGTCGGGGGCGGCAGAGGAGGAAGCTCCGCCGTGGCCACCATGTCGAAGAACGGGGGACCCGGACTGGGAGCCAGGAGAAGAGAGAGAGGGGGGAGAGGAAGGACGGTCGGCGTCCTGGAGTTGCTGCAGGTCAGCGGCAAGAGTCGCCATTTGTGTTTGTAAGGGCGCAAAGAGGGGGTGATGAGGGTTTGCAGATCCCCCTGGGGCTGATGGCCCTAGTCCGTTGGCACGGGTGTGGAGCCCGATGTCGAGATCGTCGCCGCCTCGGCGGCTTGTGACACGCCGTCGGCCATGGGGATGTAACGGGCCGGACTAGAGAGGGTCGGGGGAGGTCCGCGTGAGCGGAGGGTGTAGGGGGAGGTCTGCGATAGAAGGCGACGGGCGGCGCTAGTAAATCGAGCG
>BFEA01000001.1:8083860-8094852 GCA_003427395.1 Chara braunii
CTATCTCTATCTCACACACACACACACACACACACACACACACACACACACACACACACACACATACAAACACACACACATGCACACACGGACACACACACACTCTTCTGGCGCAGTAATACCCTTTTTGTGTAGTTGTGCAGTTGTGTACAACGGACACACACACACACACATATTTGTGCAAGTGTGCCGCTTCGGCAGCCGACGGGTGTGTGGGCACTTCCCGCTTAACCACACAAACGTGGGAAACCTTGCACCTTCTATTATATTGCTCATCTATATTTTTTTGTTTATGGATGGTTTGTGATGGTATGTGGATGAAATGAGAGAGAGAGGTTGGGGATGTTGACAAACACACACATGGTGGATCTTAAACCACAAAAGCCCACACTGAAACAGCTGCTTCTTTATTTAAAAGAACAAAACAAAAACAAAGGTTACTCCGGTTAGGGTTGGGGTAGAGGGCCATCTGACACAACCATCTAGGGTATCCCAATCAGGGGACAATTTTTCGGAGGCTTTCCTTGGGTGGGAGACTCCGAGTGGTACCCAGTCCCCAGGTACTGACCTTCCCACCCTATCGTCCTGATTACAACCACATTGTATATCCCATCCCTAACCACTCCCACGTTCTCTCATTCTCACTCTCTCGAACCAGCTATCACCTACCTGTTGGACTATATCTTGGGGTCCTTATTTCCTCATGTACTTACCTATTAGCTGCCACCGTTGTACCCATAGGTCCTTCCCACAGTCCCTACCACTGCCTTTTGTCCATTCTGCCCCCCTACCACATTCCCTCTACCCGCGTCCTATGAGTCGTCGAGGTCTATTCATGCCCATGGAGGAGACCTATGCCCAACCGGGCCCCTATATGTGAAGGTGCCCTTACCCCAGCGCAGCCCCTATACATGCGCCCATGGAGGCCACCTGAACCCAACCAGGCCACAAATGGTTAACAGGTACCCCCACTTTTCACCCCTAGGGTAACCAACCTTCACAACCCTGAAATTAGTAAGAAGTGCATTCTACAAATCGGTGTGAGTATGGTTAAAATGGCCCTTTGGTTTTTCTTATAAATGGGGGTGACAATTGGGGGGTTGGTTAACCTTCTATCAACCGGGCCCCTATATGTAGGAAGGTGCTTTTACCCCAATGCAGCCCCATATACTTGCCCCTAACGGTGCAAGTGCAACTCTCCCTGTGTGTTACTATCAGCACAGGGTCTACGACGGTCCTAACCAGGCACCCGTGTGACATTCAACCTCACGCCCTGCGCTGTCTTCCGGTCGGAGTGATAAAATGTGCAGAGCAGGCCCTGGAAAATAGCAAATTGGGGTGTGCCAACGGTTTTTGGGAAAATTGAGTGTGGGGACACAGACAAAACTGAAATCCCCCGTGTGGTTCCAGTTTTAGTGAGAAGGGACCATCGCCTCGCGGACGGATTGGTGGGCTCTGCTTTCGAAGTTTCATCAAATCCAAAAGTATCTTTGAACTTTCATGCGGGCTACTCGTCGTCTTTTCGAATGGAAAGGAGGGGGCACGCACGTAGGATCTCGTTCTCGAATTAAATCCCGACGCCGCTCATTACAGAGTTCGGAATCCGACGTGGACGCACTGAACGGCCTCAGCCAGGTCGCTCTTCCCTTGTATTCATCCTCACCACGTGTTCGGTAGTGGAACCCCTTTTCTCAGTAACGCTCGGTGCGGCAACAATTGTTACACAGAGTGTTGGGCCATTGAGGTGCCACTGCCGCCCATGGGATGACAATCAGTTCGTTAAAAGGTAATAATAAAGAGTACGGGGGAAAGTGGGTGTTGGTAATAACAAAACCAACGGCTACGAATCTCGAGCATTTTCTTTCGGGAGGAAAGTAATAGCGTCCGCCGATCTTGGGGATGACTTCTCGTACGTCCCACTCACATACACGTGTTCTATCCTCGTTATATGGGAACGGATGTGATGGGGGTATGGGAAGTCGACATCCCGTCGGATCAGGACAATCAGTCCATGCGGCATAAGCAAACTGACCGGTTAAGTCCACTCAACCCGTTATCTCATCAAAGAAGTAAACAAGCACTACGAGCCCATCGCCTTTCATCAATCATGCAAACCGATCTAAAAATGTAAGTTCATTCCAAACATGAAGACAATCATCACTCATAGAGCGAGTCGAGAGCATGCATCAACAGAATCCTAGCTTAGTCCGGTTACCTTAACGTAAGTTCAATCGATGCATATATGTAACAGATCTTGCATACACGAATCCTAAGCTGTCAAGAGACGCAAATGAAAAAAAGCTGGTAAGATCACCCGGGTTTACTAGTCCCTTAAATTCAATGATACTCGTTCGTGCGAGATCCGATTGAATTCAACAGGGACGAGCGAGACCAGGGAATCATCAGATCATTATTGCATTCATGAGGTGGACAGAAGCAAAGGAACGCGAGAGAGAGGGAAAGAGAGAGATATGGACGTAATCGTAGCTTGGGCATTCTGTGTTATTCACATCTTTTAGGGTCATTTTGACATATATCTAAACTTATGGGGGTATTTTGCAAATTATCCTAAAAGAAAAGAAGAAAAAAGAGGGGAAAAAGGGGAACATTTGCAAAATACCCCTGAAAGTTCACTGCTAAAAGACCCGGGGGCATTTTTGGCATATTTCTAAGCTTATGGGGGTATTTTGCAGATTATCCCAAAAGAAAAGAAGGAAAAAAAGGGGAAAAAAGGAGAACATTTGCAAAATACCCCTGAAAGTTCACTGCTAAAGACCCCGAAAAGAAGTGGGTAGAGTGGAATCCCATCTGAAGTTTGCTAAATGCCCCTTTGGTACACCACTGTCAGTGCCAGAATGCAAACTTGCGCAGCCCCCTTACACGGGTAGATAGCACAGATTCAAATCCAATAGGGCATTTACCAAACTGTTGGAGTTTAAGATGGGTAGTTCGCTCCATCATTGAACGACCGCCCCCACGCAATTCAACATGCTTTTGTTCTCTTTTTTTTTTTTTTTTGAGCTAGGAAGCCAGCCCCCGACGGGCGTCAGAACATGCTTTTGTTCTCTTCATCTCATAGTATCTGGATTCAAACACAGGTCTGTATTTCAACAGTTCATGGGGTGTACCAACTGAGCTAGGCACGTTGGTAACCCCCACCTCTTCTAGCGGTAACCGTATCCGTGAAAAATCCGCAAATTTCCCCCCATAAAAAGGCGGGAAAAATGGAACTCGCCGTATTCCCGGGGCCTCGGCCCACATGCCAGCGAATAGTATAGTTTACTAGTCCGTGTGACAGTGTGGGACTGTTAGGAACTGTCTATTGTATTTTCAACGGACGGTGGGATTATGCATCCCCCCATTTAGGGCAGGGATCCGTAAGGCTCCGTTTTGTCATTGGTTTTTAGTTGCTTTAGGGGTCCCTTGTGCATACCCAGGGAGAGGGAATAGGGTGTAGAATACTACACCCTTCCAAAGTGTGTAGAATACTATTCCTTTTTTGCCGCCTCACTCCGCTTTTCTGTGGACATGCACAAAGGACAAATATCATGGTAAGTCTCATGGCCTAGCTGCACTACTCTCGAAATGTGCAAAATGAGACTGAATCCACGGCCAGAACATGGAAAGATACATTGGCATTTATTTATTTATTTTTTTTTCATTTTTTTTTTAATATCTCAGTTTTCTTGGTAGTACGCATCTATCTCATCCTCTCACTATTGGCATTTTTTTGTCTTTTGCACATGTGGAGAGCACTGCATCCAGGCCCCAAGGGTGTTTTTTTTTTTTTTTTTTTTTCCCCACTAGAAACTCCGAGCCTGTTTTTTCCTACCCTGAATTTCACTGCGCCGAACCTGGACCCCACTCCATTTTTTTTTTTTTTTTTTTTTTCAAGAAGTTCATTATATTGCCACTCAAAAAGGGGGAGGCCGGGAATCCCTCCACAAACAACCCGGAAAAGGTAAAAAAAAACATTTTTTTGCTGGGACCATTACCCAGCTTTGGTGCAGGCAATGGATTATGTCCAGAGACAGAAATGGCCAATCCAGGCCGCTGTCCTGACTATCTCCAATCCTGGAAAAAAAAAAGGGAAGCCTCAGGCCATAAGAGCCGCACAAACCAAAAGAACCAAAAGAACTATCAACTACTGCAACCTCAAATTCCCCCAATAAATGCACCTGGCCCAACATCTGAACAAACCCAGAAAGTCTCTGTTACCTAAGTCCCACCAATGCACTCCATTTTCTTTATGGTACTCTCACAAGGAAAAAAAAAAAAGAAAAAAAAAAAGGGAACAAGAAAAGTTGCGGCCGTGAAACTCACAAAACAAGAAAAACAAAAAACGAAGGAGAGACTCACGTGGTGATTGCAGTTGTGTACATTCTTGGAAGTGGTACCCCAGTGAGGGCATCTCAGCCTCGTGACCAGATTGTCAGATTCCAGAAACCAAAAATAAATAAATAAATGGAAACACGGATTGGGCCATGAAAATGGCTGGATACATTCCTCTAAGTGCCATTGTGATCACGGTTACAATCCTCTGATCAAGGATTCCGCTGTCAGATTCCAGTCCAGAAAGAGTGAGGAAAAAAAAAAAGGGAACACGGATTCGGCCCTGAAAATGGCTGGATACATTTCTGTAAGTGCCAGTGCCATGAGGCTTACGATCCTCTGAGGAAACACACAAAGGGCCTCGCCTCACTACTGTGGTTTCCCGCCTTCTACTGTCACACAGACTAGTAAACGATACTATTCGATGGCATGTGGGCCGATGTCCCGGGTTTCGTAAGTGGCACGCCGGGGGCCATTCCATGGTCGCTTGTTGGGGCCCTGTAGCGTTTTTGTTTCGTGCGCCAATGGCGTGTTTCCTCCCGTAGTCACGTCCTTGGTTCTTCGCGGCGGAGTGGCCCTGCGTGCTTGCTTCCTTCTCCCTCACCCCCCTCCTCTCTCTCTCTCTCTCTCTCTCTCTCTCTCTCTCTCTCTCTCTGTGTTTTCCTTCGATGCCCTGTACTCGGAGGCCCTTGGTGGGCCCTGTTGAAGTGGAACTCGACTTCGACTGGCGATGGGACACGCAGGTTAGTCGACCGTTTCCTTCCTCCCTCCGCCCGAACCCCTCCTCCGTGCCTCCGCCCTCCCTCCTCCTCCCTGCCTCCGCCCGAAGTCTCCGTTCCTCCGCCCTCCCTCTGCCCGACCTCTTCCGTCTCTCCGCGCGACCTCCTCCGTCCTTCCTCCACCCGACCTCCGCCCGACCTCCTCCTCCTTTCTTCGCCCGGCTCCTCCCTCTCTCCCTTCGCCCGGCTCCTCCCTCCCTCCCTTCGCCCGATCTCTGCTCGACCTCATTCCCTCCGCCCTCCCTCCTCCTCCCTTCCTCCGCCCTCCCTCCTCCCCCCGTTTTTCGTCCCTCCATGCGACCTCCTCCCTCCCTCCTTCCTCCGCCCTTTGCTTTTTTCTAATTTTCGGCTCGATGTATTCGTTGCCTTTCTTTCTTACATCGCGCGCGCGCGCGCGCGCGAGAGAGAGAGAGAGAGAGAGAGAGAGAGATTTCAGGCGATAAATGCAGCTTTTGTGGCCTGCTGCATTCGTTTCACGATCTCGAACAAAAAGGCAGGCACGCGCGCGCGCCCGCGCTCGCTCGCTCGCTCGCTCGCTCGCTCGAGAGAGAGACAGAGCCCTATTGAGCTCATCTGCGGTGGGCATCACGCTATGTGATGATCTATTGGGAGCTGGGCGGCAGATTTGCAAACCGTCCCACAATCATCATCATCATCATCATCATCATCATCATCATCATAGTAATGGGTTGATGATCATAGTAATGGGTTGATGATGATAATGATAATAGTAGTAATAATTCCATGGCTAAGCTAGAGGGTGATGACAAGGTGACTGAGTTATGTGTCGTCTGTGACAGCATTCTTGATCGGATTGACATGAGAGAACGAAGGATCGTGGCGTTGATTGTTGGGTGGGGGTGGAGTTTACGAAGGGGGTCATCCGTCACACATTACCAATGGGCGAATCGAATTGGTGATGGGTATGGTGCTGTTCCGTGATGAGCAGATGCGTGAAGCAGAGAGAAAAGAACTGTTTCAGCAAAACAGACAGAGAGGCAACCTTTTTCAGTCTATTTCAAAAAAAAAAGAAAAAAAAAGACTTTCAGTCTATAGGTACAGTCCTCTTCGGTGCAGCGCTATGCGTGACTCTGTCGGGTTGACGGAAAGATGTTGGTGGCGGTTTGCGCTGTTGCGCGCGCTAATTCGTACGGCATTTTCTGTTGCGCGCGCTAATTCGTACGGCTTATATGCAAAAACGTATTATGCAAGTGTTCGTGTGTCACTTTTGCTTCTATAGATAGATACAGAGGTGGCCCTTTTTTTTTTGTTCTTTTTTTCTCTCGCTTTGATGCGACTTCTTGCGGACCTCGTTGGAGCAATCGCGTTTTTATGTTGACCACATCATTTCTGCCTATCCACTACTACGGTGGTAGTAGTAGTAGTAGTAGGGGAAAGACCGCGAAGCACTGAACACGTTTTTTTTCTTTTTTTTTTTCCTTTCCTGAACACGTTGTTAGAAGATATGGCATTATTTTCTCGCAAAGTATCATAACTTGGAAGCCGGGACTTGGATGAGAAGGGATCGCTGGACCCACCTTCCAGCAGGTGAAGCTCCCCACCTATAGACCGGGGGCCAAGTCCCACTAGCAGCGTTGAGTTTCCACAACGCCTGAATCTGGACGTGTTTGATGAGATGTGCAGAAATGGCGTCGAGTTTTCGAGTTTTCTGAACCGCACATCGGCACAAACACGTCCAGATTCAGGCGTTGAGGAAACTCAACGCTGCTAGTGGGACTTGGCCCCGTAGCCTGCACACGATCTTAGTGATGTCTTCTACAAGGGGGTGGTCATATTTCCCCTTGCGCAGCTCCCCCTGCAGCACTTAAAAAAAAGGGGAAAAAAAAAAGCATTCTGTTTTCTCTTTTCCATGCTCTTTTCTGTTTTCTCATATATACGTAAGAGGTTATGAACAGGTGGAGCTTTCCTTACCTCTTCTTCTCCCCTTTTTTCTTTTCTCTTCTTTTCTTCTTCCTTTTTTTCGCTTCTGCGCTCTGATTCACAGTGTGACAATATATAGATAGATAGATAGATAGATAGATAGATAGATATAGTTTAATTTTTAAAGCAATTGCAGACCTCACAATTCGACCGGGGTTACTTACAGCATCAGCCAGCTTAGCTTACAGGCTCTTGCCTGCAGAAAGTCCTTGCTACTGACTTTCCAGTGCTTCCCCCCACCTTGTGAAACAGCGTATTTATATTGCATAGAAAAGTCCTTCGGGACATGGGTTGAAATTGGAACGATACAGAGAGAAAGAAGATTAGCATGGCCCCTGCGCTTTCAAGGATGACACACGTAAATCGAGAAATGGTCCAAAAAAAAAAAGCTTAGAAAAAACTTGACGCTGAGGACCTCACAATTGGACAAGGAGAGCATTACTCATCTTAGAACCTCCTTAGACACCACTAGAAAATACTTGAGTTTCAAGTGCACACTAAATTTACATGTCCTCGATTTATGGTTCCATGTACACTTGAGGAAACCCTTGAACAGGATCTCTGCACTTGAAACCGAACTCCACGGCTTGACCAATCCTGGATCAGGATGGCCTGCTGGAAAAAAAAAGAAAAACAAAAAAAAGGCCCCACTTGGAGTGACCAATCCTGGATCAGGATCGCCTGCTGGAAAAAAAAAGAGAAACAAAAAAAAGGCCCCACTTGGAGTGCTGGCGGAACGATGAACTTTTGCTTCGCTCTTGAACTCAAGTGCTGTGGAACGAGGCCCTTAGCTTACAGGCTCTTGCCTTGCTACTGGCTTTCCAGTGTTTTTTTTTGGGGAGGGGGAAATTTGCGAAATGTCCCTCTGACTTCCATTTATTTGCAGTATGCCCCTCCGACGCCGACTTACCCTGTCCCGCCCCTTGACAATGATTGAAGTTTCCGAAAAGACCCTGGCGTCGTTTGGGCCTGAAATATGTTCAATATGCCCCTAACGGTGCCCGTTCCAAATTTCCAGTATGCCTCGGTAGCTCCCCTCCCAGGGCCAGGGGAAAGGCCCCCACCGTCTTCCCCTGAACATAACAACGCACCCTGAAAATGAATGTATACAAAGGTATGTTTCCGGCCGGATACAGTCAAAATGACGGTGCATTGTGTTCGGGGGAAGAAGGTAGCGCCACCAACGGCCACAGGGGCATGCTGGAAAGTTGCACCCCTCACTGACAGGGGCCTGCAGAAAACTTATGAGGCCCCAGGAGCACGACAGGGTAAGTCGGCCGTAGGAGGGGCATACCGCAAATAGGTGGAAGTTGGAGGGGCATTTCGAAAATGTCCCCTTCCCTCCCCCTCCCTCCCCCCCCCCTCCTCTTTGTGAAACAGCATATTTATATTGCATAGAAAAGTCCTTCGGGACATGGGTTGAAATTGGAACGATACAGAGAAAGAAGATTAGCATGGCTCCTGCACAAGGATGGCATGCACAAGTCGAGAAATGGTCCAAAAAAAAAAAAAAAAAAAAAAAAAAAAAACGCATAAAAAAAACTTGAGGCCGGGGCCCTCACAATTGGAAAAGGAATACTGAGAGCATTACTCAGCTCAGCTCATCTGGCTTTTGCCATGTCGTGCGTGGACACATGTCATGCTTTTCAGCTACTTTCCAGACTTCTAAAGAAGATAACAATACCTGAGATGAAGTTGCATCAATTCTAATCCATCCATTCTTGTATTCAAACTGCAAAAAAACAGAAACAATGCACTAGCTTTTTACCTATCTTCTATGCTGATGTCTGGGGCTAGCAGGGGCCAGAGGACTGAGTCCGAGTCCTACTGACCCTCTCCTAATGGCCCACCACGGCCCTATTTGAACTGAGTGTCCTCGTTGGGGGAATTTCCTACTGCTACCCTTCCTATCCCTCTTAACTCCTCTCCATGTGTCGGTAGACTAACCACAGGCGACCGACTGTGTCACTGTGAGAGGACTAGATCTCGATTGGAGTGTACAGCCGCTAGCTCGTTCCTTGGAGCCCATGTCTTCGGGAACCGTCCATTTCTGTTGCTTTCTGCTGCCTCATCCGAAGCTTGTTCTCTTCCACCAATCAGCCCGAATGGCTTATTTCAGGCCGTGCTCGATCTTTGCATTTGATTTCGATGTCTGACATAGGTCTGTTTTCAAACCGCGCCCTGTTACGGTCGGCCCGCATCACCGCGCAGATAATCCCTCTTGTCATATGAGCAACGTATCCCCAACCCGCTTTGGCTCTGGTCGCGGCCCCGAGGAAGCCTAGCAGCATCCGATGTTCCTCCCAATCCACACCTGTCCCTCCCATCTTGTTCCAGTGGTATTCCCACCGCTTCCATACACTCTTAGAGGTTGGTTCTCTTCCAGTAATCAGCCCGAATGGCTTGTTTCAGGCCATGCTTGATCTTTGCATTTGATTTCGATGTCCGACATAGGTCTGTTTTCAAACCGTGCCCTGTTATGGTCTGCCCAGCACACCGCACAGGTAATGCCTCTCATTACGTGAACAACGCATTCTCAACCTGCTTTGGCTCTGCTCCGGACCCCGAGGAAGCCAAGCAGCACCCGATGTTCCTTCCCATCCACACCTGTCCCTCCCATCTTGTTCCAGTGCTATTCCCACCACTTCGTACTCTTTTAGAGGTTGGACACTCCCACTAGAGGTGGCCTGTGGATTCAAAGGGCCAGTTGCACCTTCTGTGGCGAAGCTCCACCTCCAGTCCTCTGCTGAGTAACCACACTGGACAAGGGGTCACGAGGAGAGACAGCATCCATACATAAGATGCTTGCTTGTTTTCCATTGGGGAGATCAGATAGGGTTTCCCAGTGGTTGTTGAAGTGTTCTTCTGCATTTTGTAGCTTCTCTCCTAGTAAAGCTTTGGGAGATCAGAGAGGATGTTTTCGATCGTTTTCCTAAGATTTTTCTGTTTTTGTTTTTTGGAATAGAAAGGGGGGGCCTTGAGATGTCACCGTGGAACTGACCGGCCCCGGGCAATTCAGAATTCTTCTATTTCATTCATCTACTTCCATCTAGACGCGAACTCAGGTCGGCATTTCAGCAGTTCATGGGTGTACCAACCTAGCTAGGCCCGTTGGTGATTTTTCTGTGTTTGGTCTTTCCCCTTCATAGAATTGGAGTTCAACATGTAAACGAGTGAAGTGATGTAACCTGCTCACAATTCCACTTTTCCCATTGTGTGTTCCTTGATATTGGAAGGCTGCGAAGTGGGACAGCCTGGGGGAGGAGCTGATAACAAACCTGAGAAAAGGTGGCCTGTGGGAGCCGTTAGCTCGAGTTATGAGTGTCTTTGAAAAGAAGGGCCGAAGACTAAGCCATACTCCGAGAAATAGTGCCACTAGACTTCGTATTCTATGAGCTAGTTTGCTTTTGTTTTTCTTTCCCCGGAAGGAAAACTTGAGCAACGTTCCCGCCAAAAACTTGAGCAATGTTCCCGCTAAGAACTTGAGCAACGTTCCCACCGAGGCCAGCGTCAGTCCTCTGCACAATCAAATGCAGACCGCCCACCCTCCCCTGTTATCCGTGCTGAAATGGCAGACGTTAATGTCGATACGCCAACTCAGCCAGAGATCATGCCGGCCGCATTAAACAATGTGAACGTTACCGAAATGGCAGTAAGGGATGAAGGCCACCATCCTACCAATACAGTGACTGTTGTTGTTGTTGCTGCTGCTGAAGGTATACCTCCTCCTCCGCCACTGTTGCCACCGCCGCCTCCACCACCACCACCACCACCGCCTGCACCACCACCGCTGCTGTCTCTTATACACATCTAGATGTGTATAAGAGACAGCGACAAGCCGACCTCCTCCACCACATAGTTCGAAGGAGGAGGAAGAAGTAGTTCACTCCATCGCAAAACAGGCGCAACACCCTAACCTCCCATCCCCTTACCACCTTCC
>BFEA01000001.1:8095689-8106227 GCA_003427395.1 Chara braunii
TGGGGGGTCTCTATGGCATGCGCAACACTGTCATTTTTTTTTTTTTTTTTTTTTTTTTAATGCCAAAAAGTGGTTGTCCCGGATCCCGGACAACCCCCCTACCGGACGGTTGGGGGAGACGTCCGGCCGAGACGCCCGGCCATCGGACGACTGGTAACCTAGCTTTAAAGTTTAAAAACTAATAGTCTAATAAATTATTATAGAGAGAGAGCATGTCCGGACCCCGCAAAAAAGCATAAACTGGCCTGAAAAACCCCCAAAACAATTTTGGGGCCTCGGCTCCTCAATGGGGAAGGGTCCTGGACCGTTTTTTTTTTTTTTTCCCTCGAAATTTGGCAGATCCAGACCTTCCAGACCGGATGTTTGGAGTCCGGACTGAATCCAGACCGTCTGGACGGCGGTCCGGACGTCCGGATCGTAGCCATGGAAAGGACCTCTCCACAGGATGATGGCTGCGCCCTCCCGTTGTGTCATCGCACAGGTGCAGTTCGGTTGGCATGTACACGACATAGCCTATGCTCCGAACACTATGAAGGGATGGTCGCTGCTAGACTTTCACACGAAAATTGTGGTCCCCTGTCCTGTGCTCATCCCCCCCCCCCCCTGATTACTTGCCCAGCATGCCGTTGTGGCCTTGATCTGCCATGCTTAAATAACTGTGCACGCCAGCCTTCCATACTAATGACATGTCAGCAACATGCCATGTGTTGTCAATGCTTCCAAGAAGCTGTCATGTGACGAACTACTCTCTGTAAACGCGCGACTTTCTGCGCGGCTGTATTTCAGGGCTTGATTGGGAGGGGCCCGCCCAATTACATGAATGTCCCCGTCATTTGGAGGGAGGTTGGTCCCACGACAGTTGGTAATTGATCGCGCCTTAGGGAGCGCGGAGTTAACTATTGCCATAGCTTCTTTCTTGTCCTGCCGAGGGAGGGAAATTTTTGGCGCGACCCTTTTTTTTTTTAATTTTGAATCCACACAGGCTCTCAAAATTTCTTTTTGCAATTAGGATTTTAATTAGGCTAGGAATTTGGGAGCGTCGTCATTTTCGGTTGCAGCTACACGAGGCTCCGTACTTGCGTGGGCATTCTCGCGTCCTGTTCCGCGCTCTGCTCCTGCCGCGCCTAAATTCTAATTGCAACTGTAATCTTCTCTTGCTCCTTCTTAGCGAGCGCAGGTGTAATTGTAATCCTCTCACTTCTTGATCTCTTCCTTTTCTTTTGTCGCACGAAATTTCTCTGCGCCTCTTCCCCGTCTATCTCGTTGGCCTACAGGTGCCTGACTGGATCGATGCGTGGAGAGCGGTCACGTCCCACACACTGCGGCCCCATAATGCACCCGCAGACACTCCCTCCTCCTTGCTGCTTCTCACTTCAGCATAATCCGGAATTATCTCGTGCACCTACTGATTGCTATAAAGCTCGCATGCATGACTAATTCGCTCTCTAATCTACAATTGGGGGTTAGCGCGGTCGAGAGGATCGGCTAACGAGCAGAGACAGAAAGGTGAGTAGGGAGTTGGGCGATCCGACGAGCTGGTGCCGGGTAGGCGGGGTTGACGTGTGGCCACGACGGACTGTGGCATTCGGGCGAACCTGGCTTGCCTACTTGGACTAAGCGGGATGACAACTTCGGGCTGTTGGTGGGTGCGAGGCGACTGATTGCCCGCATCGAGGGAATTTTGAGAGCGAGAGAGAGCGAGAGAGAGGTGGTGTGCTGAAGTGGGAATTATTTTCTTCGCATCTTCATGGTAATTTTGATCTCCGGCTTCGGCCATTCTCGATTGCGGCGCTTTTGGACTTTACCGTCTTATTCTTCGACTGATGTTTGGAGCATCTTTACCTTCCCCCTCTCCCCCCCCCCCCGTCTCTTCTTCATTTTGACTATATGATGGATTCTTGATCGTATAAATGAGGGCGCAAGAAATAAACGCCTTGCTGATGTATGGAGACATGTATGTCGATCCGCCCACTTTTAAAATGACTATGTCTTTGTGGTGATCGGATGTGTGATCGAGCTGGATCAGGGGCAAATGCATGTAGAATGGGCAGGTTGCGATCTGTGTATATGCCTGAGTGTGGGTTGGATTTTTCCCATGCATGAATTGCACGCAATTGTCGACTGATGCATAGGAATGAAGGTTCACTTCTGTCTTTATGACCGCTGAATGGCCGTCTGGCCTATCTAAGTCGATCCGGATTCGGTGGGAATAGATCAGGTGCACGCATGTATACGAGCGATCGCCAGACGACAGTCGTCGCGTATACGCGTGTCTGCCTGACCCGGCCCCTCCTCTCCTTGCACGACCAAATGTATGAGATAAGCCCCTCCTGTCCAACATGGATGTCGACATTCCCTTCTGGATCACGGACCGTGCCAGTCTGAGGAACCCCGAGTACAGGGAATACTGGGAGAACACGTAACTCTTTCGCCGATCGAACTTGCGGCTTCCAGCCTAATCCTGTCAAACGGAGGACGATCGGCTGTGTGCTTGAGACTTTCACCAGGCCCTTGGACAAAATTCCCGAACCCCAGATTACCCCGTCCCCCGTAATTATCAGTACCATCTGACACCGGGGTTCGTCGTCATTGAAACCGACTTCCCTCCATTCCATCTCCTCCTCCCCTATCACTATCTGACTGTAGCTCCTTGGGGATCCCGGAGGCCGTGTTCTGAGTGCTACCCGTACAACACTTACTGGGCAGCGGGATTCGTACGACGGACCCGCTCTGAAGCTGAGCACCGAGAACACGGTCTCCGGCTGAGGCTGTCCACGTCGGACTCGAAGATCTGTGAGACCCGCCGGACAAGTGTTTGAGCAGAGAGACACCCACTGTGTTCCATCAGTGCACCGGGTGCGAGCCCGCCCGAGGTGACGGGGTCGGCGAAATTAGCCATTCGACCCTGAGAAAAGGCAAAACCCAAGACCTGGCCCTGCACCGAGACTGCTTGCATTTCCGTCCCTGAAACTTGACACCAAAGATCTCAGTTCCAGCCTGGGACTGGGACTCCACCCCACTTTCCTAAAATCCTTGGCACACCCTTACTACGCACTTCCGGGCCCCCTATCACTCTGAAAACAGGAAGTCGCCTTGGGCGTGAGGTTGGGCGTCACAGTCATAGAAAGTATGTGTCTTTACTGCGTGGACTATCCCCGGTGCCATCACCCTCCACATCCTCTCCTAGCATGTCCCACATGCAGTGTTGGTCATACACCTACGGCAATCGCTGACGGATCTCCCTCTTTCTTGCCAGACGAACGACTGACACAGCAGTCCGAGGAGGAAAATAGACTTCTATATGAACCACCGGCAGAGCGACGTGCTCATAGTTTATCACCACCAGGGCAAGCTGTTGCGGATCATATCCTGCAGCAGCCGAACGCCCTTGCGTTGGACCGATCCTCCCTGTTGTCGTCTGCCCATAGAGAAGGAACACATACTGAGGAAGCCCAAGAAAGATGCTCCATGCTGTTTTGTGATGACCCAACGGAGATTCAACTAGCATGTGGTTCGCATGCCTTGTGCCGTGAGGATTATGAAGGGATAGTCCATGCGAGTTTTTGCTTCCATACGTACGATGACAGTCATTACTGTACTCATGTACGGCACCCCGACATGTCATGTCCAATTTGTAGACAGGGGCTGGAACGACAATGCCTCTATAATTGCGGTCGACGTGCCTCTGTTCCCAGCATGTACAAGCCACGTAGCCTGTGACATCTGTCTGCGTCGTGCCATTCGATGCAGCAACTGTGACTGTGAAAATTGGATGCGGTGCTTCCATAGCCCACACCCAAACCGGTCCTGTCCGGTCTGTAGGGGTGGCCACTCGCCGTAGTTTTTTTTTTTTGTTAGAGTAGTCTGTTTCAGCGGTGAATATTTAGAAATCTGCGAAGCCCGTCATACACCTCTACCCTGCTCGTTGCATGTCATACTCTATCCTGCCCTCCACATATTTCTTTCCTTCCCGTTGCCCCTACCTCTCCTGGCCCATACTCCTATAGAACTCCGCCTTCTATCCCTTACCCTCCACCCTCCCCTCCACTCCCGTTGTACTACTAACAAATACATACGAATGAGCATCATTAAGAGAACAGACGATATGAAGATCAGAAATGAAATGAACGGAAGTATGAAGATGAAGGATGGACACAAAGACTGTATAAGCTGAAGATCTGAAGTGAAATGCACAGGAGTATGAAGCTCTGAAGAGATGCACAGGAGCATACCTTCCCTTTTACTCTGCCTCTTGAAATAACGTGCAAGTGGGCCGTGAAGACACACGAGGATGTGGACAGCTGGCGCTCAACCACAATCAACGTGGGCAGCCTTGTGCGTAAGAGGCACAGTAAAAGGGGAGCTGCAAGAACAATGAAAGGGGTACCCCAAGGACAACCAAAAAACTGTCTAATTATAAAATTGCTTTAATATGTTGGACATCTCAAATGCTCTCGTTGTCTGCAATAGGACAAAGACTGCTTTGATTCTGAATCTATTCACCTGGGTGGAATTGGGGCTGTTGTGGGGAAAATCTAAAACACACACACACACACACACACAAACACTTATCCCCTCTTAATCACCAGTCAAGCCACAGAAAACTGCACCATAGTCTGCATCTGGCCGAACTCATTCAAGTATGTGGTCATGTGTTCGATCCCAGGAGCCACCACTACCGCCGAGCCTCTTTTTGCCGAGGTGGAAAAGAACTGCCCGCCAAGCTTTGCCAAAGCGCCAGCACGACTTCGTTTTTTTGTTTGGCTGGCACCACCAGCCATTTTGGTCCGGTGACGGCCGGCGTCTGAAGAATGCGGTATAGGTTATACCGCATTCCTAGGATGTTTTGAATTTGCTTGTGAAAGGTGGTGGTGGTTTAAGATAAGAAAGACATTCAGCCTGCTTCCCCGGCCAAACTGCAGGCTAGCAAAAGAGGAAAAAGACTAGGCTGGTCCCTGGGCGGTCCAGCTGGGGGAGGGCTGGGGGAAGGTCGCCTGCGTACCCACCCGGGTAAGCCCGGCCGGGCAAGGTTCAGGCACGGTTCCGGGCAGTCCCAGTTCATAGTATTAAAATAATTAGATAAATAATAATTGAAAAAAATCCGGGGAAAAAGCGTGTTGTGTAAAATTGCAGTAAAAACCCAGGAAGATTCTCACGCCCGGCCGGGCACCCGGGCATGCAAAAAAAAAAAAAAAAAGTTTTTTTTTTTTTTTTTTGGTTTTCTTCGCTCTCCCAGAGGACCCCAAATCTGGGCTTATTTCTTTTTTTGCGAGTTGGCTGTCAAGGGGGGGGAGGGGGGTATAAATTGGTTTTAAATGGGCTGAAGGGGTCTAAAGGGGGGTGCCTTTGTGTGATTCTGTTATTTTCTTTCTTATCTTTGATTCTGTGAGGAATTATAATGTGACCCTCGTCCAAAAGTCGTTTGTATTTCAATTCTACACAACATATTTTTTTCGGGAATATTTTGAATTTTGTTTTATTTTCTTTTGCGCTGGGGCTGCCCAGAACCTTGCCCGGGGGTTGCCCAGCCGGGCACCTGGGCGTGTACCCGGGCAGAAGTTGGGTGCCCGGGCGCCCGGACTAGATAAAAACAACTTTTGACGGAGGGGGCCCTCAAAATTCCTTATTAGTTATTAGTAACTTATTACTTTAAAGATAAAAAATAAAAAGAAAACATGAGTTAAGATATAGTAGATATGCCCCTCTAAACCCATTTAGTCACGGTTTATACCCCCCAAACCCCGTGGGGTGACCCATCACCGAAATAGAAGGTAAGGCCGGATTCTGACTGCTCAGGCCAAACACAGTCTTGGTCTGAAGCCAGTTCTTTTTTGGGGGGGATCCTTGCCTCTTTTTTGACCCATCTGGTTTTCCCGGGTGCCCAGCTGGCCCGGGCGTGCCTGGCCGGGTGACGGCTCAGCATAGGAAAAAGACACAAAGACATTCAGGCTGATTCAGGATAGAAGGAGGAGCGCAGGGAAGGGGAAGAGAGGAGGAGAGAGAAATAATTTCCAGCAGAGAGAAAAAGGACAACAAGAAAATGGCAACATATGAAAGGAACTTCAACCAATAATGCGATTTCTCACTCGATCAATACATATTATTACATCACTTAAACCTGGCGCTTGGGTGGGTGCATGGGTACATCTATTTGTCTATGTGGCCACCTTCGCAGTCCTTTTATATCTAACGAACTCTCTCTCTCTCCCTCTGTATCTCGAAAGGGCGACGCCGTTGAGATATTAGTAGCAAACTGACCAGCCACCCAGGTAAGAGTTATTTTACTTACCCGATTACACATGATTTGAACTCAGGTCTGTTTATCAGGACGTGATGGGTGTGCCATTCAGCCACATGGGATGAGCTAACCAAGTCCAGATCAGTATTTTCATTCATGTATGGCCCACCTTCTCTTAATCAACTGTCTCCTCCTACTTATCTCAAAATCTAAATTTAGTGTGCTTGGCACTTAAAGTGCATTGCCAGGGGGGCCACCCCCCAGAATCCCCGCAGATCCAGTGGCTCTCTCCGCATTCCCCGGTCCAGGTATTAGGAGTTTCAATGGGGAAACCAGTGACCAATGATGAATGGCTGTCGAAAACTGTCCTAGAAAAGCTAACACAATGGAAGGACCAGCACACATCTCTGTTTGGCTGGACCCTGGTAATAAACAATGTCGTACTGGCCTCTTTTTGGTACAAGTCAGTACTCTGGGCCCTTTCTAAGGACTCACTACGCTCAATACAGTGTCAGGCGGCAGCGTTTCTTTGGAGAAGCAACCACGATCTCAAGCGGGTGATCAGCAGGGTGGCATGGAGGAGTGTTGGTCCAGCCAAAGTCAAAAGGGAGGTTGGGAATCGTCCACCCTGCCACCCATATAAAGGCCCTGGCGCTGCAATGGATAAAGCACCTGATTTTTGTTCCCCACCTGCCATGGAAGGCCCTGGCAATTGAGCTTCCACTGCGAGACAAAGTGGCCCCATGCCTGTGGGAGGAGGTTCACAAGCAACCCCTGTTCGGCAACAGTTGGATAACCGACAAACACAGTCGGATGTTTACCAGCACAGCTCGCCCTCGGAAGGGCTGGGTCAAACAGGGTACTGAGGGTGGGCGATATCTGGGACCCAGCTAGTTTTAACAAGTATGTCAGCAATCAATTTGTCTCGTAAAAAATTAAAACAAATATCTTTGTCGGATCAATGTAAAGCAATTATTTTAGGATCTCTTCTGGGAGATGGTTCACTCAAAATATTCAATAAGAATGCAAGATTCTTTATTCGACCTAGCCAAATTCAAGAAGAATATTTTCTGCGGGAGGCAGCAGTGGGGAATCTTGGACAATGGGCAAAAGCAGAATTGGCAGTGTCCTCAATGCCAGGCCACACCCAGATGGGGCAATACTTGTAAGCTGCTTCCAAAGGGGAAGAACACCGACAACACCCTTGTCCGGACCTGCCCGGAAGTGGTATGCTGGCTACCGAGGTCTCAGGTATATGGCATTCGTGTCTTGCGAGATGGGACCGATGGATTGTCTTCAAACCTGAGACCTCGATTGCTGACCCACCCTTCGACGCAGAGAACTGGGTATGGTCCAGATGTCACAAGAGGGGCGCGTACAGGAAAGGGCTGCACTGGTTGTCTGTCAAACGCACCTACCGAATGCTGCACCCGAGGGTCGACGTGAAAGAACGGGTGACGCTGGTGGATGAAGCACCTCAACGTGGGCAGGGAGGCATTACGCCCGATCAAGTGGTTTGCGTGAATGAAAAAAGGGACGACTAAAATCACATGCTTGCAATGAGAGATATTCCACCGCTGCCTGCCCACAAACGAATGGCTGACTGATAGAACTCAGCTAGAGCAGCAGGGTTGTGCCCTGCCGTGGTGCAAGCTCTGTCACTCAGCCTACCCGGCACACAGAATACCCAAAACTATTGAACACATACATAATGTTGCAGTGTCCGGGGTCAGTATGGACGTGGCGCTCGTGGGATAGGATATGGCACCAGCTGATTATAGAGGAGCAATGGCCGGGGGAGTGGAGAGCGTTGCTCTGTGGAGCCTGGAACCGCCGCAAGCTAGCACCTTTGCCCGGAACATGTTCGATATAGGGCACGGGGCGTTGCTATGGGCCCTCTGGTGGAGCCGATCCATTTGCAAAATGGAGGGGGCCCTGGATGGCCTGGAGTTTATCGACGTCATTTAACACCAAATACGAATGGAGCTAATGACACAATGGAAAAAGGTCAAGGAAAAATTAAGCTTTCTTCAAACACGCAAGGACATGCTAACGAACATCAAGCAATTCTCATGCGACTGGCTGGGTGGGGAACAGAGGGGATGGATAGCAGAAGTGGAATGGAGGGGAGGTAAGGAAAGCGACCCCTCCAAGCTACGGAGGGACTACAAACTGGTCTTTCACGATTGGACTAAGATAGACGGCTCCATCCCCCGCAGGCCCTCCTCAGATTTCCTGACCTGTTTCCCCCTCATTAGCTTGCCTTGGTGGAACCACAGTGGTATGTAGGGGATTGATTAATGTTATTGTTTGAGTTCATAGGAGCTGTCCTCCCCTCATGTGCTTGCCTTGGTAGATTCAAATAGGAGGGATGAGATTGTCCCAATGACTGAATTGATAGGAGGGATGAATTGCACGCCGTGCTGCAAGGGATGCTAGGCAGGGATGTTTTCCGGCACCCGCTAGCAGGGTTTGAAGAGGCAGCCCTCGCAGTATCGCCCACTATCTGCAGTTAATCCCCTGGAGTAGCCGGGGCAACTAATGCCGACGGGGAACGATTGTGCTCAGACTTGTTTTTATCGTATTGTTGTTGAAGGGATGCTGGACACACTTTCCAGCTCCCCACTAATAGATGGAGCAACTGGGACGCTGCTAGTGGGGGCTGCACATACCACCCAGTCTAGCGGTGGGCCACTGTTTTTGCAAAAGAAAAAAAGAAAGAAAGGTGCATTGTCACTAAAAACAATAGGAGAAAATCTTCATCTGTCCACATAGGCATGCAGAATCCCTTGCTGCATTCTTTGCGGCGGGTTCTTTGCGGCTAATCAGCGGGGATCTTCTTCTTCTTCTTCTTCTTCTTCTTCTTCTTCTTCTTCTTCTTCTTCTTCTGCTTCTTCTTCTTCTGCTTCTTCTTCTTCTTCTTCTGCTTCTTCTTCTTCTTCTTCTTCTTCTGCTTCTGCTTCTTCTTCTGCTTCTTCTCCTCCTCCTCCTCCTCCTCCTCCTCCTCCTCCTCTCAAGTTCTTCTTCTTCTTCTCCTCCTCCTCCTCCCAAGTTCGCTCATTTCTTTTGCAATTGGACGGCATTCTACTTTCTTGTGAATTTGCACTTCAAAATTGGCCAGGATCATAACAATTTGGAAAGTTGTGTGGCGAAGGCCTAAGGGGGCAAAAGACAATTTGGACACGATTCAAACTCGGGTCTGCATTTCAACATGTCATGGGTGTCCCAACTGAGCTGGGCACACTGACTTTTCCAACGTGCATTTGTTTTCTCCAGGCAGCGCCATTGGGAATTCCTGTTCTGCTCCATGATGCCTGGAAAGGAATAGACAGGTACGAGCTGTGTGCAAACCGATGTGTGGAAGTGGTCTCTCTCTCTCTCTCTCTCTCTCTCTCTCTCTCTCTCTCTCTCTCTCTCTCTCTCTCTCTCTCTCTCTCTCTCTCTCTCTCTATGTGCCTGCGGTGTTGTGCCTGAAGATGTGGAGAGTTCCATTCACACTTGGCCCGAAATGGAAATGGGTGAGTTCGTTTGGCGTGGCGAAGTGGACCCTCCCTCCCTCCCTCCCTCTGTCTCTCAGCGGCGATGTGTGTGAAGAGGTGGAAGGTTCCCTTCACGCTTGAACCAAAAAAGAAGAAGGTGGGTTGATACGGCATGGCGAAGTGCAGCCTCTCTCTCTCTCCCCCCGCTTCTCTCTCTCATTCTCCCTCTCCACCTACATCCCTCCTTCCCTCCTCCCTCCGACCATTCGTTTGTTCGTTGAAGTTGGCAACTGCATTTTTTGTGAAGGTGCTATGTTGCAAGTGGGACAGGATTTGTCCGCGGCTGCCATTGGAAGTAGGTGGGGATTATGCCGTGATTGCGGAGAGGCACGGGGAGAAAGAACACTAGGGGAGGTCATGTACCTGGTCAGGCAGGCAGGAGTAGGTCGCCATCAAAATCTTGAGGGGTTGGAGTAGCAGGCGAAGGACGAAGAGGGAGAGTGAGGATGCGGGATCTATGTCACTGTGTAAGGAGGACGGTCCATCCAACTGGCTTGGATGCCCGTTTGGATGATCCCCGCCCAATTTTGGATGGGCCATCCGAACGGCTGTCCGAAGCTTTTTGGGGGCCCAAAAAGGAGCCCCTCACGAAATTAAAGAAGGGTGTGGGGTCCCATAACCCCAAGCCCATCGACCCAGAATCCCAAAACCTTCACCTCTGTACAGACCCCCCCAGTCACCGCCCCCCCCACCCCAACCACCCCACCAAGAAACCATAGGCATAAACAGCCAGCTTAAACACAGAAAATCCAGGCAGGGAC
>BFEA01000001.1:8149196-8174105 GCA_003427395.1 Chara braunii
GGATAGGAGGAGGAGGAGGAGGGGGAGGTTAGCCGGATCTGGAATGGAATACCCAGGGTCTAGGAGGAGAACAAAGTTTGTTGGCCTGTGAACAACTTGAAAGTGTCGTCTCGGCAGTCTCTCCCATTGGTTTTCAGTCGAGAACCAGGGGTGCCACTGGAGGATATTGTTGTCATCCAGGAAGCAAAGTCTTCTGTTTTTGTCAGTCCATGTTTCCATGAATTCCTGAATGTGGTGTTTTTTCTTTGGTGGGTCCAGTTCGGTTTGCAGCAAGGACCGTAGTTCTTTCCAAGCCCCTTTTGTCTTTGTCGTGATTGTGTCGATCACTGAGGCTCTGGCTTGCATGAATCCAAATGTGCTTTGCTTCCTCTCGTGGGCACAACGCATTCTCCACACCGCCATCAGAACTGTGAGCCTGGTATATGTGAACAGGTTGATCATGAAGGGGGACCATTGGGCCACTTGTGGCAGGGGTTCTCCGAGCAAGAGGGTCGCCACATTCCATGGGAGATGTGTCCCTGTGAAATAGTGCCAAGCTGCATCCCACCAACTCCAAAGTTGAACCACCATTGAGCAGTCTAGTAAGCAGTGTTCCAGGGTGGTTGTTTTCTTTGGGAAAGCTTGTGTGCAGTATGAGCACAAGGGGGACAGTTCTCCCTTCTCTTCTAGATCCATCCTTGCTGTTATCCAATCTGGTGTGGGCAGACATCTGTGAATGATTTGCCACTGCAGGGCTCTATGGTTGGTTGGATTAATATGTGAGTAGGCCGAGCATCGGAAGTTCTGGAAATCCTGTTTTTCCAGGGGGCAGTCTCTTTCCCATCGTTTGATGATGTTATCCATGACTGGTCGGTGTTTGCGTGCCGCTCTATATCCTTTCTTTATTGTGTATTGCCATGGGGACATTGCACACGAATCTCCCCATGTCCATACCCACTCATTAGGGTCGAAAGGTAGCAGGTGGAGAGGGATGGTAGGTTCGTATAAGAACAGAACTTCCCTCATGTCCCCTACCACCCTGACTCTGGCGAGAGAGGATATAGGCCATTGTGTATCCTAGTCCTCTTGTCTATTCAGGGGGGACCATCTTTCTCCCGGTAGGGCAGGATTATATGCCTCTAGACTGACTGCTTTGTCCCCGAGTCGAGTGTGTTGTACTCTGTAGACAGTCATGGGGATGTGTATAGAGTCGAGCTGGATGACCCAATCATCAATTTTGAGTTTCGGACCCTTTTTCAGGGCCAGCAGCCATTGTAGGGGTATGGCTTCCTGCAACTCAGCCAAGTCCTGGTCCATGTTTCTAATCGGGCCTGTTTTTGTTTGCAATATTTCTCTCGTTGTCCATCCCTTGGTCATGTTGTCCCATAGGTCCCCAACTTTATAGATCTCTTTTCTAACCCAATGTTTCCACTTGGATCTTTGTTGGAGAGAGAAGGGGGAGCCTGATGAGTCGTTTATTTGGGGGTGACCAAACAGCGGCCGACGCCATATCTCCTCCCATCTATCTGGCGTGGGTATCTGTTGCGGTCCCCTTTCCCTCCAGAGTTTGAGCATTGTTTGTCATAGCGGGTCTATCCGGAGGTCTTGTCTGGCTCTGCCCGCTGGCGAATCGTGTGTGACCACAGTCGGCGTTGAAGGGATAGTCCAATGGTTATTTGTCAACCATTGGAGCGGGTGAACTGCATGGTCGGGGTGGGAGGGGGGTGCCAAGCAACCCAACTGTATCAACGCGAAGGGGGCCCATGGGATGTTGTTGCCTAGAAGAAGGCGAATGAGGAATTTGAAGATCAAAGTTTTTATCTCTTCTTCTGGGTCGATAATACCCAGCCCCCCTTTGGATCTGGGTTGGACCAAGATATCCCAGGCGACTCTTTTTATGGCCCGGGTGTCTTCGTGATTGTTTTTCTAAAGATAGGCAGTTGTCAATTGCTTTAGTTTAGACAATTGTTTTCGGTTGAGTGGCCAAAAGGCGACTTTGTACCATAAAGATGCAAAGATGGCATTGTTGATGGCCAACACTCTGCCCACTAATGAGGTGGGCTTGGCATCCCAATTAGCCAAGCTTCGAAGTGGCTAGTTTCAGCAGCGCATCCCCATGGTCGGGCGGCGAGCCCAATGCTGTGATGTTTATTCCTAGCACCCGGATCGCAGTTTCTTTGGACTTCCAGGCCACCGGGGGGTCAGAGGGCGGGGGGCCCGCTTGTGGGTCTAGCCACCATCACTCTGTCTTTGTCCCCCAATTGACTTTCATATCTGCTGCAATTTCGAACGTGTGTATGGTCTGTGCCAGGGCCTTGAAGCTCGCATGGTTAGCTCTGAAGAGCACTGTCAGGTCGTCGGCAAACAGGGATGTAACAGGTATGAGGTGATAGGGTATTTCAGGCACCTGTATTCTTTGGATGTCAGGGTTTGATCTGATCATCGCTGCTAGTGCTTCCCTAACCAACACAAAGAGCATCGGGGCGATCGGGTCCCCTTGTCTCACAGACCTCTGGAGGTGGAACGGTGGTGCTAGGTGGCCGTCAAGGGAGACATTGCTTGAGGCTTTCATGTGAAAGATGCTGATCCATTTACAAAACAATGGGCCAAAGTTCATCTTTGTCAGGCATATGTCAAGGAAGTCCCAATCCACATGGTCATAGGCCTTTTCAAAGTCTATAAAGAGTATGGCTGCATCCACCCCCCTCTGCCTCGCGTACCTTATAGTCTCATTGACCAACAAGATATTGTCCTGGATGTTCCGGTAGGGCATGAAGCCTGACTGGTCCGGGTGTATGAGATGAGGGAGCAGGGGCAGCAATCTGTTGGCCCATGCCTTAGCCATAGTTTTGTAGGGCACTGGCAGAAGGGTGATTGGGCGATAATTACAAACTTCTGATTTGTCGCCTTTTTTGTAGAGTAAAGTGGTCACTCCTTGGCTTATCATATCCCCAAACGTTTCCTCGTGGAAAACTGCATTAACGTAGAGCATAAAGTCTTCTTCGAGGGTTTCCCAGAAGTGGAGCCAGAATTCTTTTGGAAACGCGTCGATACCGGGTGTCTTTTCGTCATCCATRTCTTGCAARGCTTGGAGTGCTTCGTRACGAGAGAKAGGCACCTCCAAGCTACTCCTTTGGGGCGTGGAGAGCAGCGAGGGRARGGATGTTAGTAATGTGTTTCTTGCCTGCGTGAGGGTYTGTGGTTGTGTTTRGGTTGTTTGTGAAGTAAACAGATTGTTATAGTAGAGAGCGGCGTATTCCACAATTTTGTACGCATTTGTGGCCGGTGGTTGGTTTGCATCAAAGGGATGGTTAAGTGATGGGACCATGCTCTGTCTACTATTAGCTTTGGCTTTGTTAAAGAAGGACTTGGTCATCCTTCCATTTGTGGCATCCTTCTTAATCCTTACTTGAATCTGCCATTTTTGCGCCTGCTCATCGAGATGGTCTTGCAGGTGGGACCTTGCCCTTTGTAATGAATTGAAAGTGTCGGGATCCAGCGGGTTATCTGTGAGGCATGCGTCCCATTCCTCTAGCTGCTGCATCAGGCGGTCAAGGACCGCTTTGCGCTCTCTGGCCCTTTGAATGGAGAACTTTTTTACCCTTTGTCTCAACTCTGCCACCCCCACATTGAACCATTGGACTATGGAGTCACACCCTGATTTCTGTGTTGTCCAATAGGCCCAATAGTCTTTGACCAGACTGTCAAGATCGCGGAGTTTAAGCAGGGACGAGTTGAATTTGTAGTAGCCCGGACCTCTTGCAATATGGGAGTGGAATGATAAAGTCATCGCGATCATACGGTGGTCAAAGGATTTACAAGGGGAGAATGGGAGTACCTCCTCTGCTGTCAGCAAGCCTGTCAGGTCTTTAGAGAGGAGTATGAGGTCGATTCTCGAATTGGAGATGTCAGCTGCCCCTCTAGACCTGACGCATGTGTACACTCTTTGGTGGGCTGCAGTTGCCTGAATGTGTCAAGAAGACCGATATCCTCCATCAGGTTATTAAGCATAACACTGTCTGGCCCTCTTTCCCTTTGGGGCCTAGGGGCTGTTGCTTGTTGGGAGGGGGATCTTCTATCCATGTCTGGGTCTAGTGTGGTGTTGAAGTCCCCACATATGATAATGGGGGCGTCTCTTGGAAGGGACTGTTGCAGGGAAAGAAAAAAATGGACACGTTGCACAGTGTCATTCGGTGCATAGATGCAGACAATGTAGACTGTTTCCATGGTCGTGGTGGCCTTAAGCCAGACCCATCTCCCATCCACTTTGTCCCACTCCGTTTGTAGCTGGACTGATCTTGAGGACAGCGGGAGCCAGATGGCAACCCCCGTGGAGCCAGCGGAGCGTCCCGGGGCAGCGAATTTTGTATACGGCCATACTTGCGCCGCTCTGGCTTGGTGTGTGGGGGAGTCTGTGAGGTGGGTCTCTTGAATCCCAATAGCATCAGGCCATTTCCCCGCCATGTCTTGTGTGAGCATCTTTCATAAAGCTGCCTTTTTCTGTTCATTTGGTTGTGTCAGGCCGTTAACATTGATTGATCTTATGTCCAAATCTGCTTCGGCCAACTTTTTTGCCCAGGGGGGTCGTTTCCTTACTGGCGGTGGGGGGCGAGGTGGGCTGGGGCAGCGATGCCGGGCCAGAGCCTCGCCTTGTCCCGGGGGTGACCCCTGGGACGCTGGCTGTTGGGTTGCTTCGTGACGTTGTCCCAAAAGCAGTGGCAGCCCATTTTCTGGCTGCTGCGAATTTAATTCACTTTGTTGGCCCGGTTCCATAGATCAATTCCGGTTGTTGACATTTGTGAAACTTAGTAGCTGTCTTTTGTGATTGCCCCAGCAGCAAGGCTGCTGATGAACGGCGGGTCATCCCATTGCCTGTGTTCATCCAACGCCGCGTCGTCTAGCATGCGGAGGAGAAATATGATCTGTTGGTCAGCACCCCAAATATTGTTGGTTCTTAATCTGGATGTGGGGGTGTCCAGCAACTGTTGTTGTGTAAACCATTGGATTTGGTTTGAGGTTTGACTGTCTTCATTGTCTGTGGCAAACAGAACTAGAACAGGGGTGGCACCTTTGGGGAAGGGGAGGTCACGGGGAAAAACTGTGTCGATGACCCCCTGGTCCCCGTTAAGGTTGAAGTGGTTCCTAAGCATGTGCCTAGTCATCACCTGGGAAGTGGAACCCCTCCGTCCCTGGATCGTGAGGCCCTGCTGCATGTCTTGCGATGTTTTGATTGCCCTACTGACTAAGTTCGGAATCCTAGGGGAGTTGTTTCTGAGCCCGATTTGCCATTCCCCATCCAGGCAGGTTCGTCTTATCGGGAGGATGACCATCCCAGGCTTCACTGACTCACCGACATTGGATCTCACATTCTCCATCATGGCATGTGCAAAAGTAGCTCGTTTTCCTTGAGGGCGTTCAGATAGCATATTGCCAGGGTCTTTCCGGGCGTCCAGTGCCAGTGTATGGTCCCCTGTTTTTTGCAGTTGTGATCCTCCCAAGGTCAGTCGGGTCTGCCGTGTCCCGCCCGTTTGCTCCTATGTTTGGTTTGGGGATTTTAACAGGCTCATGTTTGTGCCTTTTCTGTTGCCCACAGACTGTTGTGGGAAGCCAGGCCGGACGTTTTCGTGACCGCCTGTGTCTAGGCCTTGGGACAGGAGGAGGTCCACACTCTCCGTGGTTGGCAGCAAGGAGTCCCATTCGAAATCTGATTCTGAATCAGAAGTGCCGATTGAATCTCCTTGCCGATCACGGACAGTATCGGGACCGTCGGGGGTCTGCAGTGCCATATGGGGGGAGCAGGGAACAATCTGCAGGTGCAACAAAGGGAGAAGCAAATGTGATGGCACCAGATTATCCGCTGTGTCCGCATCCGCCTTCACGAGTGCACCCTCTTCTTGGATGTGGCAAATTGCAGTCTCCAGTTCTTGGATTATGACCTTCGGCCATTCATGTTCTGCATGAGTGGTGACAGCCGGAGGATGGCCTGCTGACACAAGAGCTGATCCGGTCGTGTGATTGGCCTGAGTGGGGTAGAGGCGTTGTATCTTGTGAAGGAGGGAAAGAACTGCCTCGATCACGAGGGTGGCCACAACCTTCCAGTCTATGGAGGCGGGATCAGTAGCACTGTCCAGGTAGCGGATGACCGTGTTTGAGGTCATGAATGCTCTTCTTATGTTCTCCCAGTGCAGAGGGGGGATATGAGTAGATTCCCCTTGTGTGGTTGACCTGAGAAGACCCATGAGGACGGCATCTGTAACCGCTTTCAGTCTGGCTCTGACCCATCTGTTCTTTGACGACTTATGTGGTTGTCGTGCATCGGAATGGGCAGGTTCCTTCATTTCACTCATTTCACCTGGCAGACCATATTCTCGTGCACTGTTGTCAGACTGACCGGACAGACTATATTCTCGTGCGCTGTTGTCTGACTGCACAGCTGTCTAAGTTACATCCTCAGTATTTGTCATGTCGATTTCGATGCCCGGATCCGGAGGGGCCGCCTCACAGCTGTTGTGGTTTTCCCCTGCTACCCCAGCCAGGGAGGGCTCATCCGTCAGTTGTCCCAAAAAAGGAGTTATTGGTGCTTGCTGTTGATAGATGAAGCCCTGTGGCTGTTGCATCTCTGCCCTGTGGCTGTGTGTAGTCGCTGCCTGCTCTTGCATCAAGTGGTTGTTTTGAGCCTGTGGAGACACAACCATCATCGGGGTCATGGCATCACAACGAATTTGTTGTGTCGTCCATTGCTGTCCAACCTGGGTTTGCAATACTGTCATTGGCCCGTTCGTGGCCTGGGAGGGAACAACCAGCTGTGGAGTTACGTGGTCTGGAGGGTGAGGAGGGTCTGGGACCCCCGAAGGGGGGGGGGGCAGATTGATCCATCGGGAGTTGGCCAGTGTCGTCTCCCGTCACCTTCTCCACTCCTTTCATTTCCGTAGTGGGGTTATCGCTTGGGGACCTTGAGGATTCCCCCTGCTGTGTCGAGCATTCCCCCTGCTGTGTAGAGTGGTGCAAGGCGGGAGGTCCGTTGGGACTGGGGGTCAGCGTTTCCGCTACTCATGGTTTTGTTTGAATTCCTGGGGCCAACATTTGTGTAACCTTTTCTTTCCATTGGGTGAGGACCGTGATTCTAGAGTCCGCCTTTTCCCAATTCTTGGTCGTCCGGGCCCCATGTTGTTGCACCTGGTGTGTTCCCTGGTCCTGGTCCTGTTGGCCCTGTGTATGCTGCAGGGTAAGGGCCGGGTTGTGAGGGTTGTCATCTCCCAATATTGTCCCTTGTAGGGGAGGGACAGGCGTGATGTTCTGGTCGGGTGCCTGGGTCTGCTGGTCGTCTGCAGCGGCTGGGTGAGTCGGCGGCGGAACCGGGGCATCGGCACCAAGGACCGCAGTAGCAGTGGGTGCAGCTGCAGATGCGATCACCTTGGTGTTTCTGGTGTTTGTGGTCCCCCTGGGTGCTCTCTGCCTTTGGTGTAGAGTGGTGATATTGGTCGGGGATCTGGGAGGGTGCCCCTGTCCTTCCCATTTCCAGCTCCCGGGTTGTTTAATTGAAGTTCGGTAGAACACCCAGCCTTCAAAGGACGGATCTTCCGGGATCCAGTGCCCCAGTCCTTCTGGGTGAGGTGTGACCAGGCCTTTCATTGTCTTGCCCTGCATGCTAGGGCAGAGGAGGTCAGTAGAGAGATGGCCTCTGCCTCTGCACGCATAGCACCAGGGGTCTTGAGGGTGATTCACCTGCACTGCAAAAGTCTTACCCTCTTGTGAGAAGGACCACTGACCCCTGACTGGAAATCCAACTGTGGGGTCCCAGTCCACCGCTACCAGAAGCGTGTCGTCCCTTTTAGGGAGGAACTGGGGTGCATCGTTGATGTAGCCGAGAACCGGGCCTATTTGGTGCAGGTCCGCCAAAATTGCACCTTGCACTCTCAGCGGGGCGAAACGGAATTCCACCCAGAAGTGGTTCATCATTAGCTGCTCTCTTTTGTGATCGGCTGTGAATGGCGTGGGCGGTTCCCACTGCCTGATTGCCACGGTGTGGCCTTTGTACCGAGGGAGCCGCATCTTGAGGAGATTTGCTCTGTCGAGCGGGTAGATTGTGGTTACGGTCACCGTTCCCGGGGCAGCTGTTTCAATCAGAAAGTGCTCCATGACTGCCTGGTCATCAATTTTCACAGATCTCAATCTCCCGTTTACCCATCTGAGTTTTTCGTTTATTGGGACGGTCTCCATGGACTGAGGGAACACGAATTGCACCGCATTCTGTGCATATATCATGTTACGATTTGCCACAACTTGTGTCGGAAAGATGGCGTGCGGGTAAATAAAACCGTCCTTTTCAATGTGTTTTTTGATTGGTCGGATGTGCAGTTTTTGAATAAAGTGGGCCTTCATGAGTCCGATGGCTTCCAGGGCAAGCTGTTCGTTTGAGGTGGCCTGTCATGAGGCGGCCAGGGCCTGCATAAGGGTGTGGGTGTCCCTAGATTTCCTACCTTCTCCTTCTCCCACTCACCTCCTGAGTCGGTTGTGCAAAAAGTCGTAATTCGTCTCCTGACATCTCCTATTTGTCTGAACTGGTCTAATTGAGTTTTTGTGTCCAGCCATCTGCGTGTGAGTTCAAGGTGTATCTGCTGCTGAATCTGTTCTGTAATCTCCGCACCCTCCACCCGTACCCTTTCCATAGTCGGGGTGCATCTTTGCCACCAAAGTGTCCATATCACTGCCCTCCTCCCCAGTTTGTACATGTTCCCTATGAAGGCCGAAGTTGTTCCTGCCGACAACCAATGTCCTGCCAATATGGCTTGCCATGATCAGGATCAGGGAATGTCTGGTTCCATTTTCCGCGATATGCGGTCCCACCACCTCCATATGTATTGATCAATTGGACATTGCATAAATATATGTTCAATGGTTTCTGCCTTCTTGTGGGAGGGGAAGAGACTCTAACACCGCTGGCACCACGAAAGCAACATGCCTTTTTGTTCGAGGTTTGTGCGGTTAGTTAACCAGTCGTTGGTTGGCAGGCAACGGTGGGCTATCTGCCACTGAAGGGAGGTGATTTTCATGGGTTTATGTTTTTGTTCTCTAAACCATTGGATTGGTGACAGAAGAGCCCGATCCACATTTAGATGTCTGGCCCATCAATCATTAATCATATTGCTTAGATGCCGTTTAGGTCTGAGCATTTTATAGACTGATTTGACCGAAAGCTGGTGCAGGCTAATGTGACTTGTCCTGGCCCCCCCCCTCTTTTGGGGGGGCTGCCAAACCCATTCCACTGGGTCCAGAGCCAGATTCTGGATTGGTTTGTCCGACAAGAACGCCACCCTCTGTCCCTTCTCTTTGATGCCTCTCACTCGGTGCACTGATGCTCTTTCTTTCCATTCCAAGCGTGCTCTACTCCCTTGGAGGGTGCCTGTATTGGTGATGACATAGGACTCGACTAAGACTGTTTGGGGCGACACCATATGTATCAAACCGACTCTCAATGGGGTCTCTGTGCTTGCCACCCAATCCCCTTCTCTCAAGGTGGGGCCGTGTTTGAGGATTCGGTACCATTCCAGTGGGATGGCTTCAATAAGATTTTCCAGAAGTTCCTCTACGTGAGGAGGAGGTCCATCGCCAACCCCTCTTCAGAAATAGATGGGTGACAGACACGAGGGCTACGCTATGAGGAGCCCTGGAAGAACTGGGTAAAACACAGGGTAGGGGATCTGTGGGATACTGAAAGACAAGACCGGAAAACAGGGGATCAGCTGCGAGCAACCTTGAGATATCACCCGTGGATGTATCTCAAGACTGCCGCTCTTCTTTTTCTTTTTTTTCTTTTTTTTAAAAAGAGCATACAAACTGACCTTTTTTTTTTTTTTTTTTTGAACCAAAGCTCCATCTATTGGTGGGGAGCAACACCTGCTGGAAACCGGGTCCAGCGTCCCATAGATACAACCATATCCTCACAAATTGGCACGAACTGGGAACCCGGCCCAGCGTCCCATAACGAGTACATTCAGAAAACTCGTCAGAAAATTTCATGAAAATGAGGCTAGGAACCTACTAGAAATCTCCTGCTCAGTTAATCCCCTGGATGCCAGGGTAATCAATGCTGGCAGGGACTCTCCACAGACTTTTCTTGGTATGAATTCATTCATTGTGTATATGGGACGCTGGACCCGTTTTCCAGCAGGTGATGCTCCCCACCAATAGATGGAGCCCCCCCAGGTGCTAGTGGTGTCTGCTCCTACCACCACCACTAACACTGATAGGATTAAAAAAAAAAAAAAAAAAAAAAAAAAATCCAATTGGCCTAAAATTGGAAATTGAAAATTGAGAGACCGGGGCCATCACCCGGCTTTGGCTCAGAGAATTAGAGCTACTTCAGCCATGTCTACGACAACTTCATGATTCTGCACATGTCATTTTTGCAGTATTATTAAATCACCAGTGAGTGGGTTGTGTGTGGTGTGTGGGAGAGTGTTGGCCTTAGACACTGCTGTTATTCGGTTGCGGGTGGGGGACGATGAAAAGGGAGGCGCGGCTACTGGCAAAATGCTAGGTCCTTGCATTAGCCGGATCCCCACCGGCGGGCCCACCCCATCCTTGACCACCATGGTTGGGGCAGGGGCAACATGCATCCCCTCTGATGGCTGGAGGGAGACAACAAAGCTATGTTTGCAGGGCTCCCCCTGTCTAAGCCTTAGGAGTAGGTGTTTTTTTTTTTTTTTTTTTTTTNTTTTTTGGCTGCCAAACTTCGAAACAGCAATATTTTTGCTATTAACCCATAAAAGAATTGCAAAAATCTATGTATTTCAAAATAGACCCCCGTCAAACCTGTCCTCCGCGGCGGCATGGCCCAAAAAAGATGAACTGCGCAGAAGGACAAGGGAGAGAGACACCGGGCATGGGCTGCCCTGGCGCGACAAAGTTTTCGCGTTAAGTTTCTCAATGACATCCTCTCGAGGGGTGAGATATCATTGTTCCTTAATTTTATAGGTGAGCATTAATTATCGGCCAAGTCAACGGACTGCGACATGCCCATGCGGGTTGCACGTAGCGACTCTCCCAAACCGGAGCGCAGAAACCGTCAAGATCGAAACAATATCCCCGAACACCTCCCGCGAACGTGAATGAATGACTCGATTCGATTGACTTCTGCACACGTTGATTTGATGAAGTCGAGCAACAACTATATGAACTCATGACACTCTTAAACGACAAATAAACGAAAAAAGATGGGCACAGAGTAAAAGGTCATATACCTACTAAGAAAAGACTTTCGAGATGGAACAGCAGGCGGGAGAGGGAGCAAGCAGCTGGTGACAGTATCAGGCCTTATTTTATCCAAGGGAACAGCCGGCATTGGCAGTCAGCAGGCGGGTTTTGGAGCAGGCAGCTGGTGACAGTATCAGTCCTTAAARTTCCAATCTGGCGCCCTCCCCTTTGAGGGTGAAGAGATACAAAGGCAACATCAGTTTCTCCAAGCCTTTACGGGTCTGCTCAGTTAATCCCCTGCTCTGCAGGGCAATCAATGCCGGCAGACAACTCATAAGATGCTTCTTCTGGGCTTACACATAAGCCTTCTCAGTCAATCCCCTGACTTTGCAGGGTAATCAATGCTGGCAGGAACCATGGCCACTAACTCACAGCCAGAATATCCCAAAAGAAAAGAAAAAAAAAAAAGCGAGTAGATCGAAGAATATAATTACCGAGGGGGGGGGGAGAGAGAGAGAGAGAGAGAGAGAGAGAGAGAGAGAGAGAGAGAGAGAGAGAGAGCGGAGAGCTAGAGCACGGAAGGACAGATCCTTGGGGTGCGGATTGGACTATGGCCCTCGCCACACCACTGTCGAAACAGAAAAACAGTTCAAGTGCATGTCTCCGCGGAAAGTGGCAAGATGCATCCATTACAATGAATAGCAACAGATGCATCTCGCCACGTTTTCGGGAAGATGCATTCATGCTTGCTTGTTTTCGACAGTGGTGTGCCGAGGCCCGCAGATGGGAATTTATGGTTATGTCTCCCACTTGAGAAGAGCGGCTGTTGACATGGCATTGAACACGTACGGATGATGACAGGGAAGAGCACCGACAATTGCAAATTGCTGAATTCAAAAAAAAAAAAAAGAAAACAAAAAAAGGATGATAAGAGAGACCCGGTGAATAGCAAACTAGAGTTGTATCCATTGGGTGCGCGGTGGGAAACCCGCCTACAGTCTTCCCCCGAATACAACGTACGGTCATTATAGCCGAATTTAGACTTAAAGATGGACCAAATTCGGCTATAATGACCGTGCGTTGTATTCCGGGGAAGACTGTAGGCAACAAAGGCTCTTTACAGCGTTCTTGATAGTAAGGTTGAGGGGGCAATTCTAATGTCTCTATTTCGCCTTCCCAGTTTTTTTTTTTTTTTTTTTTTTTTTTTTTTTTTAAACGGGCCCCGTGCCCAAGGCTGATATAGTAAAGGTGAATTGAAACAATTTGAAAGTTGATGAAAGATTTGAGAGAAGAATATAGCCTAGTTTTTATAAAAATGAAAAAAAGAAAGAAAGAAAAAAGGAAAGAAAGAAAAAAAGAAAGAAAGAAAAATAGTCACAGCCGTAAACGAGCCGCGACGTGCTGGGCCGAGCGGGCCTGGCGGCTCTGGTCCAAATTCGTTCAAGTGGAAACGTTGTGCCTCTATTTTTCGCCACGGCCGGTGTATGGGCGAAGTACTGGTGGTACCGTCTTTTGTTTTTTTTTTTTGTGAACCCTGATTCAGAAGTGTGCGGCCAAGTCCGCTAACCAGCAGGGTAAGTTCCAAATTAATATCTGGGACCGTTCCTCGCCCAAAATCCTCAGCCTTGACTCTCAACACCAAAGATACCATGGTTTCCGCCGGTTGGAAATACACATTGTGGTCTGAGGTTGCGGGTTCCAAACTCCACAGCCTCGCACATGTATGCCGGCAGTGTTCTCATAACGCGCAGCCATTTGTACACCCGGCTCCCTTGGGCTGACGCACAATAAGGACTACAGACACTGCCTGCACACCAACCAAGGGGTTAGTCCAAGGTTGTGGTATGCTGGGATCTGGGCTATGGGAGGTTTGCCTGATGATCTTTTTTTTTAATCTTTTTTTGTTATTATTTTTTTTTCTTCTTTTTTCTTTTTCCAAATGCTCCATCTATGTCCTTCGGGACATCCGTTAAAATTGGAACGATACAGAGAAGATTAGCATGGCCCCTGCGCAAGGATGACACGCATAAATCGAGAAATGCTCCATCTATTGGTGGGGAGGATGTTCTTGAGTCGTGGGTTATTCCCATGATTGCACTTGTCCCCTGGTCTAATACAGCGCACAAAACAGACTAGTTGTTAGTGTAGCTCAGTGGGTTTGGGGTACGGGCTGTATGAAAGAGGTTGAGGGTTTGAATCTGATCGGGCTGGGCTGATTATACTTGTACAGAGGTGCTGGGATGAGGGCAGGGGTATTGTGGAGGGGTAGATCATGCCGGATGGTTACCTTCGGGCTCTGGTTTGGGGGGGCAGGGCCGCAGGTGGGATGAATAAGGGGGTCCTGTCAGTGGGGGGGATTAGATAGGAAAGCCCTGAAGTAGGGCCTCCCTGGGGGATAAAACCGGGATAAGCCCGCTCAATGATAGAGGTAAGAGGAACGGATGACTGGTGCTGCTCTGGATGAGGGCTCTAGAGGGGATCTTGCAGTAGGCGCTGTCCTAGGGATATATACTTGTGGGATTGCCTACTTCCCGCATTGACAAGTAGAACACAATCAAGAACAAACAACAATAGCATACCATGACAACATGACTAGAGAGAGGAGTAGGAGGATGTCTATATGTAGAGGGGGGAATGGTGGCCGCACATCTACTGATAATAGGCTAGAACCTCTGGGTCACAATCATAACAACCAACAATGACCAGAAAAACAACAGCACAACCACAACGTGACTAGAGAGGGGTCTACCGGGATGTCTGTAGGTAGAAGGGCGGATGGTGGCCGTACATCTACTGATAATAGGCTAGAACCTCTGGGTCACAATTACAGCGGTACATATAAAGAACAATACAATAACAGCTCGGGGTGGGGGGGGATAGGAATAGGAATGGGTCCCCCTATGGGGCCTGTAGGAGAATGAATGTCCATGCCTAGCGCTTGAGGTACCCTTACAACAGGTCTCGTCCGGCAGTGCTTCAATCAGGCCTGAGCTGGGTAGTTCCTTCTTAGCCCTGGTGCCTACAACCACTGTCCGATCGGGTCAACCCCCGTTGAGATGACAGGAGGGTGACAACACTTGAGTGGTAGACACTGAGGTAGGATTGTGGTAGTAGGGGTGCGCCACAGAGAAATGATGAGAGTGGGTGGTGGGAGGGTGTCTTTTAAGGTATGGGGCCCTCCGTAGACTATCTAGATAACTTAATGGCCGATTACGGAAGGTGACTGTCATAGTCTGGCTTCCAACCTCTACAACAACCCGGACCTTAAAAAACAAAAAAATTAAAAGCTCAATGATGACTGTTTTCCGAGAGGAGCCCGGGAAAGACTTGTTCACAGTTCGACGGGAACTAACTGAGGCCCTGTGTAGCACACCGAACGTAATCGGAGCTTTTCCGAACGTCCGAACATATTCGGGTGTTCGGCCGAACGCCACGTTCGGCCGAACATATTAAAAAAAAAACTTTTTTTTTTGTTTTTGATTTTTAACTCGAGTTTGGTTACGAATTTGAGCATACCTCCCAGGCAAAAGTTGTTTTTTACGAATTTCGGCCGAACTGTGAACAATAGTATCTAAATATTGTCAGGCATCATTTGCCCAAGGCCACTTTTCTGTGGGCCCAATTTCGCGGTCACCAATTTCGAATGGCCAGTGGCTGGTAGGACCTGGTGGAGGACCCCACTGGGGACCTATTTGTGAATATAGTATCTGAATATTGCCAGGCATCATTTGCCCAAGGCCACTTTTCTGTGGGCCCTTTCTTTTTTTTTTTTTTAATGCTTGATTTTGTGAAATATTGGGGGCATAATCATAATAATTTATTATAATTTTATTAATTTTCCTTTTTTGTTATTTCTCAGGTGTTCCTTTACTTTTCCGGCCACCAGTTCCGCAGCCCCTATTTTGTGCAACTTCATTTACAGCCTGCATGGTCGGGCTTACGGGATCCCAGCAGGGAGGGGCAACCATATGCACTGGGGCAATAATATTACAGGCCCTATGTGCTTTTTACACGCCCTATACGGCCCACGTGGCTGGGCCATGTGGGTGAACGTACCCACGTGTCACGATTAATAAACAGCACATGAGTTTGAATCCGGATGGGATCAGATGGATACAATAATGTTAGTGGCCAAATATATAAATGAAAACGAATTGGAGGCAGCCATATCTTTCCCTTTCCCTGACACAGTGGAACCTACCCTACACAACCCATGATTTGTTTCAGAAATTGTTCATCCAAGGGGATTAGAAATAGCCTTTGTTGGCGCCCTCCGACTTTTGTCATCATTAAACGACCAGTCCACTCGAGCCTACGTTGATGAAGCCACCTGCCAAGAGTTGCAAGCCTGCAACTGCCCCGTGCCAAAGTGCCCTGCCGCTTTCTCTACTGTCCCAGGCCTGAATCGAACTGCTGGGTAAGAGCAGAACTCTGTTTTGCATGAACTGGCATTTCAAACCACCAGTAGGTTACCCAGCCAAGGAACAACGCGGCTTGCATGCAGCCACAACTTTCGGGGCTCGGCCTCGAGAGCAAAAGGGCTGGTGGTGCCAGGCAAAAGGTTCTTTTTTTGGCGCACAGGGCGTTTCCAGCCCCGGAGAAAGTGCATTTGGAAGTACTGGTGGAAAAGTCTATGGTCAACAGGCTTGGGGGAGGGTCAGAGGAAAGCGGCCTACTATGTCGACCAGGTTCATCTAATGGGCAGGCAGTGTGTGTGAAAACACACTGCCCCCTTCGGTATGTCCTGCCTCGCTGGCAGACAAGCTCTACAAGTTCTTGATGGATGGATGACTCCAGTTGGGCAAAAAGAAAATGGGAAACGGCAGGGCACTAAAAAGAGAAAGAAACCAACAGGCCTAGCTCAGTTGCTGCACGCCACGAACCGTTGAAATACAGAATAAAATCATTCTGAATTACCTGGGTGGGGTCAGTCAGTTCAATCATGGTATCTCAAGTCCGTCACCCTTTTGACAAAAGAGATAAAGAGAGGAAAAACGAGAAAGAACGAAATAAGAGAGGGGGGGAGGGGGGTTTAAACATAGATCTTCCCGGCACTGTGTGTGCGGTGCACGAGTGATGGAAACTCACTTCACTACAAAACCCTTTACAGGCATTTGGATGCCTTCTGAACGATGTGCATTTGGACGAGTCCAATATTTTGAATGAATCCCGGGGAGAAAGTGTCCAAATGCATGTGGGGTGTTGTGTAGCAGAACGAGGCCGATCACATGAACCTCGATGCAGGACTACCCGCGGGCCTTGCTCCCCTACACAACACTCCCCATGCATTTGGACGCTACGGGTTCCCCTTCGGCACTCAGCCATGTGGTAGAGGCCCCCTAATCCTATAGGACTCCCTCCCAACCTACCTCTTTCGCAATTTCTCCCGCCGCACTCCTACTCCCACTATCCTACCTCAGTGTCCACCACTCAGGATTGTCACCCTCCAGCCTTGGGGGTGACCTGACCGAACCGTGGTTGTAGGTACCAGGGCTAAGCTGAGTCCCACACACCCCACTCAGCCCTGATCGAAGCATATTTGTGCGAGCCTTGTTGCCCAGGTACTTCAGGTGATAGGTACAGACGTTTCATTACAAGTCCCACAGGTGGACCTATTTTGCGTTCCTATCGTTGTGTACACAGCTGTTGTTACTGTTGTTTGTTGTTAGGTTGTTCACTGTGCACACTGTTGTCATTGCTACATGTTTGTTGATAGTGAACCGAACATAAGAGGCAGGCAACCCAACCAATCCTGCGGAGAGCCCCACCGACACAAGAGCCCTACCAGCACCGGCCATAGACTGTACTAAGTCTCACTCTATCAACTGTTCCTCGTTCCATGGGCAGTCTGTAAGGTCCTAGTTCAGACAGACATCAACCGTGGATTGTACGAAGTCTCACTCTCATCAGCCGTTCCTGTTCCACGGGCGAGCTGTCCTAAGGGGAGCCCTCATCCTAACCCCTCCCTTGCCTAGTGGCTGACCCCCCCAGATCTCCAGCTAGCAACGGGTCCCCCTACTCTAATCTTGCCCCAAGAAACCTACCAACACCGACCACAGTCTGTACTAAGTCTCACTCTCATCAACCGTTCCTGAGTCTATGGGTGGTGTGTAGGTCTCTTGGTCCTGCCTCTCACTAGGGAAGCGAGTTTTGAACAATCAACCTCATCCATGCAATCTTCTATCGAACCTACTGAGCTACTGTGGAAACTGAAACGCTTTGTACGCAATATCGGACGAAGGCAAATGAACAATCATCCTCAAGTATGCAAGCCCGCAAAGAACCACTACAACCGAGAGCATCAGGCAAACATCCCACAGCCCAAACCCAACATACAACAACCATGGACTTGCCCCTGGGTGGTGCGCAAGCAGTGTCTGTAATAGCTTACCTGCATCAGCCCAGGGGAGTGTGTCCAGCCGTGCGTCATTACAATGCCCTGCCGGTGTCCATGCGCAAAGCTGCGAAGTTTTGAGCCCACAACCTCATACCACAATGCGTATTTCCAACCCGTGCCCTAACCAAGCTACATCAACTGGGCACGGGTTCATGATTCATTCAAAATGTTGGACTCCTGCATCAAGTTCGCCTGGTTCAGCAGGCGTCCAAATGCATGTAGAATGTTGTGTGTAGTGGAGTGGGGCCTCAGTCCACTACGCAACCCTGTAAATGCATTTGGACACCATCTCCTCGACGTCTTCTGCCGACTCGCCGTCAGATACTCGTTTCAGCTCGGCGAAAAAAACTTCATCTGCACCGCGATTCGCTCCCAGCACTATGCAATCTCCTTTTGTTTTTTTTGTCTTTTTTTTTCTTTTTCTCAGTTGGTGAGTGGTTGCCGCAAGGGGTAGGAATCTATGCCCACTACCTCCTGCCTCGCTGGCAGGTCGGGAGGAAAAGAAAACAGAAAAGAGGAAGGAAACTGGATGCCTCTTTGTTCTGTTGCTCCTAAGAGATTCCGCCTGTCACGGTACGGGTCTCGTTAGACACTCCTTACGAGTCCTGAATAATGAAAGACTAGTCCTTAGAAAAATTTAGGATTTTCAGCGTCCTACTTAGACTCGTCCTGAAAAAAACGGTCTTTACGACTGCGTGTTGTCCGAGCGGAGTGTGCGTGGATTGTCCAGTCCGTGGTGTGGTGTGTGTGTGTGGTGTGAGTCCAAGGACGCTATCGTGGATTGTCGAGTCCGTGGTGTGGTGTGTGTGTGTGGTGTGAGTTCAAGGACGCTATCGTGGATTGTCGAGTCCGTGGTGTGGTGTGTGTGTGTGTGGTGTGAGTTCAAGGACGCGACAGCCCTGGAGGTGGGCCGGATATCACTATCGGTATGGATCCAGTTTTTATAACACCTCCAAGGGTTGTAGTGGTTACGATACTTCGTTCCTGTGCAGGAGGGTGCCAGTTCGAGGCTGTCTGTGTACGGCAGGGCATGAGGCCCTAAACACACGTTGCTCAGTAATCACTATTCCTTAGAAAGATGTCGTTGACAACTCTACCCCATATGCACCTACTGTGGCAAGGCTTCCCCCCCGGCCTGTGCGGTCCCGGAGCACTGCCTCTTGGCATGCCCGATGGTCGCCCAAATCTGGCAGTGGTGGGATGCCTCCTGTCACTCCCTAACAACACACCACATCCCATGGGACCTTGGTCTCTTGCTCCTGGGGAAGAACCTCCACCACCTGGCCCAATGGTCCCCCTATGCGGTCAACCTGTTTTCATATACAAGGCTCCATGTCCTGGTGCTGCCCTGGCGAACAAGGTGCTCGTTTGAACGGAAAGACCACCAATTTGGCTTTCAGCAGGCCCTGCAGGTGTTGGAGGAGGTCATCAGATCCCACACCCACGAAACCTGGAAAACCATGAAACAAGCTCATAGGGGGGAAAGGGAACCGCAGGCCAAAACTGCCATCATCGACTCCTACAGCCAAACATGGCAAGACCCCCGCAGGCTGTCCAGCGTATTGGATGCAGAACTGAACATCCTGTGGAAGCCCTGGAGGTCCTCAGAACAGACCTGGATGAGAAGACCCATGAACAACTTCCACATCCCGTACCTCCAAACTGACTTCATCCTGCTCCGATGAGCCACTCCATCGCGCCCCCCTTCTTCTTCTTCTTCTTCTTCTTCTTCTTCTTCTTCTTCCTCCTTCTTCTTCCTCCTCCTTCTTCCTCCTCCTTTCTCCTCCTCCTCCTTTCTCCTCCTCCTCCTCCTCCTCCTCCTCCTCCTCCTCCTCCTCCTTCTTCTTCTTCTTCTTCTTCTTCTTCTTCTTCATCTTCTTCGTCTTACGTCTGCTCGTCTTCTCCTCCCTCTTCTTCTTCTCCCACTCATTGTCTTCTTCTCTTCTTCTACTCCTAGCCTGCTTCGCTTCTACTCTTCTTCTTCTTCTTAGACTTCTTTCACCCTTCTTCTGTTACCCCCCTCCTCTTCTTCGTCTCCCTCCTCCTCTCCTCGTCTACTTCCTCCTCTCCTCTCCTCATCTACTTTCTCCTTTCCTTGTTGTTATCTTCTTCCACTCGTGCTTTTTTACTCCCTCGTCCTCCTCCTCCCCTCCTCTTCTTCTCGTCCTCCGTTAGCCACAGCCATCGTTTTTTAATTTTTCTTTCTACCTCCTCCTCCTCTTCCTCCTCCTCCTCTGTTAGCCATAGGACCGTAGGGCCTGGCATCAATTTTTTTTTGCAGAATCCCTTCCCCCGCCCCCCCTTCCGGCACACCCCTAAAAACAAATTCCAACCTTCAAAGTTTTATTGCGGAATCCGACAGATCTTGGAAAGCGCAGTCGGATCCTGTGAAAAAAAAAAAAAAAAAAAAAAAATTGGGCAATTTTTTGGGCCATCCGGTTTCCCGGTTGACCCCCCGTGGGCAGGTCCGGGCCCGGTTGGACAGGGCCAGCTCAACCGGCCGGTTGCCAGCCCAGCCCTGATGTATAGTCTTTTTTTTTTTTTTTTTTTTTTTTGCTCCAATCTTTTCGTGGGGAGCAGCACATGCTGGGAACCCGGCCCGACGTCCCTTATATTGGAAATACATTCATGATTGATGATCATTGATGATCATTGATGATAATTTGGGATGATTGAGGATCATTTAGGATGATTCAGGATGATGCAGTGGATGATTGAGGTCGTGATATAGAGATAGATGATGATAGATGATAACTAATCAGAATGATTGTCTACTCAGCACTCAGATACTATCCTATCCCTAATTTGCTGTATCCGTTCCAACCAACCAATCACAACTAAGCCTGTGCTGTGCACCAATCAGGCCTCTTCCTGGTCTCACGCCCCAATCTGGCTCGGTTACAGGGCAGCGCTACCCACCCCAGCTCCAACCATCGTTGACCAGATTGTAGCCATTAGTCAAGTTTGCAGATCGCCTTCCTCCCTCGGCAATCCCAGACCTCTATACCTGTCTCTTATACACATCTAGATGTGTATAAGAGACAGGTGCACCAATCAGGCCTCTTCCTGGTCTCACGCCCCAATCTGGCTCGGTTACAGGGCAGCGCTACCCACCCCAGCTCCAACCATCGTTGACCAGATTGTAGCCATTAGTCAAGTTTGCAGATCGCCTTCCTCCCTCGGCAATCCCAGACCTCTATACAAAGCCTCAAGCTCCTACTCAAGCAGGTTACAGGGCAGCGCCCCAGCGCCGGCCAGCGTCGTTCTGGCGCCAACTCAACATGGCCATTACACAAAAAGGCTCAATTAGGAAATTAGCTAAGCTAGAATGGCAACTAGAAATCTTTGTTTGTTTTTTTTTTTTGAAACTTCCCCCCGCCAGTGATAGTGTTGCTGGTACGAGCAGACATCACTACCACCCGGGGAGAGACTCCATCTATTGGTGGGGAGCTTCACCTGCTGGAAACCGGGTCCAGCATCCCATAAATGTTGCACAGTAATTCAGTATCATAAGGTGACACCCTGCCAACATTGATTACCCTGGGACCCAGGGGATTGACTGAGCAGGAGGCACAGAAAAAAAAAGGGGGGGGGAGCCTCTTCACCTCAAATCCGGCGCCGAGTATCTACTGCTATACACTAGCTCCCCCCTTCCCTTACCCTCCCCTAGCTGCACTTCGTAAAAAGCTCTTTTTTGAGAAAACCAACAGGCTGGGTCGCAGAACTCAAGAATTCCTTTTTACTCTCCCCCATACCAGGAAAGCTCGACCAGGCTATTTGCTGGGGGGGGAAAGAAATCTGGGAAATCACTACTTGGCCTCATCGGGATTGAGGCATCCAGGCTGGTCCAGTTGTTGAAGAGGAGTTTGTAATCCCTGTTGATTGTCAGGTCGCCCTCGTTCTCCTTTTGTCCCCCATTTCCCCCAGTCCATTCCACTTTCCCAATCCTCCCTCCAGTTTCCCCCCCGAGCCAGCTTTTGCAGAAATCTTGTATCCTCTGTTTTATTTCATCTGCAGTATGAATGTGTTGGATCTGTGACTTGGTTACCTCCCACCTTGCTCTTATGGTCGTTTGGATTTGCTGTTGTATGCTTTCCGTAAATTCTGGCCCGTCCAGCCTGACCTCTTCCATTTCATATGTGCAGCGTCGTCTCCAAAGCGCCCATAGTGGACTGGTTATTTCTAGATAAATGCCTGGAAAGACTCAACTTTGGACCCGACTTTAGACGATGGGTGCAGATTCTTCATAGGAACGCAACAACTAGGGTTATGGTCAACGGTAAGAAAGCAACCGGGGAATGAATGACACAGACCTCAGACGAGCGGTGGGGGCGCAGCGCTACCGGGAGTGCTGCGCCCCGGCACCAACCGCGGCGCGGAGTGAGGCGGTGAAGCGGGAGGGTGCCTGGTTCGCACCGCTTTCGCTTTGAAGTGTCCATACGAACGAACTAAGGCATGGCGATGGCGTGATGGAGACGCTGGTGGGGTTAGGAGTTGCTGGACAGGGTGTCGAGCTTACAGCGGCTACTTATTAAGCGTTTTGTGCACGCGCGGGGAGCAAAGGTGCTGGTCTACACCGTATCACAGGTTGATAGGGAGACTAGACTGACTCCCGGGGGCTTCCTGGGAGTTCCGCGTCCATACTCCATTGCTGCTGCGTTTCTGCCCGTGGCATAGAGCCTGTGAGGTGTCGCCTCTGGTGATGTCTGTGGAGTTCGGCGGAGAGAGCCTTGGGCAACCCGAAGTGCGAGTGAAGTAACTGCCCGTCATCACCAGTGTCCTCGTTCATCGCCATCATCATTTTTTCATGATCATTACGTCGCCGCTATCATCATCATCATCATCATCATCATCATCATCATCATCATCATCTGCATCTGCATCTGCATCATCAACATCATCATCAGGGTGCGGCTCATCATCACCATCATCAGGGCGCTGGGCGTCATCATCATCAGAGCACTGGGCGCTGTTCGTCATCGAGCTGATGCTCGTCATCATCATCATCAAGGTTGGTCAGTATCATCACCAGCAGCAGCACTGACGTCTCGTGTGCGTGGTCGTCGTCGTCGTCATCATCATTATCATCATCATCATCATCATCATCATCATTATCATCTTCAAAATCAATATCATCATCATCATTATCATCATCAGCAGCATTACCGTCGTGATCATCATCATCAGGGTGTTGGGCGTCATCATCATCAGGGCACGGGGCGCTGTTCGTCATCAAGCTGAGTTTCATCATCAACAGCATCAAGGGGGTGATTCGTCGTCACTATCATCCTTTGGTGATTGCTCATCATCATCATCATCGTCATCATCATCATCAGGGAGCGGTTTGTCACCGCCATCATCATCATCATCCCGTAAATGGGTCGCCATCATCATCAGGGCGTTGGGCGTCATCATCACCAGAGCGCTGAGCGCATCATCATCAAGGTTTGTCGGGATCATCATCAGTAGGGTGCTGCTCGTCGTCATCATCACCAGCAGCAGCACCAACGTCATCAACAGGAGGTGATTTATCATCACCATCATCCTTTCGTGATCACAGGGCGATGTGCGTCGTCGTCGTCATCATCATCATCATCATCATCATCATCATCATCATCATCTTCAAAATCAGTATCATCACCATCATCATCATCGTCATCATCATCATCACCAATACCGTCGTTATAGTCAGTATCATCGACATCATTATCATCATCATCAACAGCAGCAGTAGCATCAGCATCATCAATGCGTAAGCATAGCGTGTTGTGGGTTTTGTTCTTCAACATGACCAGTGTCAACATTCTGCCGCTATTACCATCATCATCATTTTGTCACCCTTAGATATTGCGGTTCAAGGCCTGGTTTGCCTCTCACATCAGTACGTGAGTTTGGTCGCCATCACCAGTATCAGCATCTTTAGGATACTGTTTATCGCCATCTGAAAATCCAAAAAAAAAAAATACAGCACGCGCTGGAAAACTGCACGCAGCAAGGAAAATGGCGCGCGCGCGCTCGACGATTGCGCGCGATTGGGCGCGTGCCCTGACCTGAAAATTGGACCACCGGTGGTCTATGTCGAGGAGCTGAGGTGGTCCAAATTTCAGATCAAATGGTCTAGTGGATCATGAAATATCGAACATTCAGGGTGCCCCATGAAATTCGAGTACGTCGGGCGAGGTATAGTGATTTTCACCATCTGTAGTATCACGATCATCAGCACTATTATCCTCATAGCTATCATCTGTTGTATCACGATCATCAACACTATCATCCTCACAGCTACCATCTGTAGGCGATGTTGATCGCCACCACTATCTTTAGGCTACCGATTCACTCAAATAGTCATCTATAACATTTCGATCATTATCACTACCATCATCAATATTAATATCAATCTGAAAACCTTTTAATCTCAGGGTACCGTTTTCAGCTACCTAATTATCCAATAGTCATAAATATTTACATCCTGATTAGCTATATCTTGATTACCTACATCTAGATTACCTATATCTTGATCACCTATATCCTGACTACCTATATCTCGATCACCTATTTCTTGATTACTTACTTCTTCATTACGACTATTTGTAGCAGAAATTTCAGACATAACGCTTTCATGTTGGGATTGTTTAGCAATTTCGCCACTGGGTTTTGCCCTGCATGTTCCCCCTTCGTTTCGCTTTTTTCATGAGTTTTTGCAGACGCTGTAGTGGGGATAGGACTTCGGAGGTTATGGCTGGAACTTTGGTAGGCAGGGGTTTTTTGAGACCCCAGGGTACAGATATACGGTAGTTACCCACAACAGGTCTGAGATCCACCTGGCCTAAGTTAGGGGATAAGCCAGGGAAAGGACGGTAGGACTGTCAGCCTGGGCTCCGCCTGGCCTTGGGTAAGCTAGGGGAAGGAGAGATAGGGCTGGCCAGTTGTGGGTATAGACTACTAGTTAGTTGTCCCCGAAAAATTAACCCTGGGGTCTGTTATAGGGGAGCCTTATTCTACAGGGGTGTCGCATGATGGGAGGCAGTAGCCCTATTGGGAGTAGGGCAGATTGGGGATTGTCTGAGTTTGGGGCCGGGGTTGGAGAGTTGGTCGCCTTCAACCCCAGCGGGGGCAGATAGGGGAAAGGGGTGGGTAAAAGCAGCCTCTAGGAGGGGATTGGTTGTCGTTGCGGAGGTGGTGGTGAGAGGGGAGGGGATCTGTTTTATGTTGGGGCCGAGGGATTTTCCTCGGTGGAGGCAGCATGAGACAAGGTATAGTGGGTAGGGATTGTTTTGAGCTGTGACCAATGGAAGCGTATCCTTTCTACGGCGTCGTCAAAAAAGATCTGATGACAT
>BFEA01000001.1:8174732-8186558 GCA_003427395.1 Chara braunii
AACCTAGCACCGCCAATCACCTTACAGAGATCGGTGCGACAGGGAGACCCGTTAGCTCCATTCCTCTTTGTTATAATTATGGAAGCCTTGGCAGCAAATTTAAGGACCCATAAAGACATAAAAAAACTACAGCTTTTCTCGATCTCGAAAGAAGCAATCCCGGTCTACTCCATGTTCGCTGACGACCTGACCCTTATGGTGGATGCGACCCACGCATCGATGGAAGAAGTCCATCATATGATGGACCGCTTTTGTGCTTTGTCCGACATGAGAGTAAATTGGGGAAACAAAACTCTGGGATGGTGGATCCACCACCAGGGGGTAAGACCCCCGGAACACCCAAAGGTGAGGTGGCTACCCCCGGAAGCCTCGATCAGGGTCCTAGGCGTTTCCCTAACAGCCAACAGTAAACCAACAACAAACAACGAATGGATAGCTAGACCGCCCCTAGAAAAGTTGGCACTATGGAAAGAGAAACACACCCTGTTATTGGGGAGAACCTTGGTGATCAATAATGTGGTGCTTGCCACCCTCTGGTACAGGTCAACCATCTGGGGACTAGACAAGGATACCCTGCGGTCTCTCCAGCGGCAGATAGCCGCATTCTTATGGCGTGGGAACCATGAAAATTAGAATGTGATTAACAGAGTCGCATGGCAATCGATTACACAGCCCAAAGTGAAAGGGGGGTTGGGCATAATTGATCCTACTATACAGATCAAGGCACTGGCCATACAATGGCTTAAGCCCCTGCTCTTCTGTCCACAAATCCCTTGGAAAGAGCTAGCCTTAGAACAGATCTCAAGGCTAGCCCCGGAGGCACCATCCTATATCAATCCGATCACGTGGCTTGAAAATAGAGACTGGACAATCCCGCGGTGACAGTCTCAATGTGGAAATCTCCCATCTCACTCGCCAAAGCAAGAAGTGAGAAAGGACCTGCACAAAGACCCTTTCTGACCCACCCTCTTACAAATGTGGAGGAGTCTCCCCCTCCCAGACAAAACAGCACCCGAAAGATGGGAAGACGTGGTCCGTCAACCGCTATTTGGGAACAGGAGGATAACTAATTCAAAGGGCCAGATGTTACATTGTATGGATTCCCCTTGGAGAGGGAGGGTCAAGAGAGGGGTTTTGAGAATAAGGGATATCTGGGACATAGATAGGAGGGATTGGATCACGGGGGACTGCCTTAAGAAAAAACTGAGATACTGTCATAGACCAGAGCAAGCGATGGAAAACCTAATAGAATGTGTTCCCTTAAACTGGTGGAAAATTTTGAGGAAGGGGCCCTCGATACGAGAGTCCGACTGGGTAGCAATTTGGGGATGTCGGGGAGAGGTGGGCAACGTGATAAGTTGTGACCCGAGAGGACAGGTGGTGGTGGACACATTCATAATCGATAACGAGAATCTCCTTCAAAAGACTAGTCCAAACCAAATACAGGTCATCGAAAAGAACGATCTCTCGAGAATCAGGATGCTGCGGGAGAAGGAGGGATGGGTGGCATTCTCCCCCGAAACGCCGATATCCCATCTACCCCTAGACCCTCTTGAATGGGAATGGACAAGCCCAATCAGCAGAGGCAAACACAGCACCAAAACGCTGTATAACCTCTCAGTTAAGGCAACATACCGACTGCTGTGCCCCAAAATCAATCTTAAGGACCAGGTGGAAGCAAGATGGATGAAACATCTGAACATTAGCAGAAACTCGCTGAATGGTGTGAAATGGTTTAAGTTAACAAAAATGAGACCGGCGAACGTCGCCTCCCTGCAATGTCAGATGGAGCATCGCTGCCTACCAACCAATAATTGGTTGATAGACATGACCACTCTTGAACAGAGAGGACTCACGCTCCCCTGGTGTAAACTATGCTCCAGTGCATTCCCATCTAGAAAAAGACCTGAGACAATAGAACATATTCTTCTGCAATGCCCCGGTGCGGTCTGACTCTGGCGTTGGTGGCATAGGGTGTGGGAGCAGTTAGGAACAGCGGTACCCTTGTCCACGTGATCATAAGCTTTCTCAAAGTCAATGAAAATAATCGCTGCGTTTTGTTTAGATTGTCTTGTTAGCTTAATCACTTCATTGACTAAGAGAATGTTGTCCTGAATATTTATACTCTTAATGAACCCTGTCTGGTTTGGGTGTATGATGTCATCCATCACTTTGATCAGCCGGTTTGCCAATGCTTTGGCTAGCATCTTGTAAACCACTGTCAGAAGTGTAATCGGTCTGTAGTTCCTTATGTTGGTTTTTGCACCTTTTTTGTATAAGAGTGTTAGAACTCCCCGCCCTACGAATTCACCTGTTTCTCCGGTCTCCCACATTCTTTTATAGAAATTCATTAGATCCTGTGAGATGTCTTCCCACATTACCTCCCAGAATTCCTTCGGTAGACCGTCTATGCCCGAGGTTTTCTCCTCCTCCATCAGCATGAGTGTTGTCCACACTTCTTCTTTTGTGAGGCGCTGTTCTAACATCCCTTTTTGTTGGTCTGTTAGGGTTCTGGTGAGGGGCAGCAAGAACTCGTCAATGTCTTTCATTCTCTGTACGTCAGGTTGGGTCTCACACTCTGATTTAAAGAGCTCTTGAAAAAAATCCCTGGCTATTTTTGTGCAGGCCGCTGTGGACGTCAACCACGGCCCTTGACAAGCTTTCGGGTCCTCCAGGGCTTCTATCGTTGTTCGCCCTAGTTTGACCTTGGCCATTGCAAAAAATCTTGTGTCCATGGTTGCTTCCACGTTGTATTTGTGAAGTTTACCCCTGATCCTAATGCCTTGCCACCGGTGTTCCATCTGCGCCAGAATCCGGGTTTCCAGAGTCTGTATTTCGTCAGCTAGATCGGCTGACCTCGCAGGATCGTTCGTGTTTTCTTCCTGCTGTTGGCGTTGCTGAAGTTTGTGTTGGAGATGTGATTCTTCTGCGTTCCGTTGGGCTGCGAGCTGTTTTGAGTATTCATTGCACTTGCGGCCCAGAAATGTCAGGCCGTTGTTGAACCATAGTATGTCGTTCTGAATTAATGCCTTTTGTTGGCGCCAATAGGCCCAGACTTTTTTCAGATAGGTTTTAAAACGGTCTATGGCCAACAAGGAGGTGTTAAGTTTATAAAAACCCCTCCCTTGATCAGGCTTCTTCCGAAATGAGAGAAGGGTCAGACACATTGCGTGGTCTAGCCCTGGGTGCAGGCTGCGGGGAAAGATTTATGTTATTTGCAGTGCCCCCTGCAGTTCCTTTGAGATGAGTATTAAGTCAATGCGTGATTTAGATGTCTTCTGCGCCTGGTTCTTGCGGAAGCAGGTGAACTCCCGTCTGGTGGGGAACGCCTGCCTGAAGGAGTCTACTAAATGGAAAGTTTGAGTCAGTTTCGCAATAATTTTTTCGTCATTCTCCACGTAGAAGGGGCACGGGGACAGAATGTTCCATCTATCCAGCCATCGATCCGGGGCCGCGTTGAAATCCCCTGCCATTATTATTGGAATACCCACCGGTAATTTGTTTTGAGTTTTTCATAGAAAATTTGCCGCTCCCTAGGGTCATTTGGGCCGTGAACATTGAGGATGCTCACCACTTCTATTTCCAACATTGCCAAGATATATACCCATATCCCCTCTTCCTTGTCCATTTCCCAGTTAAGCAGTTTCACCCTTGATCCTGGGGGGAGCCAAATAGCCACCCCTCCGCTGCCCGGCTTCCGGGCATGGGCCTGAAACGCTTGGTGCGGCCAGATTTCTTTACGGATATGATTATGATCCGGGGTATCCGCCAGGTGATGGCAACTAAAAATCTAGGATCTTATAATATCAGAATCCTGATAAAAAAGTCTTTCTGATGATGAAATTTGACGAGTACCCTGAGATGATCACAGAAATGATGGATAATGATGAGGATGCTGATGGCTATTCCTCTCCACCCCTCCCCTTCCTCCATGTACTATCCTCCTCTCCCCTCGTTTCCTGTTCTCCTCCTCTTCTCTTGCTGCCTCCGCTGCTTTGAACCCCGCTATCAGTGTGAAATTCTATCAGGCCCAACGAGAGAGATAACCTCCCCATTCCCTTCTGCCTTGAAGTAACCAGTTCCCCCCAAAGGTGTACCTCAAATCTAACACTCTGACCTAGTCTGCCTCCACCAGGAGATAATGCGCCCCCATACATATCTCCCAGCCCCAGCCCAGATCAGCTCCCATCATCTGCGTCTACTCCCTAGAGGGCAATCATCTCCCACCTTGTGTTACCCCTGCGGAGTAGCGCTCCCTTCCTGACCGACCTACCTACACAACTAGACCATAACCTATCTGGGCAAAGAGAATATAACCACCAACACAGAGATAACTACTGATTGATGAAAAAATAAATAAAGAAATCGTGAGGATGATAATGATGATGATGATAAAGATTCAGATTGGTAGATGATGATGATGATGATGATGATGAAATAAAATTGGCGAGAAATAAGTAAGGAACGTTTGACTTGTGATACCCTAATGGCACCGGTGTGGAAGATTGACAGCTCACGATTGCTGTAATGAAAGTAGAAGATGACAATGATTACAATTTGATGGAGAAGTCCGAATGACGATCATAAAGAAGATGAGGAAGCGAAATGATGATGATGACCACCGTCAACAGTGATGGCGACCACCAGCAAAAAAAATGCGGGTGATGTAAATGACGAGCAGCTTGGATATGTGAAGACAACCAGCGACAATGTTGATGATAAACCAAGGCTTCTGACGAAAAAAACTGCACAGGAAATAACAACAACAAAAGAACACAAGAATGAAGAAGAGCTCCCTTGATGATGACCTCACCGACGATCCTCCTGCTGTGAGGATGCTCCAAGCTGGTCCAACGGTCTCCACACTTCGGTTCCACGGGGCTGACTCCACTTTCTTCCACTAACGTCTACTTTCGCCAACTTGGTCGTGCGCTCCAGCCTCTATAAGGGCATTGGCTATGGAATACTTGATGTGGAAAGCACAGGGGAAATGGACAAACAGGCAGCTTCCACCACTGTTCTCCCTCTTCCACAATGCCTCAGGCTAGCCGCCACGTCAGCCTGTGACGTGGATTGGCAAAGTGCCTTTGGATGCCATGCGTGCGTTAAGCGCTATCGTCAGATCCGTCTATCCCCTCACAGCATCCTCATGTCAACGCGTCCCCACGCACAAGCTGTCAGCACCATGCCACGTGCATGAAGCCAGCACCACGCCATCCGCCAGTCGCCAGCTCCTCGTTGCTTACCCATAGCCAGCGCCTCGCTGTCCGCGAGCAACCAGTGCCTCACTCCTCTCAAGTAGCCAGTGCCTCGCCACCTTCGAACCACCAGCGCCTCACTACCAGCACACAACCAGCGCCTCGCCACTGATGGCTGACCAGCGCCCCACCAAGCGCACGCTACCAGTGCAACACCTCCAGCACGCGCGTTGAAAGTCAGCATGTTCCGCCATTCCGCGAGCGCTAACGCGCGCCCGCCCGTGGTTGATTTTGGACGTACCTTGTAGAGTTTCTTTGTCCATCTCTTTGGCCGCTATAGTTATTAGATTTACTTTTCAAGTCCGGGGTTGTGCAGACATTCAAAATTTAATTTATAGTAGTGTATCTGCCCATGATTTTAGCCTAAGGACGGATAGTTCATGATTGTAGGTCAGTTTGTAGGCCAGATTCACTGTCCATCCTGTTCCAAAGTTAGGAGCTGGGTTGGAAGAAGTCTAAACTACAGTCGCCTGCTGCGTCTGGTTACTAACGCGGTGTACAGCTCCTTGAACATCAAGGGAAAGGATGTCGATGATCACTGGAGGCTGCAGTTTGGAGACTCCAGTTCCGTGAAATACCGCCTTAAAGTTTACAAGCAGCGACACTAATGGACCTGCGGGAGTCCCCCGCCCCACTGTGAAACCTGGGTCTTGACATTTATTTGAGCACAAATATTTGTAGTCCACACTATATTGGACGTTCCACCTCTGTTTCTCTAGTTTGGCAGTAGTCTGAACATGATCCTGGCTTTATAAGCAAAAAGGAGTTGGATTAACATTCCGAACATGTGTGTGATGTAATTGACTGTCTATTGGATTAGCTTGTCGTGCACGAGATTGAGGATGTCTCCCTTCATCATCACGTTACTTGGCGAGGTAATAAGGTTGGCGTAAGGCGGTTCACTCTTTGTATCCTTGTTTGGGAATACTGGATTCAGTCAACGTAACTACGAGCAGTGTCACCACGGGCAACAATGAGAGGGCATCCAGTAGTGGCGGAAACACGTTTAACCCGTAGTGAGCATAAGTGGGGGTAGCACTGGCCATGCAGGGGCCAAACTTGGGTTGTGCCCATTGGGTTTGGTACTATATATAACAAAAATGCAACGGCGTGTGGTGGGAAACCCGTCTCGGCAATCCAGACGCCTTAAAGCTGGGCTACGCTCTAGAGACATAGTACCGACGCAAGTGTGGTATTATGCTTCATTACTATGTCTGTCTATTGGTCGCATAGCTGTTTCCCTTTAATCTTAGACTGGATTGCTATGCCCGTTCAGGGTTCTAGTTTCGTATGGTTGCTTTGTCAAAAAAAAGTTCTTTGGGAAACACAATCTCTAGCCCTCTCATGCAGAGCATGGCCTGTGAACATAGCCACTCTAGGTATTGCCACTACGAGGCAGTGTGAGTGCTACCCTCAGTGGTGAGAGTGCTTTCAGCCTGCGGTCAGCATAAGACTGGCTATTATAAGTAAGTTAGGAAGCAGACTTGAACTATATCCATGGTGATCTTCGTTACTCCAATTCGAGATCTAAGGTGGGTGGTGGGAAACCCTTCTAGGTAGTTCAGGCTTCCTTGTGTCAGTCCTTTTTTTTTGGGGCAAGTACCCCTGTGTCACACCTGTAGTTCAGAATGGGCAAAAAAAACACAGTTCGGCATGTCTCTGTCCTTCCCAGTTCATAAAGGCAAAAAAAACATCTCGCGGTGCTCCCGACATATGGCAAGCTTAAAATGGGCAGTTTTGTCTTTTTCAGGACCCATTCCTTCCGGGGTACCAGGGCCGTCCATTTCAGTTGGGATAAAGGGTCGGAGGACGGTACCCCGTCCATTTCAGTTGGGATAAAGGGTCGGAGGACAGAGTAGCACCTGCTGGGGATAAAGTCCCAGAGGATGCTTCAGACAGTTCTGACGATGGTCAGGCCTCCTTTGTCACTGGAAGCACCACAATCTGCTCATATAGGGTCACTTCATGATAAGAGGGAGGAACAGATGCCTGAATATGATCCACTCACCTGTAAAGAGGGTACTCAGAAAGAAGAGCAGACAACTGAGGCAGCGCTCCTCTGTGAAGGGGGTCCTCARAAGAAGGTGCAGGTACCCGAGGATGGGCTATCGCAGTGCTCCGGTCCTCTTGATAAGAGGGAGTTACATCCGGGAAATATTTCAGATCCCCTGAAGGGGGGACATATACAAGGAAACGAACAGATTACGATTCCTAAGGGGATAGTAATGCTCAATGAGGGAGATGAGGAGCATTCGGAGATCATTGACCTCTCAGGTGATATTATTTCCCAGGCATCTCACAACACTCTGTCCCAGATACCTCGAGGGGATGAAATAATACTGTATCAACACAAAGAAGAAGAGACCAATGGGTCCTTGCAGCAAGAGAATGATCAGTCAATCATTCCTATTGAGGAAAAGAAAAAGAGGACTTCGCAGCAAAGAATGGTCTCCTTAAAATCGACAGATGCACAAAGTCAAATTGAGGGTTTGGTTTCCTTTCCAGTTCCGGTAACACAAGAAATGGGAAAAAGACAAAAACTAAGGAATATGCTGGAACGGGGACAGGCGGTTAAACCGCCAAACCTAAAAGGGAATCTAGTGATACCTGTGAGAAAGAGGAATGGGAAGTGGGAGCTTGGTCTCTCCCCGATAGGACAAGACCAGTATGGGGGCGTCACATTAAGGGGATGGACAACACATACAGAGTATCAGACAGCGAACGACCGAATGTTCAAAAGAGATTTACAAGATTTCTTATCCAAACACTATGACCCGGGTCCACAGACCATTCTCATGGAAGTTGGGGACAAAGCTCTGATGACTAAGAGAGATGTCTTTGTCCGCTTTGAGGAACACAAGGAAGCAGGCCTTAAGTGGTATTCTCATACTGCCCTCTTGGATCTCCAATGCCTTAAGGTTAAGGCCAATTCTGTGTGGTCAGTAGCTGATGTGGCATCCTTTTGCTGTTTCATTCTTAGAAGAGGAATTCTCCTCTCCTCTTCCGATTTTGACAAGGGAGTTTGGAATAGACTATAGAAAGAAGAAAAGATAAATTTTTGATATTTTGATAAATATTTTGATCATATCACTTATGGAGGCTCTTCATGCTTTTTATGGTAGAAATCCAGCATGGCACCGTGCTACACAGGCAGCAAATCTGGATATCAGATCGCTCAATGTAAACGGACTAGCCACGGCTGATGGGGAAAAGAGAAGAGCCTTGATGGAACAACTGAAAGGAGTAGGGGGACGTATGTGGCCAGACCTTATTTGTATCCAAGAGACGCATCTTACAGAAGCTCATATTCATGTGAGAGCCCATAATTTGGTTTGACCATATACTAAGTACTACTCACCATCTCAACGCAGTGGTTCGGGGAGAGTGGCCATTTGGGTTCCGCCGGAATCAAGAGTGGAAATCATACAATGGTCAGATGATAAAAGTCATGGTAGATGGGTGTCTGCGTTAATCATGGTAGAACTAGAAGTCATATGTGTAATAAATGTGTATGGACCAAATGATGTTCAAGAAAGAGTGAATTTCTTCCAGGAAATTAGATCTCAGATGCCAGCAGGTATTCCGATTATCATGGCAGGARATTTCAATGCTGCTCCGGACAGATGGTTAGATCGTTGAAAAATACCTGATCCATGTCCGCCATATGTAGAAATAGATGAAATAATAATTAACTCCCTATGTGAAAATCAGCGATTATTTGATACCTATAGAAGGATTTTTCCACAGGAGAAATTATTTACTTGTATTAGAAATAGTGGAACCCCATCTCAAACGCGCTCCAGAATTGATCTCATACTGATGTCTGATGATCTAGACAGATCCTTACTGTGGGCGGCAATATTCCCACAAAGCCCTTGGCCGGGGGCCGATCATAAGATGTGTGTGGTTCTCCTGTCTTTTTCAAAAAAGATAGACCAAGGGTGAGGCTTTTACAAACTAAACTCTTCTTTACTTAAACAGGGTCAATTTAAGCATTACATTAGAGATGTGTGGGTCTTTTGGCATTTGACTAAAGATAGGCATGATTCTTATGAGGAATGGTTTAATAATGGCTTAGCCTTTTTATCTAAGAAATGTAATGAGTTTTCAAAAATACAAGCCAAAAACAGATATCAACAAGAAATAAATATCCAAGAACAAATTTTAAATTACGAATTATCACATCATTATGATGATGACCCTCCTCTTACTGATATTCAGGACCTCAAAAAACAATTACTTTCCTTTGTTCAACATCGTTGGCAAGGTCATTTGATTAGAGGCAAACTAACTAAGTTTATGACAGAAGGACAGATGGATGCTACTTTCTTTGCTCTCGCTCGTACACGATCGAGACGCTCTTTAATAAATGGACTTACAGATGCAAGTAGTACGGATCAACTTCTATCCTCATCCTCAGCAGGCAGTCTAAAAATAGCATATGATTTCTATAAAAAAAAATTCTCATCTTCCAAGGATCCTGAGGAAACAAAGGAAGATGATTTAGCAATAAACAGTTTTCTTCAGCCCATGACACAAGCACTCTCCCAGGAACAAAAAAAATTATTAGAAAGACCAATGAAAAAATAGGAAATTTGGGCAGCATTACTACAGATGGAGGAAGGGAAAACCCCAGGAATTGATGGCTTGCCAAAAAAATTTAGGGAAATCATGTGGCCAACTTTTGCCTCTGATCTAATGGAATTCTTTAACTCACTCTAGGAATCTGGAAAAATGGGGGAATTTGTGGGACAAGGAATCCTTACACTCATCCATAAACATTAGAAACTACAGACCGATTACTCTATTAAGTGTGGTCTATAAAATGTTAGTTAAAGCTTTGGCTAATCGTCTGATCGTTGTGATGGCGGACATTATTCATCCCTCTCAAACAGGATTTATCAATGGAAGACATATTCAAGACAACATATTACTCATTAACGAATTAATTAAACTATCAAAACAATCAAAGAATAACGCTGTCTTTATTTTTATCGATTTTGAGAAAGCTTATGATCATGTGGATTGGAGATTTTTAGATGCTTGCTTAGTTAAAATGAATTTTGGACAAAACTTAAGGAAATGGGTACGTATCCTACATACGAATGCAACCACACGCATTCTTATAAATGGGCTTCTTTCCCCGGAAATCAAACTACAACGGTCGGTCAGACAAGGAGATCCATTAGCACCCTTCTTGTTCTTAATCATCATGGAAGCACTAGGGGCCAATTTGAGGGCAAATAGAAATATAAAAAAATTGAGTATCTTTGGAATCCCTGAGGAAGTCATCCCAATCTCTTCAATGTTTGCTGACGATCTTACTGTTATCATGGATGCGACACAAGAGAATATGGTTGAAATCCAAGCGCTAATGAACAGGTTCGCACAAGTCTCAGACATGGTTGTCAACTGGGGCAATAAAACCCAGGGCTGGTGGATCCACTCTGCAGGAGATAGGCCACCGGAACAACCAAGAGTGAAATGGCTACCTTTAGAAGCACCAGTGCGTATCTTGGGGGTCTCCCTAACTGCAGTCGGGAAACCCACCACTCATAATGAGTGGGTAACTAAACCAGCTATTGACAAGATGAATTTATAGAAAAATAAGCATACCTTAGTATTTGGGAGAGCTCTTATTATTAACAATGTCATATTGGCTTCTATATGGTATAAAACGGAGTTGTGGTCGTTGAGTAAAATAAGCACGAAAGTATTGCAGAGGCGGATCACAGCCTTTTTGTGGAGGGGTAATCATGATTTGGACAAGGTTATCCCTAGAGTGGCTTGGAGATATCTGTGCCAACCCAAATCCAGAGGGGGCCTAGGGATTCTAGACCCTACCCTTCAGTTGCAGGCTTTAGCTTTACAATGGATAAAAAAGTTAATCTTGTCTACTGATTTACCATGGAAACCAATGGCCTTAGAACAAATTAGAAGATTAGCACCGCAGGCAAGTGAAGATACTCATCCTCTTTTCTGGATTGAAGATCGATTTTGGACTATCCCTAGAGTGTTAATGAGAAGAAAAGGTTCAAGGAATAGAGAGGAGGCCAGAAGGGATCTAGTTTTTGATAATTTCTGGGCAAATCTTTTAAGAATTTGGAGGCAACTTCCATTGTCAGATAGACCCTTTCCCAATAGGTACGAAGAAATCCTTCGCCAACCCTTGTTTGGAAATCGTTGGATCACTGACATGAATGGTTGTAGCCTTAATGCTTCTAAACCTCTATGGAGTCAATGGGGTAAAAAAGGCATTACACGCATTAAGGACATATGGGATCCCTGTATAAAAGATTGAAAGTCAGGTGATCAAATTAAATCGACACTCGATTACTTAGATCAAAAATTCATATTTCAGTAATCATTCGGGAAAAATGGGCTACGCATCTGAATCAAGACATAAATTCGATCAAAAGAATTAAAATTTTCAATAAAATTAAACAAAGGCCAGCAAAATTCACGTCTCTCCAATGGCAAATAGCACACCGATGCCTACCCACCAATGATTGGATTATAGACCGAACTTCATTAGAACAAAAGGGTCTAGCTCTCCCTTGGTGCAAAT
>BFEA01000001.1:8189668-8201230 GCA_003427395.1 Chara braunii
TCTCTCTCTCTCTCTCTCTCTCTCTCTCTCTCTCTCTCTCTCTCTCTCTCTCTCTCTCTCTCTCTCTCTCTCTCGCCCGCGCGCGCGCGCGCGCGTCCGCCTGGGACAAATTCGCACCCGTACACAGTCATGTTGGGAACCCTTACGTTCCCTGTACCCCACCGTACAGATGGCTTCTATACATTCATTGCCAGGGTACGTTATGCTCGGGGGACGACCGTAGCCATGGACGTTGTACTCTGTGTGTGTGTGTGTGTGTGTGTCTAAGTCCGCACAAGACAAATTTGTCTACAGTCGTAGTTTCACTGACGCAACGAATTAGAGCCGAGGAGACACAAGCCACAACAGAAAGGAGACAGAGGTAGAGGCGACACAGAAAGAAACTCGGCAATCCCGAACGCAACTTCATAAAAGATGAACATGAAGCTCAGAGCGAAAGAATCGCTTGGCGTTGACCCAACCGGTTTCGCGCGGCCACCAAACCGCGCTCATCAGGGGGTTTTGGAAGTAACGAGCAGATGCTCGGAGACTTCTTATCGGTGTGTTGATCCGGTAACGCCAAAAGGCTCGGTCAGTCCTATCGAAAAGTCTAGAAACTACCGATCTACAGTACTGAAGGATCCCCCAATAGACAAAACTAAAAACAAGGCCGTGCCTCCGAACGGCCCCCCAGAAAGTGGCGTTCACATACCTATACTAAAAGTCCAAAAGTCCAAAAGTCCTCAAATCCCCATCAAAACAGGTCTTTAATCGGACCCCTCCGAACCTATCAAATCATCACCAACCAGTCAGGCTCACCAGCCAATGATTTCATAATCCACCTTGTCTGTGAGAAAATCTAATAAGAGCAGTGTCAAAAAAACAATCGGGATACCCACGTCTCCACAGTTCATGCTTCAGGGCCAACAAGAACCTTAACTCCATTCCTTCCACCGATGTATAATTCTTAGCGCGATGCAGAAAAGATCCGATGACAACCATCTTCTGTTGTCTGCTAGAGAACGAGCAGAAGTCCTGAATACACCAAAAAACAAACCCATCATCCATTTGTTCCGTCTGGTTCTTCAAAACAGAACAACAGATAACTCCAACATCACCCGTTCCAACGAGAAGTTCACATCCAAGGTAAGCCCATGTTCCACCATTATCTGTACGTTCCAAGGTCAAATTACTATCGTAACAAGTCATGAACCTCCATATGATCTGCTTACCCTTTTCCAACAAGTAAACTTCATCTGTTTTACAACGCACAAAAACGGAAACATCATCAATTAGTCGAAAGCCTGAAAAGAACTTACGGTCCCTACCCAAGGAGGTTAAGAAACAAAATTCATTGTATGCGCACAGTAGACACGCCAAAGCGGGGCTGGAAGATTTCCCCATAGGAATCCCAACGATCTGTCGCAAAATTCGACCGGCTGCCAAAACATAGGTGTGTTCCAACTCAAAAGCAACAAAACTCATTTTTTTGTGAAAAGAGATCAGCTTCCAGCCGTCTTGGATCTTACCTGTTAACAGTTTAACTCCTTTCCCCCATTTTTTTACGGCAACACCCTCTAACCTCCTTCTGTTCCCAAAGGTCAACAACCCAGTCCAACGCCTCAAGAATAGAGTTATGCGGCAGGTGGGAAAACATCTCCTTCACATCAAAGGAGCCGCCAATCAACTTTTCACCACATCGAATCTCTATGTTGATGTCTTGGATCTTCTTCACCAATTGATCAGCACTTTTCAGATTCAGATTACTCCCCTCCGACAGGTTCTACAATAAACAATTGACGGCACGCAAAATAATTTTGCCACCTTTAGTGGAGCATTCTGGAAAAGAAGGGCATATTGGTCGCCAACGCCCCACATCCTTATGTTTCGGAATACATTAGGCTCTCCCCAAACTTCCCTTCACATTCCATTTGCCAACAGTGAGTAGGTCAAGATTAACATATTCCTTACGGCAGTTTTGCAAAACAACCTCTTCGTCCTCGCTAACTGGTACGAATGCAGGGTTTTCCAAAAACAGTTTAAGCATTCCCTTCTCATATACCTTGGGGCAACAAACAAAAGTGTCCCCCCCATTATGGTCCACGGGAGAAAAAACAAGCCCATCAAGCGAATCTCGAAAGGAACATACCTCGGTTTCAGTGATCGGACTCGTTCCAACATAATCGGAAACCAACCCTCCCTTCATCACACACTCAGCGAGGTCAACCTGATCTAACATAGACTGGTCAAACGAGGGTAAAGCGCTTTCAATAAAACTCAGAGAAATCTGACGATGAAGGGAGCGAACCAAATTACCACCATCTGGCCTGGTTATATTACGGGAGTTCTTCATCGCAATCGGTACTATATCAAGATCGTTGAGACGAAAGGCAACGTGGCCATCCTGCCGTGGTATTTCCTTGTCCACCTCAGCACACCTACATGGAAAAGTAACATGTCGTGAACATTGTCGAAAATTATGAATCAGTCCTCCAATGGTCTTACTTCGAGTCCACATGATCCGCATCCGTCGAATCAACATGACCTTCTATGCAAACCCAATGTCAAGTTTGGACAGAATACGTACGCAGAGCAAGCGAACCTTCGATTTGCATATCTTATCATCAAAACGGATACGAATCACAATCCTTTGTCTCACGGAGATTCCAAAACATTGAAGGATGCAATTAGACAAAATGCAACGTAGACGAAAACGAGTCCGTTTCTCAGAAAAAGTCCTAATAGCACTATAAGCAAAAACCAAGGTGTCAAAATCCCAGTGATACAAGATTTCTGTACTCGGTGGTTGACTAAGAAATCGGGCAAGAGGTTCCTTAAATATCAAGGATTTACATAAGAAGGGAACAATGCGCTCAACATCAAACGAGACACCATTCTTCAGCCAACCCCTAACATAACGAAATTCCATACGTCCAAATACACTGGATACCATACTGCCTCCATACAATTTCCTCATAACTCTCCATCCATCAATTAACAATTCTCCCCCTGAGCAAACAATGTGAACATGATAACGATTCCTCTTCTTACATTCATCAAGAATCGAGAGTAAGTTCCTAGAGGACAGACCAAGATCAGAGTGGAATTCAATCAAGTTCAATTCCTTGTGAGTATGCGATCTGCCTACATCAACCGTGCTCTTTAATATGTTCCTTCTCAATCTTTCCCTTTTTCCCAACCTGGGTTTCTTACTCCGTCGATGTTTGTCCCTACTGTTCAATGCAGGACTTAATCTTCGGATTAAAAACTTCTCAACATCAAGGACGTCCGACTCAGAACAACGAAATAACGGAATAGGAACATAATCACCGATCCCCCTTCGTTGCAGCCAACGATATAACTTCTCATTACGTTTTTCCTTCCCTCCCAAAATCTCACACGTTCCCCGATACACATGCTCCAACCACCTCGTATACAAATCCCTAGATGTACTTCCTACGTAGAGATGCTTACACGAAGGCGAGAATAACACGCACACCAACGGTCCATCCCACGAATCAAACGAGCCCTCCTCGTTAGTCAAATAGCAACGAATGAACGGAACCAAACACTTTCCCCAAGGGATATTACCACAAAGCACTAAAAGGCAGACAATAAAACACAATAGATAGTTGAGTTGTCGATTTCTCACCAAGTCAATAGAGTAGGAGTGAAGTCTAGTCAATCCACGAATCAAGGTCCAAAGGTGAGTTACGTCCGGGAAAGTAGCTAAGAAGCAGCGGAGTCGTCACCATCCTCCATTTCATGTTCCTCTGTTGCCCCCGCCATAACTTCAACCACGGAGTCTTCCTTACCTTTCTCCTTGTCCGGTCCATCAATCCCAAACATCCATTGCACTCGGCGATAGATGATCTCCTCTTTGGTTGGTTCCAGCGTGGTATAAGCCACATCCTCTTCTCGGCAGATACGTTGAATCTCCTCCTTATTCTTCTTACGTAAATTCTTCCTTTCCTGTTGAACAAAAGCCTCACGATCATTCATCTCAATGCCTGGTGTTGAGTTGCCCTTCTTTTTAGAGGATGAACAGGGAGGTTTGTGAGCAGATGGTCCGGCTGCCTCATCCAAACGACTCTTGAGATTAGTACAGTTCTTCCTCTTCTCCATGTCAAGTCTGGCCATAGCCTCCTTAAGTCGCTCCACCTCCTTCTCGGCTTCAATTCGCCCCCCCGCATCTTTCAGTCGTAACTCCCTGAGTGTATTGACCTCCATTTGGTGCCTCTCAATAATCCCTTTAATAACAGGATCCGCTCATAGTCCTGTTCCAACTCGATCAGTGCCAGGATTAGCAGTTCCAACCCCCGGAGATCCCCGAGATCGAACCCTAGATTGGGTAACTGGACTGCTGACTGCAATGTTCCCGCGTTTATTTCCTGGTCTAAGCGCTTCGGCTTTCCACAACTAAGCATTCGCCTCGGCTTCTTCTTTGCTCTTGATCAGGGCAGAAATCTTGTCTTCCATCATAGCAAGTCGTCGGTCAGCTACCGCGCGCGCTTCTTCAAGTTCAATTTTCAAACGTTCCACAACATCCATGTCCACAGCAGGTTTCACAGTTCCATCAGAAGTCACTACTTCTGAATGACGAGAGAGTTTGCCGACTTCCTCACGCAGCTTGGCAAGCTCAGTGCAGTTTTGATCACGCTTATCGATCTTCTCACACACCTTTTCCCATTGCTTACAAAGTTCTTGGCTCATCTTGGAGTACTGTTCATCTCTTTCCTTTTTCTCCTGTGCCCGACTTTCTTCATCTTCCTTTTCCTTAATCTTTCGTTCGCTCCCCTCTCGTGCAGCGATTTCCTTAGCTAAATCGGCATCGTGCTTGGCCTTGATACGTCCCACGACATCTTCTAGGGTGGCAACACGAGTTCGTAGCCATGACTTCTCATTGGAATGCCGTTAACAGCAGGTGCAGCGATCCCCACACCACCTCCATTGCCTGGTGCAGTCATAATAGGTTGGGGCGGAACTAACGCCATGCTAGTGCTAGCTTGTCCTCCATTAAGTCTCTTATCCGGAAGTGGGCAGAATCTTGAGATGTGTCCGTGCTGTCCACAGTTGTAGCAGCTTCGGTTCTCCACGTAGCGTCCATCCGCTTGCATACCTTGAGATGCCATGATGAAGCCACCTGAAGCGTAGTACTACTTCTATGCTGGTTACTCCTTGTGTGAAAGTCTACAGTCATAGTTTCACTGACGCGACGAATTAGAGCCGAGGAGACACAAGCCACAACAGAAAGGAGACAGAGGTAGAGGCGACACAGAAAGAAACTCAGCAAACCCGAACGTGACTTCATAAAAGATGAACATGAAGCTCGGAGCGAAAGAATAGCTTGGTGTTGACCCGACCGGTTTCGCGCGGCCGCCAAACCCGAACGTGACTTCTTAAAGTGTGACTCGGGAGCAGTGTCCTCTTTTTTTCTTTTTTTTTTTTAACAAACGCCCCGGCCAGTGTTAGTGTTGCTGATAAGAGCAGACACCACTAACACCTAGGGAGAGGCTCCATCTATTGGTGGGGAGCATCACCTGCTGGAAAACAGGTCCACCGTCCCATATTACAAAAGGACTAATATCTGAGAATGTCTGAGGAATGTCTGAGGATGTCTCAGACAGGTCCACCGTCCCATATTACAAAAGGACTAATATCTGAGAATGTCTGAGGAATGTCTGAGGATGTCTCAGCATGTCTGAGAATGAAATGTCTGAGAAAGGTGAGGAAGATGAGGACTGGGACTGTGGGGCCTGCCAGCATTGATTGCCCTACAACCCAGGGGATTGACTGAGCAGGCCTGTATAGTGTTCAGTAGTGTAGTCCTTTATGAACATGGAATATTGTGTATCTCTTCACCCTCGGAGAAGGGCGCCAGATGAACGTTTCAGGGCTGATACTATTCACTGACTACTCCCTCCAGACCCTGCCCGATGTCATAGGCTGCTCAGGCTATCCTTAGCGGGGTCCTCCCCAGGGGGCTCCAGGGAGGAGTTCCGCATGTGGGCGTTGATACAGAAATAGAAGGGATCATAGGGGGATCATAGGGATCAGATATCACATTCCTTGTGTCGGTCATATTAGGATCCATGTTGGGTCTAGCATAAGCAGACTTTAACTGTATCCAGTACAGTGATCTCTGTTCTTCTATTGATTACTTCGACCACTTCTATCAGAAGATCCGAGGATGCGTGGTGGGAAACCCGTCTAGGCAGTTCATTACTTCGACTATTTTTATCAGAAGACCCAAGGGTGCGTGGTGGCAAACCCATCTAGGCGGTTCAGGCTTTCTTAAGGCCCATGGAAGAATTAGTACATAGACTTGATGGGGATGAGGCAGAACCCAGAGTTAGAGGAACCCTCCCCGGTGCCCCCTGGGGAAGGGTTCCCGCTAATCATGAATCACAGCCTTGTTGTATCAGTGCTTAATGTTTCTTCTGGCGCCCTCCCCCCGGGGGTGAAGAGATACGGAGGACAACTATACACAATAGATATACCTGCTCAGTTAATCCCCTGAGATACAGGGCAATCAATGCTGGCAGGCCGCACAACCACGGTTCCCAAGATCTTCTGTATATTTTTCTGTTAAGGGACGCTGGACCCTTTTTCCAGCTGGTGACGCTCCCCACCAATAGATGGAGGCCGAAACGACATGACGGCCGCCGATCGGATTTATCAAAGGCAGTCGTCGTCGGACCCGACCTCCGAAGATTCAGGAGTTTGGGAAAACTGCCAGTTTTTCCTATTTTCCCATGCGGGAAAGGTACTAGTGCTTTAATCGGCAGCCAAAAAAAAAAAAAAAAAAAAAAAAAAAGTATCTGGACGTGTTTGTGGAGATGTTGGGTTCACGAAACTCAACGTCATTTTTGCATAGACACGTCCAGATAGCATCGAGAAAAGGCAAGGCTGCTGTGGGACTCTGCACCCGACCCTGTGGAGCTCACGCAGAGAGGTTGCAAATTCCGTTACAAGTTGAGTCCCGATGGACTGTGCGGGCGAATTAAAAACTGGGAGCGGGCGCAAATTTGTTCCCAGAGAGAGAGAGAGAGAGACTCTCTCTCTCTCTCTCTCTCTCTCTCTCTCTCTCTCTCTCTCTCTCTCTCNAAAAAAAAAAAAAAAAAAAAAAAAAAAAAAAAAAAGGGATAAGGTTGGTTGGCCCAAAGTGCTGAAACTCCTTTGGGGTTGAGGGAGCGGCCGGTGCGGGCGATTAGCGTAGCGCTCCGTTCCGGACCGTCGCCATACGCGGGTCGTCGGCGCTATCTGGCCGCGAACCTCGCCATCACGACGGGGAGCGGAGGTCAGCCATGTCCGTCTCTTCTTCAGGGACGAAGAACATGGTTCGCTCAGGTAGTCCTTAAGATAGGCTAGTGTAGGACCGCCCGGGGAGGGTGTGGCTTATGCCAGTGATAAGTTATCAACGGATCTCACAACATTGGATAGCCCCGGCCAGGGGGGATATATCGTAACTTTCGAGGGTGATAGCATGTCTTTGGGTTCCCGAGTGACTTGGTGGCGATTGCCCCCTCATTGGTTCTTCTCTCAGGTCACGGTAGCGATTACGTGCAGACGCTACGTCCTCACAACCGTTGTTTCATCGTTAAAATACCTGCGGCAGCCCTTGTTCGAAGGTGATGGCGAATCAAGATTCACACAGGAGGTGCGACCCTCCTAATCCATCGGCGAATGCAGGAATGGTGGATAGATTAAGAATTTCAGTAGAAAAGTGTTATATGCAGGGAATTTGTCCGAACGATGTGGCGTTGGGAGAAGTAGTAAAAGATAGGGAGGGTAAACGCTTTGTTGTTAATGGTCAAGTCAACGCAGTCAAAGAAGCATGGCTGAAGGACCATACTGTGATTGTCACGTTCCAAGGGGAAACGCGTAATCTCTCAAGGCAAGTCAAAGAAGATCTAATCAGAGCGTATGAGGACGGCTGGTTTGTCAAAAAATTGTTCAGCCCAGCATCCGATCAGGTTGTTTTCATTAAAAAAAAAAAATAAAAAAAAAAAAAATAAGGGTAAAATTTGAGGGTGCAAACGTTGTTTTCTATGTCGCGAGATCGAAGGAAATCGCAACCTGGCTGCTCCGCCAGCAGGATCTCAAGATCAAGCTTCAGGAGACAGAAGAATACAGCGTCTCATTCAAACCTTGGCTACCTCGTCAAGAACTGAAGGAAATCAGGTTTCAAGAGGCAGAGACGAGATTTTGGATTATGGCGTTGTGAGTGCCCCTAGACGCATATTTCTACCTTCATAGTGTTGTCCAAGGCATGTTCGGGGAAGTGCGAACGATGCATCCACCAGAATTTGATAGCTCAAGACCGAAACTGATGAATATCAAGTTTGATATGGCTCCGGAGGCAAGAGAGAAAGTGGATGACGACCTAACTATTCAAGCTCCGTCGGGAGAAAGATGGAAGGTGGACATCGCCACCCCGTACACCGACTGGTGTAAAAGATGTCGATGGTATTTTCACACGGAAGACAGTTGTCCACGAGCGCGCCAAGGAGAAGGCTTAGGCTTCTCAGGCCAAAGAACACGGGGACACAAGGCACGATTCTCCCAACATCAGCAGAGACAAGTCAGACAGACGGGAGCCACCCAAGCAACCAAGGAAAGACCTACTGTACCTCACCAGGGTCCTGGCCCGAACGCGAATCATAGTGACACGAATGCGACACAAGGTCATAATCCGAGATGGGCGGATCAAGTTGCGGTGGAATGCTTCGTGCGCGTTGAGCAAGGGATGAGAGGGGGCGTGGGGCCTCTGTATGGGGTGCCGGGTATGGCAGAAAGAGATCGAAGTTCGGGACCGCAAGGGAGCAATCCTAGGTGGGCGGGCGCAGCGGCAGAGGTACGATGGAGGCAACCATCTCAGAGGCAGCCTTCCACGCAGGCGCTGTACGGGCGTTACGAATTTGCTAACGAACCGGGTCCAGAGGAAGGTACACTTGGCGGGAGACGATACAATCGACACTTTATTGAGCACTCAGGGGGAATGCAGGGAATCCTTCCTTGGAGGGAGAGGTCAGTCTGTCAGACGGGTCAGAGGTCTGACTGGCACGCGGGCGATCAAATCGACGAAAGGGAGTTGTTGGCTGCCGGATCGATGCAATGGCAGGAGGATCGTTGGGGTGCTGGCCAACAGGGCGCACGTATGCAAGGATCGGAACAGGTTCATCAGGACCAGTATGAGTGGCGAGCACCAGCTCAACCTCTTCCAAGATACCCCTCAAGCCAATACAATTGGAGAGACTTCGTCCCTCAGGGTAGGGACGCGTATCCTATGATGTCCAACCCATCCAGGCGTTCAGATGGCCCAGGACCATCACGATTAGGGAGCCGGACCCCTAGCGGTGATTGGAGGGACCAGGGGAGAGAGGGTGGCAGCGGAGGCAGGGAGGAGAGAAACTGGAGGAATCGGGGCAGACAGGAGGAGCGAGGCCGGAATGATGACCGGGAAGTGGAGGGGCCCGCCCTTTCGAGGGGGCACTTTCAGGCTAGTTCAGGCTTCCTGCAAGAGACAGGTAGCGATCGAGATCGGATCCCTGAAGGTTCCGAGAGGGCGGACAAGCCAATGGAGGAATTATCTAAAACTTCGGCTTCCTCTTAGTCCAGAGTCAGGTGGGGCAGTGAATGGTATGAGGACGAGCAGGCGGCCGCCCAGTCGGATGGAGACCGATCTTCGTTACAAAGTTCTGCGGCCAATAAAAAATCTGAGAAAGAGGACGATATGGAAGTGGGGATGGACGAGCAATTGCGTGACCAAAGAGCGGATACGCTTCAAAGCACCCTAGCGGAGAAGGTACAACGAAGAGTCGTTCCAATCCTGTGCACGATGTCAAATGAGGGGGTCTGTTTTTTTGCACTGGCACAACCGGATGGTTCGCCAATGCTACCGTCGTCTGATGTAGATCACTCCCCCACTCCTAAGGACATTCTCAACCTCACGAAGTCGCTTTACGGGCAACATGTCCCAATTAGATTAATCCCCCGCTCGACGATGGTAAGCCTCATTGTAGAGTCTGATAACAACTATTTTAAGTAGTATTTCCCCTTATTAGACGCTCGTATTCCGCATGAGTTGGCAGACTCACTTACACAAGTTGGAGTAAGATGGATCCAGTTATCTAGACTGTCAGTCAAAGAGTTGGATCTGATTAAAATCATGCCAGGCATTTCTGCGAGTGTCCTGAGAAGTGTCAATGAGAAACTGCAGACTGAAGAGAGCCTCCTGTCCCCCTTCTTAGCAAATGCATTGACTGCAGGCTGGCAAACGATGTCAGAATCAAACTCTTCTCGATGCAGCACTCGTGACAGGTCCAAGGCATCACGGAAAACTCGTGCCTCTAGAGAAACAGGCGTGGACAGGGCTTCGCAACATCATTCCAGCTATACACAGGGGGTAAACCGCATCCAAGATCAGGCGGAAGAAGGAAGAGTTGATGGACAAACTTAAAATGGTGTCCTGGACCATTAGGGGGTTAGGGGATACGAACGGAAGAGGGAAGAAGAGAAGTCTGAAATCTTGGATACATGAGAGGAATAGGAATTGCGTGATGCTACAGGAGACGAAGTTGTGTGAAAAAAAGATTAAGGCCTTTGGCCCTTGGTGGCAGGGACATCAGATGTGGTCCCCAGCACAGGGGACAAGAGGGGGAGCAACAGAAAAAAAATCCCATATTTAAAAGTAATGTTTTTAATTACCATTGCGTTAAAAAATAGTTGATCATATCGAATAACAACAGTTTTCTAACAAACTTCGATTTTTAACCTTGATCGATAAACACACATGTGTTAAGCCTTTCTACAACACAAGAAACGTTGATGACTCCAGCGCGGATTTCTAAATCAACTTGACCAACATTTTTCAACGTTGTACCAACGTTCGATCATGAGTTAAGTCATCTGTGGTTATATTGTGTCCCTGATAAGCGCAAACGTTGGAAAATTTGTTGTCTTACTTATTGTAATGTTTGAGCAACATTGAGATATCGTAATGAAAAAAAAAATACCGTTTAAAAATAGTTGGAAATTGCAATATGACAATCAATGTAGATCCGTCTCGACACTTATCCTTATTTTTTTCTCTCTCTCTCTCTCTCTCTCTCTCTCTCTCTCTCTCTCTCTCTCTCTCTCTCTCTCTCTCTCTGCGTATGTATATGTGTTTCACCGTATGTCTTTGTTGTTATATCACAGGACGAATCGGTGTCTAAATATGGTTATGCTTTTCGTTTTTCCTCGTCAAAACCCTTAACTGATGTGAAAATTATAATTACAAATACATGTTTTCGTCAACGTCACCGTCCACAATACAATTTTCATTACAACTATGATATTCAATCCACAACGAGACACTTTAAACATAACCACCAATGTCTTTTGTCCTCCTAATAAAAAAAATAATAGACGACAATAAAGACTTCTCATTAGCGCATTGGTGTTCATTCACCTTAGCCGGCATAGCAATACAGAACACACTTATAACACATGTGTTTTGCGAAATCATGTGAATTGACAAAACACATATCATACCGAACTTGTCTCATTTGTTTTTTGTTTTTTGTTTTTTTTCTCTCT
>BFEA01000001.1:8212634-8234615 GCA_003427395.1 Chara braunii
GGGGGGGGGAGAAGGGGTAGCGAGGGAAAGAAAGAGCTTCTTTAAAGGTCTAATCGCGAGTATTCCAAAGGTGGAGAAGATCATCATTGCAGGAGACTGGAACAAGTCCGTGGACGACGCCTTGCGGCCCGACTCAAAGGTGGCTGGGAAAGGGGATGTGGTACGGCTTTTAGCCATGATGGGTTCTTTATCCCTCGTTGACCCGTTCCGTATTCTGAACCCAGACGACCCGGGCTATACCTGGATCTCGCACTTGCACCACAACAGGCAACAGGTCTCTAGGAGGCATCTGGACTACTTGTTGGTGTCGGACCAGCTTATGCTTAGACAAACCTGCAATCCTTTATCGGATCATAAGCCGGTCTCAGCAGAAATCAGAATCCAGGAGGGCTGCGGAAGAGGGAAAGGCTTCTTTCGTCTCAATAAACAGGTCATCGAGGAGCCAGGCGTTCGTGCATGGGTGGAAGATCACATGGTTAGGTGGGAGAGTGCCAAGGAATTTTTCCCAGACCCAGCAGATTGGATGGACAACGGACTTGTGATTGTGTCCGAAGTGCTGGACGTGCTATCTCGCATTCTGGCAAAGGCCAAATATGTTAAGGAGGCTCAATGTAAGAGGAGGGTGGAGGAAGCGGAGGAGAAAATGGAAGAACACCCCATCTCCAGGATGGTGTGGGCGGCGGAGAGGGAGAGGAGATTGGAAGAATAGGATAATCTACAGTTGCGGAAACAAAAGAGATGGTCGGAACTGCTCAAAGAAAAGGGAATCGAGACTCACGATCAGATGTCTAAAGAAATGTTCGAGAAACTGTAGCCTCGGTGGGCGGCCCAACAGACTGTTGAGCTCAGGCACCCCTTCGATGAGACAGCACCAAATGCATCCTCAGCGACCGGCATGCTCCTTTATGCCAAAATGTATTATGAAGACATTCTAACCTCGAGGCGTCCGCTGGAGGATCCGACGTCAGACCTAGTCGGCGAATCTGACATGTGGGAGGACACTAATGTGTCACTATCCGTTGCAGCGAGACTGGACTTGGACGGTCCGGTGACCTTGGCCGAGCTAACTCAAACGGTGAAGTCCATGGCCAAAGGGAAGTCCCCTGGAATTGATGGGTTGATGACTGAATTCTACTGCGCGACCTGGGGAATTATGGGCCCAAAGCTGGTAGAGCTTTACAATCAGATTCTGACGGGGGGACGTATAGGGAGGGGAATGACACACGGGGTGATCAGCATGCTGTTTAAGAAGGGAGACACGACGGAGGTGAGAAATTGGCGCTCCATTTCGCTCCTTAATGTCTCGTACAAGATCTTGGCGAAGACACTGGCACGGAGATTGGGGCACCACCTCCCGGACCTGGTGGTAGGCGATCAAGGAGCGTTTGTTCGTGGTCGCTCGATATTCAACAACATTGTCACTGCTCTGGAAGTCCTGGAGGTAGTACAGTCAGAGAACCTGAACACGGCAGTCTTGCTCCTGGACCTTGAGAAGCCCTACGACAAAGTAGGATGGCCTTTTGTGTTCACGACCTTACGAAGAATGGGGTTTGGTACGTCCTTTTGCAAATGGACAGTGGCAATGTACACGCTATCAACATCTGCAGTCATGATCAACGGTCACCTATCGCCTTCCTTCAAGCTGTCACGTTCGCTGAGACAGGGCTGCCCATTGGCACCCTTGCTCTTTGTACTTCAAATGGAGGTGGTGCTGAACAGAGTTCGTCGCAACCCGGTCGTAAAAGGCCTTCCTTTACACGATGGGACGCAATGCAAGGTCAAAGCCCTCGCCGACGACCTGTTCATTATCAGTGAGAACTCAAGTGAGTCTCTAGATGCCTTGAAGGGAGTTCTGGTGGAGTACTCTCATCTCTCCGAAGTGACGGTCAATTGGAATAAGTCAGTATTCCCGCAGCCGAAGCAATTCGAGTTAGTGGAACAATGGGGGATGGTGAGAATCAAGGATGGCGAAGAGGAGCGTTTCCTAGGAGTGCTGGTAAGCCTGCACGTGGACGCATCAACTCAAGGCTTGCTGTCACAACAAAAATTAACAGCAAGACTGAGACTGTGGGGCCACGTGTGACATCTGTCAACTATTGGGAGGGCGCTGGTGGCTAACGTCGCACTATTCTCCATCACTTGGTTCGTGAGTTCAGTCAAAGAAATCTTGGGGAGCGTGTGGAAAACCATTAAGCATTTGGTGGCGCGCTTTATCTGGAAACCAAAGGCTAAGGAAGAGGAAAAGTTTTTGGTTAAGGTGGCATGGGACCTGCTTACCTTTCCACGAGCGGACAGAGGTATGAACCTTTTTTTTTTTTTTTTTTTTTTTTTTTTTTGAAAAAACTGGCTAAGATTGCTAGTGGTGTTGGTATGAGCATCCACCACTAGCAGCTCAGCTACTGGCTCCGGTCTATTGGTTGGGAGTTACACCTGCTGGAAAACGGGTCCAGCGTCCCTCAATCAGGTGTTACTGATACATGGTTCAAAATCAGGAAGTATGGGAAGTGAAAAGGAGTACTGCCTCTTGAGCCAGAACCTGGCCGCCAGATGCCCGTGGTTTCCTAGCAGCGTTACCTCCTATAGCCCATTCTAAAATAATCCGAAATAGTCATGTCGATATCTTTGTTGGAGACTATGACCAATTTCTCCCGACTCCTTATCTTTCCTTCAAATTCCCCTGTCACCCTGAAAACCGCCCTTCCTATAGCTCTACTACCCTTCAAGTCCACTACAAACATCAGCCTCTTCGACCTTGTCTGTCCACCAGAAACAACAAGTTATGTAGCTGTTCACACCATACGAGTATCATTATTCTCCTCTTTCATATCCAAACCAACTTATGGGGACGAGGGATCATGATGAGGGTGGGAAGGGGTCTGGGAACTCTGATAGAGAGCGAAGTGGTACTGTTGGATCCACATTTGTCCAATCATGGAATATCAGGCGGTAGTGTTTTTGAATTGCTTCGCTATACTCTTCTCTGTTCTCTCTCCTCACCCCACTTTCTTTGATCTTTCCAATCGTACCTCCTTGAGATCCCCCACGCCAAGCGCCACTGAATGATTTAATGTGTTGTTGGATTTCTTTTTTATTCGTCAGAAATTGAATTTTTTCTTTTACTTTGTCCCATTGGGCTGTGATAACAGTTTGCACCTGCAGTTTAATCGACTTCGTAAAGTCTGGACCATCCAGCTTGGCACCTTCCCTTTCAAACGTACAACGCCGTTGCCAGAGGGCCCAGAGAATGGCTCTTCTACCGGTTATAAATAGGTTTTGGAAAAAAATATCTAATTGGTCTAGAGACCATGTCTCGCATAACAGAGCTCGCCAATTCCAAGGCTAGTTGAAGGGGGTATTAAAGGAACTCCAAATCCTGTCCCACCAACGCCATAACCAAACTGCACCTGGACATTGAAGAAAAATATGTTCGATGGTTTCTGGAATGGTCCTAGATGGGAATGCAGAGGAGCATAGCTTGCACCAAGGTAGAGCGATACCCTTCTCTTCCAGTGAGGTCCTATCTATTAGCCAATCATTTGTGGGAAGGCATCTATGGTCGATTTGCCACTGTAGGGAGGCAATTTTTGTCGGTTTGATCTTAATAGTTTTGAACCACTTAATACGTCTCAGATCGTCCTTGCTTACATTTAGCTGTTTTATCCACCTGGTTTCTATTTTATCTTTCAGTTTCAGTGTAGGCCCTAACATGCGGTATGTTGATCTGACTGTCATTGAGTGAATATTGCGAGTGCCCTTTCTACGTTTGCCCAGAGGGACGGTCCAAGACCAATATATGGGATCTAGAGGCAATTTGTTGATTGCACATGATGGTTTGAAGACCATCCAGTGGTCTTTCTCTTTCAAAACTCTGATCCTGAATACTTGGTCAGCATTGAACCATTCGGTTTCCTTAGTTTGACTTTCAGTGAGCCGATGTTTGTGATTGATTGAGAATAAGGAGAGCAAGATTGATCCCTCATCATTTACTAATACTATATTTCCTATTTGTTGGGAATTCCCTTGGATGCCCACCCAATCACTTTCTTTAAGTTGGGGACCTTTTATGAGGATTCTTATCCAATCTATCGGGATGGCTTCTGTGATCGTGTCTAACGATCTTTCTGTTCTCCTGCAGTATCGCAAGTTGGGCAAGAGATCAGGAAGAGAGTACCAGTCCCGGGTTCCTGGGTTCCAGATGTCCCCAATCCTTAGGATCCCTTTTTTGACCCAACCTCTCCAGGGGGAATCCATACAATGGAACATCCTTCCTTGTGAATCAGTCAACCATCTGTTGTTGAAAAGAGGTTGTTGGCAGACCTCCTCCCAACGGTTTGGAGAAATTTTATCTGGTAAGGGTAGTTTGCGCCAGGTCTTAAGGAGGTAAGGCCAAAAGGGATCATTTTTAATGTCAATTTTTGTGGCTTCACGATTTGGGTTCACTGGCTTGCTTGAGGGCTGAGTTCTACGTTTTGGAATAGACCAGTGACGATTTTCTAGCCATATCAACGGATCTGTCCCCTCTGGGACTTCAGGGGTTAATCTCGCTATTTGTTTCTTAGCTAGGGCTGACCAAGGAGTCTCTGGGTCGAAAAGTAATCTTTTGATCCGTTGGATTAAGAGCGCCATAGCTTGAGTGGAAGGGTCTAAGATTCCTAACCCTCTTTTTGCTTTAGGCTGAATAACTCCTTGCAAGGCAACTCTATTTATGATATTTTTTAAGTCATGATTACCTCTCCATAGATAGGTTGTTATTTGTCTTTGTAGAAGTTTAAGCGCTGATTTGTCCAGTGGCCATATCGCTGACTTGTACCAGAGTGAGGCTAAAATAACATTATTTGTGATTAGTGAACGTCCTATAATAGATGTTCGTTTGTCCTTCCAAAGTTCCAATTTGGCGAGAGCTGGTTTAGATATCCATTCGTTGTTTCTTGTTGGTTTTCCATTCGCTGATAGTGAGATCCCAAACACCCTGATCGGGGTCTCTGCTGTCAACCAGCTAATATTTGGATACTCTGGAGGTCTGACCCCCTGATGGTGTATCCACCAGCCTTGGGTCTTTGTTCCCCAATTGATCTTCATATCAGAAAGGGCGCATAATTTATCCATCAGACCCTTGATTGCTAATAGATTGTCGTGTGAGGCTTCAACCATCAAGGATAGGTCATCTGCAAACAAGGAACAGATCGGTATGGCTTCTTCTGGGATGTAGCTAACCTTGATACGTTTAATGTCTCTGTTACATCTTAAGTTAGCTGCTAAAACTTCCATTATTATGACAAAAAGAAAGGGGGCGATTGGATCCCCTTGTCTCACCGAACGTTCTAGCTCTATAGGCGGAGCCAAGTTACCATTTATCATAACCCTAGTTGAAGCATTAGCATGTAGGATCTCAATCCATCTTCTGAAACAAGGGCCAAAGTTAAATTTTTCTAGGCATTTGTCTAAAAATAATCAGTCAACATGATCATAGGCTTTTTCAAAATCTATGAAAATGAAAGTTGCATTGTGCTTAGATTGTCTAGAGAGTTTAACTAATTTATTAACTAATAAAAAATTGTCTTGAATGTTCCTTCCTTCAATGAACTCCGTTTGAGTAAGATGAATGATGTCCGTGATGACTTTTAGTATTCGGTTTGCTAGTGCTTTTGTCGCCAGTTTATAAACTACTATGAAAATAGTTATTGGTCTGTAATTACGAATGTTTGCTTTGTCACCTTTTTTATATAACAGAGTCAGAATCCCTTATCCAACTATTTCTCCCATTGTGCCTGAGACCCAGACTGCATGGTAGAAATCCATTAGATCTTGAGCAAGGTAATCCCACATGGTTTCCCAAAATTCTTTTGGGAGTCCATCAATCCTCGGGGTTTTTTCCTCCTCCGTCATCATCAGGGCAGACCAAATTTCTTCCTTTGTTAGTGGATTTTCAAGCATTGTTCTCTGTTGGTCTGTTAAAGTTTTGGTTAGTGGTTCAAAAAATTCTTCAATCTCTTTCACTCTTTGTTCCTTCGGTTTTTGTTTGCATACTGATGTAAAGAGGGTTTTATAGAAGTCTCTTGCTATCTTTGTGCATGCCGCTGTAGATGTGACCAGTGAGTATTGGCTTTCTTGCGGGTTTGTGAAGGCTTCAATGATAGTTCTGCCAGTTCTGGTTTTTGCTGTGGCAAAAAATCTTGCATCCATCACCCCCTCCGTGTTATACCCCTTCAACTTACCTCTCATTCTGATCCCTTGCCAACGGTGCTCCATGAATTTTAATAACTAGGACTCCAAGTCCTAGATTCTTTTGGTAATCTCAGTTAGTTGAGGTTCATCCACTGAATTCTCTTCTTATTCTTAAAGTTGGTGGAGTTGTTTTTGCAGATCAAATTCCTCACGATGGCGTTGCTCATTAAGCATTTTTGAATATTCATTGCATTTACGTCCCAAAAACATTAGGCCGTTGTTGAACCATTGTATATCGTCCTTAATTTGTTCCCTCTGCTCTCTCCAGAAGGACCAAACGTCTTGTAGATATACTTTGAAGCGATCAATGCTCAAGAGGGATGTATTTAACTTATAGAAGCCTCTACCTTGATCCGGCTTTTTTCTGAAAGAAAGTAGTACTGCAATCATAGCGTGATCAAGGCCAGGGAAGACACTTCGAGGGAAGATCTCTGCTAATTGAAGAGCTCCTTCTAGTTCTTCTGATAGAAGTAGGAGATCAATGCGAGATTTGGATGCATTCATTGTTTGACTCTTCCTAAAACATGTGAATTTACGTTTTATCGGTAAAAGACGTCTGTATGCATCAAAGAGGTTGAGAGACTGGCATAGTCCTTCAATTATGTGTTCATCCTTTTCCACGTACTATGGACAGGGGGAAGGGATCTGCCAACGATCCAGCTGTCTGTTTGGTGCTGCATTGAAGTCTCCTCCTATTACCACTGGGATACCGACGGGAAGGCGACCCTTAAGAGATTCAAAGAAGCGACTTCTTTCTCTTATATCATTGGGACCGTATACGCATAGGATTGTCACAACTTCAATCTCTAACATTGCCAAGAGGAAAACCCATCTCCCTTCTTCCTTATCAACTTCCCAATAGAGTGGATCAACTCTAGAGTAAGGGGGAAGCTATATTGCTACTCCTGCACTGCCTGGTCTGGGTGCATGTGCCCTGAAGGCCTGATGGGGCCAGATCTGTCGATGTGTATGATGGTGGTCTGCATTATCCATCAAGTGTGTTTCCTGTATACAGATGGCGTCCGACCATTCCCTGCCTTCCACTCCTTTAGTTGCTCATAGATTGTCTGTCTTTTTTATTGTTTGGTCGATGCTAGTCCATTTACATTAATTGATCTTAGGTCTAGGTCTGTAGCTCTTTTCAGGAGTTTCCAGTCCTTATTCCTGTTGTATAGCACCTCCAATCCTTTTGTGTCTTTCATTTGTTTATTTTATTTGTCAAATGGTTGTACATAGATTGTTTTATAAGGTCAATCAGTGACCCGAGTCTAGCTTTCCACCATGATCCAGTAAGGCCTGTCCGTTTTTTGGGAGGCGGGAGAGTAGGGTCGTGATGTCAACTTCTTACCAGAAATATCGTGCCTTGATCTTCATTTGTTGGAGTTCTGTTAATGAGTCCTGAGTGAACCAGCGTAAGTTAACTGTTCGTGTGTGCTCGTACTTGAGGAAAATATCCTTAGTTGAAATCCTATAAGCATCCGAAGATAGGATAAGCACTGCAGAACCCCCTGGCGGAAACAGGGTTTGAATAATTTTTACAATCTCAGCTTTAAAGCGTGCTTCCCCTGACATTTTACCAAATAGTAATGAGAGAGTGCTCACTGGGGTTCCATGTACTGTAACTTCTCCATGCGTCGAACCCTTTGGTTCTGATAATCCTACCTCCCAATTGCCTCCTTTTAATCTGACTGGTAGGATAAGTACACCAGATTTGGACAGAGGTAGATCAGCTTGTCCTCCTGCCATCAGCAACCTAAGTTTTTGTCTTCTACTCATTAGGCCACCTTCATGAGGGGAGATGGTGGGCAATGATTGTTGTTGCTGCGGGGTTTTCATAAGTTCCTCTTCATCACTTATTTCAGTAGTGTCAATATTTTCTGAAGTGATCCTATTTCCATTTTCTTTCTCATCTGACGGGTCAGCTGGAGGTTCTTTGATTTCTTTTATTTCAGTTACTTGCGATCTCTCTTCTATTTTTGAATCTTGCTGCTTTTTGCTTGATTCTTCTAAGGTTTGGGTAAGCAGTAAATATTTACTTTCCCCTGTTACTTTAGAGATCACTTGTTTGAGTTGATGGATGACCATACTTTTAGCTGTGCTATGTGGGGGTCTATCTTCTTCTGTGTCATCCTCATTGAGATCCTCATTGAGATCCAAACTTCCTTCTTCCTCTATCCCCTTTCCCTTGCTCAATTCCTCAATCCCATCACTAGATCCCCAGTTACTTGGACTGTGTACAACCTATGACCCTTGTTTTGTTTCTATATTGAGGGTTTCAGCGTGGGAATCTAGTTGTTTCTGCTGGACCAGTTTGCTTTGTTGTGGGTCTGCAATATATGAAAGTTGTGTCCCTTGAATGTGCTCCTGCTCAACGTTTGCTGCTTTGATCCAGGGTTTGCACTTCTTATTGGTACTAATGAGTCCCTACCCGATCCTGAGGCCTGCATGTTCCCTCCCGACCCTGATGCTCGCATACCTTCCAGATTTGATTGGTCCTGATTATCTTGGGGTTGAAATCTCACTGCTACTATCGGCAGTAGGCGATGACACATTTGTTGTCAACTTACCTCCCGTGACAATCCTTGTTCTAACGCTGTTCGGAGACTTGGACTGGTCTCTAATAGGGAGACCAGTTGCACATATGTCATGTCCTAGAATTCCTCTGAACAGCTTTGGAACTTTAACTTGAATTCTCTAGTAGCCATTCCGCCACCCTTTGGAGGTCTGCTGTGTTCTCCCCTGTTGATGTTTGCCTAAAATCCTGGTTAGTACTCCTCTGAGGGGGAAGGGGGGATGCCCGGGGCTGGTTCTAAATCCATTGGTTGCGGACCAAAAATGTCTTTTAGTGGGTCCACGTCCATTGGTACCGGGCCTGGTTCCACATTTGGTTGGTCCAATGGGACATCCGATAGGACTTACGGGTCTCCTATTTTCTCTTTACCTTTGTTGAGTCCCTTCACTTGGTCCACTTTGGACTGTTGATCCATTTTTGTTGAATGTTGTCCTTTGGATTCCTCCCTTTTCTTCCCTTCCTCCCCTCCCCCTTCTGTGCTCAAGGGGTTGAACCTATTACCGGTCGGTATATAGAGACCTGCATTTGGTCCGATGCGAATCCCATTCCGGTTTGCCTTGGTTGGCTCGCTTGGTTGTTTGTTCTTTCTCCCACTTCCTTCTTCTCCCACATTATTCCCTTGAGGCATTTGAGGTTTGGGCTTTGGGGGGTGCTGTGGAAGGAAGAGCATAGTGTATCATCATATCATCAAGAAGGCCTCGTTAGCTACAACAGAAGAAAGGAAGAAAGATAGGAAGTGCGCTGATAATAGCCCCCCCCCCAAAAAAAAAAAGAGGGGGGCACAACTCGTGGAATACGTCAAAGCCTTTTTCTTCCCTTGCTAGGCTGCAGGCTCTTCCCCGTGCACCCTGCACTCTCCCTCTATCACCTTTCGAAGGCTCACGAATCGGTCACGATGAAGCTAGGCTATCTGAAGGGCAAGGGTTCCGGGTCCCTTCTATTTTATCAAGGCGCGATGCAACACAACACGCTCAGACAACTGGGAGCCAACCCCTATAATCGCCCTGCAATCAATTACACTAGCAGAATGATGAACAACACGAAAACATTAGGAATGGGGTGAACGACAGCTATGCAGATCGATTCCCCAAGAAATGAGCAGGAAAATCAGAAAATCGGGACACATGCTCCGGGATCCATCCTCTCCCCACCAGGTCCTGCGAGATCATACTAGACCGCACAAGCCACAACATCAGATGAACCAGCAAGAAAGGATAATCAGATCTTGATGGAACGGCAGGGAGCCAGCCCCCCAGCACTGGACCTGGTTATGCGAGAAGCGAATGATGAAGTTTTAACGGCGGAGGAGAGGATGGCGGAAGGAGAAAGAAGGACAAAACAAACAACACAAGCCTTCCAATCATCTCATACTGCAAACAAACCATCGTGGGCCCAGAAGGTTAGGCAGACTCTTGAGGGCAAATCATTAACAATTATGAGACCCCCAGTCACGGACACGGGTCTGCCAGCAGAAGAACTCAAGGTGCCTTTGAGAAACCTGACCTCCGCACGAGCCTACTTCCTGACTCTCTTCCTTCTCCCTTCGGAACAGAAGGTAGTTGACCAAGGGGGAAGGAAGATGTTGATGAAATCTTACCCAGCAGATAAGTTGGCTCAAAGGGATGCAGTCTACAGATAAACACGCGAGCAATTGGATCTTTTACGATGACTGTGCGTACAGATCAGTTAACGACAAAATCAAATGGATCTGTAAACACTTCGAATCAATAAAGGATAGCCCAGAGGCAGTCAAGGAATTCTTCCTGATCCAACCGGTAACACCCACAGTCTTCACAGTATTAAGTCTGTTCGATCAGGATAAGCGTAAAATGGATGGGTGAAAAAAATTACGTTGGGATAATTCAGATGTGCGTATCTATCCATGGATACCAAAGAAGATAGGCCCCGAGAAAAAGAGAGACCAGTTAATGAGAGACTACTACTGGGTAGAATTGAGGTACATCCCAATAGAGGTCCAAGCAACTTTCATTCACGACTTCGGTCAACACTACAAAATAGTGGATTTCATAGACCCACTACCGACCTATGTGGCAATGAGGGACGACTATGTGATGATGGCTTTGGATCTCCCCAAGGACCTATTAGTTATTTGGCCACGTCACATTCACCACCGAAGACCCTTTTATTCCAATCAAATTCCTCTCCCTACTTTTACTGTTTTTTCCGGTATTGATAGTGAAGAGAGGGGCCTGGTGATAGGGAATGGGAGCCTCCCTTCCTGTGAGTTGTTCGGCCATGTTACCCTTCCTTCTCGTGGGGTAGAGGTAGGGATAGGCGAATGTAAGGGGAGGGAGGTGTGGTCCGTTGTGAAGTCGATCACTGTGGCTGAAGAGAAGAGAAGGGTCACGTATACCCTTCTTTCCCGTGTGGATATTGAAGAGGTGCCGTCTGGGCAATGGCCTTATCAATCTGTCTGGGTGTATCTGATCTCTATTACGATGGTTGCAGCTGTAGCATCTGTAGCAATGGGGTGAGAATACACCGTCAATCAATCACGATTCCTTGCACTTTTTTTTTTTTTTTTTTTTTTCTGAACCGTTTTCCTAATGTAATAAAATCGAGACGCAATGGCCTTATCAATCTGACTGGGTGTATCTGATTCCCATTATGATCGCCGCAACTGTAGCGATAGAGAAGCTAATTAGTAATTAGTGCTGGTGGTTGTTACACTCGATGTCGGTAAGCATACCCCTCCCATAGTCTGCGTTTACAAAAGAAGGATCGGACCGGTCGTCGTTGGTCAGACTGGTCGCCCTTTGTTGGCCTGGCCGTGGAAGGGGACAAGCCTTCGTGGGAGAGGTCAGTGTGGTTCGGGGAGCAAAGCTGGGAGCGCACTCTGAAAGACGGGAGAGGGGGGGTGGAGAGAGAGGGCAAGAAGAGATAGAGCTGGGGGGAAGGGGGAGGGGGGAAATGTGGAAACGTGGGGGGGGCGAGAGAGAGGGGSGGAGGGGAGGCTTGAKGGATGGGTGGCTAACGATGGTTGTGTGGGGGGCCTGTTTGGAACGTATGAGGGGGTAGGGAGAATGTGGGGGGAGGGCGGAGAAAGAGGGCAAGAAGAGATAGAGCGGGGGGAGGGGGAGGGGGGAGATGTGGAAACGTGGGGAGGGGATGAGAGAGAGGTGCGGAGGGAGGAGGGAGGAGGGAGGAGGGGAAGAGGCTTGAATGTTGGGTGGCAATCAATAGTTGAGAGACTGTGAAGACAGTTGCGATAGAGCGAGGGGAGGGGGAGGGGGGAGATGTGGAAACGTGGGGAGGGGGCGAGAGAGAGATACGGAGGGAGGAGGGGAGGAGGCTTGAAGGTTGGGTGGCGAGCAATGGTTGCGTGGGGAGGCGCGTTTGGAACGTACGAAGGGGTAGAGAGACTGTGAAGACAGTTGAGTAGGAAGGCTCTACAAGAAGAGATCAAATTGTCAAATGAGGATGTTTGAGAATACGTGGATAAGCGGGGGGGAAAATGTGTTATGGGGAAGCACGTGTTGTGAAAAAAACGAGAAGAGAGGAACGTAAGATTTGAGTCAATGAGAACTTGACTGAAAATAATTGGAATTATATTAGTTGAGTGTGCGCTTCCTATCTCCTGTAATTATTTTAGTTGAGTGTGCGCTTCCTATCTCCTATCGTCGTTCCTCTGTCAGTCGTTTTCAGGACATGAACCTGGTGGATCCGACAAAGAAAAACCAAGCTCAACTAAGTACGTGAATTCTCAGAGTGGCGAATGCGCCGATGAAGGAACATTGGATGCTGATCGCAGAACAGATCCTTATGAAAGAGTGGGGCCTGTGCCGACCACAAGATGTCTGGCGCTGCGTTTTCATGCCATCCTTCCGGAGGAAAAAACTGAAATCTCAGTTTTGGCGCGAAGTGATCAAGGCCTGGGGCAGCCTGCAACCGGAAGGACGTACACAACCAGAGACAAAAGAAGAGGTGCAAGCTCAGCTGCTGTTTGAAAACCCCCATATCACGAAGGGTGATGGAGGTTGGTTCAAGGCAGATGGATCCACCGGCTCATTTGGGGCAGCGTGGACCCGGAAAGGAATTGTCACCATTGGTGACTTATGGGACCCTCTCTTGGGCACTTGGAAAGCGCTATCGACGTTGTCAGAGACGCTCCATCCGTTGAGGAACGTGGAATTACACTGGCAACAGTTGCTAGATGCCATCCCCGAAAGGTGGAACCGGCTGCTGGGCCCAGAGGGGATCGATCCGGTCGGCACATGGTACTGTACAACAGAAGGAGAGGCAGACGAAGTATGGAAAGTTCTCGAGATCCTCCCCAGTGGTTTCCGGCGGGTGGAGCATTGGTACTGCCAAAGACACACAAACGAACTGCTCCGGTTGGACGAGCAGGTCGTTAAGTCCTGGGGAAATCCCCCTCAAGCAAGAGTAGTGGGCCTGGTTGGTACTCCGGCGAGAAGGAAGAAATGGATCTGGGTAGGACGCACCCCGCTCCGGAAACTGTGTATTGACCCAAAGGCTTGAAGCTGGGCTATGGGAGGGGATAGGGACTCCCAGCTTCGGCTGACGGAGTCCACAATAGCCAAGGGCTACCACCTGAGACTACGCAGGGGATGCATTCGCTCTCCGACTGAAGTGGCAATCAATCGCTGGCAGACGATCACAACAGAAGATCTATCGAATGCGGGGTCGTCTTTCTTGGCCCTCTGGGAGACGTTGTCCAAGCTGTCAAACGGGAAGCAAGTATCCATCCTATGGATGATCTCCCTCCTAGTCACTCCCTCAGCGGCATGGTTAACGAGCATAGGAATGCAGGTTGAGTTGAAATGTCCACGCTGCTCATGGCCTTTTGAGTCTACACGCCATTTGTGGTGGGAGTGTCCTGCGTCCCGTCGTATCTGGAAATGGTGGAGTCAACACTGGGAACATTTTGGAGACACAAGAATAGGATGGGGCGAGCAGTGGGTATTGTTTGGTTTTCTCCCGGAGGGTTTGCACAAGAAACGAGGGTGGGGGTACGTGGCTCAGGTTGTGAGAGGTCTGTTATGTGAGATCATATGGAAGGATAGGAACAGGGCAAGGTTCGAAGGCAAACCCTTTTCAGATCCAGAGATCAAAGGGGCGGTCAGACAAGGGCTGAGGGAGGCGATCAAGGTAAATTGGAGGAAAAGAGCAAAAGCGAGGAAAGGGAGTCGGAGGCAGATTCGTTGGTTCTCGAATACGTGGACGATCCGCCACCAATTGGCTGGTGTGCATGTGATAAGCTCACCCCGTACCGCGCGGCTTCCCGTATCCCTGAGGAAAAATCCCTCGGAAGCCCCGAGGCACGCACGTGGATAAACAGGGGTTTTTTCTTTTTGTTTTTCGTTTTCTTTTCGAAACGTCTTTTTCATTTTGTTTGGTTAATAACTCCTGCACGAGCGAATAGCGGCTGCGGTATGAAAACCAAGAAACCGGGGCGGTTGGGACTTTTTGAATTTTTGCGCGCGCACGCCTAAGCTCCGATTTCTTCGCGCGTCTCGCATCCCCGTTTCTTGCTTTGCATCCCCGCGCCATCTTCCCTTCTTGCTGTGCGCATTTTCCCTATGCCGGACTCTTCGTCTTCCCCTCCGCCCAGCTCGATCCTTACCCCGCGAAGTGATTGGCCGCGTAGTTGGGATGCGCGGATCAATGTGGAGAGCGGGAAACCGCGCGCCACTTGAACGGACACCCCAATCACGTAGGACCATGCCATCCCGCGGGTCGAACCCTCTAACTCCCCACCCTCCTCCTGTCCTGCTCATCTACAGCCTGCGGTGCCCGCACCTCGCGCTGACAACCCGGCGCCTCCCTCGCTATAAATTCGCGCAACCCTCTCCTCTCCTCCTCTTTGATCTCGGCTGCAATGCTGCGTGAGCTATGCGCGAGAGTCCGCGGCGCCGAACAGGCTCGATGAGCCCAAGGACGGGCGGAGTGACGACGTGGGGTGGACCCGCGGTAGTCTCGGGGCGAAGCAGTCGGAGGGACTGAGCAGTGGTGGGGATTGGACGCCGGCCGCGGCAGGGCCTTGTGGCTATGGTGGTCGGTGGTCTTGGGGAGTTTTGAAGGCTGCGCCTGGGGGCGGCAGTTAATTGAAATTTTTGTGTACAAGAAGGACTCGCNATGTGGAGAGCGGGAAACCGCGCGCCACTTGAACGGACACCCCAATCACGTAGGACCATGCCATCCCGCGGGTCGAACCCTCTAACTCCCCACCCCCCTCCTGTCCTGCTCATCTACAGCCTGCGGTGCCCCCACCTCGCGCTGACAACCCGGCGCCTCCCGCGCTATAAATTCGTGCAACCCTCTCCTCTCCTCCTCTTTGATCTCGGCTGCAATGCTGCGCGAGCTATGCGCGAGAGTCCGCAGCGCCGAACAGGCTCGACGAGCCCAAGGACAGGCGGAGTGACGACGTGGGGTGGACCCGCGGTAGTCTCGAGGCGAAGCAGTCGGAGGGACTGAGCAGTGGTGGGGATTGGACGTCGGCCGCGGCAGGGCCTTGTGGCTATGGTAGTCGGTGGTCTTGGGGAGTTTTGAAGGCTGCGCCTGGGGGCGGGAGTTAATTGAAATTTTTGTGTACAAGAAGGACTCGCTTTTATCTCCATTGCTGCTTTGTCTATGCATGTCGTGTGTGTGAAGCCCCGAGTGATGGGAGCTGGTGGTGCGCACGAGTGATGTCGAAGGTCCATGGATGATTAGATGTCCTGTCAAAGTTTGTTGATTGCATGCATGCATGTGTGTATGTACTCGTCCGGGCGGGGATGGGGAAACTGAACTGGGGGACCGTCTACTTAGGAGTACGAGTGTGTTGATCCAGTTGTTCCCCTCCCCTCAGTGGTCTTTCCTGCGCTCGTGTGCGGTATCGGCGTAACTCACTCTCTCTCTCTCTCCCTCTCCATTGCTTTCCTTTTTTGAACTGATAGTCATCGTTTTTTTTTTTAGCTTCTCGCCCCCGTACCGGTGACGTCAACCGCTTGCATCCGCGCGGACGGTCGACGCCCCCGCAAGGGGAGAGAGCTTAGACTTCGTCGTCTTCCCTCGACGCACCCACCTTAGAGAGAGAAGAGTTGCGACGATTGTTGTATGGATTCGGTGTTGGTTCGAATGACTGGGAACGCGGGATTTTGCCCGTGTTCATCACGTACCTCCGATCGTCTCATCACGCTACCGACCTTCCCCATCGCAGATGACGACAGCGTCTATTGCGATGCGGACATACGGCGCGAGCTGAGGCGGACGGAGCAAGTGTGTTGGCAAGACCTGCCTCGGGCTTGTGAGATAAGGGGGAACGGGTTTGTTTTGATTGATCGTTTTGATTCCCTGACTCTAATATTGCCTTATACGGGCTTGATGGTGTTGCCCTGGTCGGCCGCTCACGCCGTGTGGCGGCCGCAGTTTGATTGTCGCTGGTGTCGCCAGGGGGACTCGTGTTCTTGGCGACGGCTGGTCCTGGGTTACTAGGGAGCGACACGTTTCCCCGAGCTTTCCCGTAGTGCGGGGGCGCTGCCCGCGCAATTTCGAATTCAGATGCCAGCGAGTCCTCCCGCCGCTTTACCCTCTCGGAAACTTTCGCGCGGACTCTGTGAGTCCGACGCCAAGGCTTGAAGGCCTCGAACCAACCACCTCCACAGCAAAGACCCGAGGGTTCGACCACTTTGTGAGGCCGATGATGAGGCCTGAAGGCTTCGAACCCACCACCTATCCCCCAAACCCCTGACAGCCGAAGTTTTGTCCTCCGCCGCCATGGCCCTCTCCCCTTGATGCCTTTTTCTGTCCCGATGCATGACGACAGTTCATTTTTGCGGAAACCTTTTTTTGATTTTATCGTTTCCGCGTGATCCGACCCCCACGGGACTCCGCGACGACAGTTCGACTCCGGGGAAAACCTCTGGCACGAAACGAGGGCCTCCCGTTCCGTCCGGGAGACTCAACCCTTACGGCCAAAAATCCTCGGCCACGCTCCTCCTAGAACTCTGATCGGCGACCCCGAACGGGAAGCCGCGAGGGGGCGTGAGGTTGGTATCAGAGCTGATTCGTTTCGGCTCCGAGGTTTTCCAAGGACGATTACCCTGTTTTAAAGTTCTTCTTTTCCTTTTTGATCCTTTTATTAGATTTTTTGCATTTTTGAGTAGGCTGGCTCCCCGTCGACGGAGGCCCGCGAATAGCAATCAGAACCGAGCGAGAGGTGGGGCTCGAAACCCGCCTCCCGCGATGGTGGAACCCGGAATTGGGGGTGAAAACGACGGTGACAACCACGCGTGGATGGCCAATCATCCCCTGTACTTTGTACCTCCTCCTTCCGAAGTTCCCATTTTTTTCGAAGATGACACCGACCCTCGTACCTGGCTAGCGGCCTTGAAAGCCCAGGGTTGGTCCGATCAGTTGCTCCGAGAACGAACTCTCGGAAGGTTAGCCTGAAGGTTAGTGAAGGTTAGCCCTTCACTAATTGGGCAGCCTTCCAGAGGAAATTTCTTGATAGATTTAATCACATCGCACCGGGTCAATGCCTCCGTTTAATAAAGGAATACACGCAGCAGCCTCGGGAGACCTTGGCCAGATATGCTGAACGTTTTATGTACTTAGCCGAACGCCCCGGGGTGGACGAGAAAATGGTGCGGACTGATTTCGTCAGAGGACTGTCAGATTCTCGTCTACGGAAAAAGATCCGCAAGAAATGCAACCCTATAGAACATACCCTAACGCAGCTAATTCCGTACGCAATCAAGTAAGGGAAAGAAAATTACGATGTGGGCCTGGACTCAGAATCCGACGAAGATGACCCTTCGGGTGTTCGACGCAATAGCTACTCCGCTACGGCACAAATGTTCGAAGATCGCTTCGGGTTGGGTCCGGCAAAAAAAGGCGTGGATTGGAAAGCTTCTTCCTCTGGTTCGGCCTCCCGTCGCCCTAGTCAAGCACAAGGAGGCCGGGGTGAGGAAGAAGTGGCCATGAAAGAAGTCGCGGCACAATTAGTTACAGTAGTGGCCCCGTTGACGGAGTTTGTTCAGGGCCTGCAGCGGCAACGCCTAGCCGCTGCACAACGACAACAAGCGGCTATGGCCGCCGGAGCCCCTATGATTAAACCGGCCGTGGCCGTGGCTGTCCAGTCCCTATGCTATTATAACTGCAATCAGCCAGGTCACCTTGCGAAAGATTGCCCGAAACCTCGAGCTCAGGGTGGGTCCGCTGGGCCTTCCCAAATCCCGTTGGCTGCTCCAACCGCTGCAGCACAGGGGAGGGTTGCCATGGTGATGGATACCGGGGCAACGGAAATAGTGACCCCTGCGGCCACCGAGATAGGGCCCGATGAATATATGGCTGCGGCGATGTTCAAACCCGGGACCATCGGAGTGATACGTCACGTCCAACGAATTACCGAGGAAAGCGACCTCGGACCGTGGAGACCAGGGTTCGAAGACCTTCCGGCGCCTGGTCCTGAATACAAGGATGGCCATATCGACGTATTGGATGCCTTGAAGGCTCTGGATCTTCGGATCCCCGTCCCTATTCCCTATCTGCTAACCATTTTCGAAGCGGCTAAAGAAAAATTAATCGAACGATGCTTCAAAAACAGGCGCCGATTCGATGAAAGTCGAAAGGGCAAAAAGCCGGTCCTACGGGACCTACCCAAAAACGAGTAGTCGCAGCCCTCGACCTCAAAGGTGCACGAAGCCGACCGAATAGGAATGATCCAGACCGTAGACTCCGCCTCGGAAAAACCCGAGGTATTCCTCCGAGCCTATCCTATAACCTGGAAAAGCGTTGAGTGTGACTGCGAGGTCTGGGGAAATCCCTCGGCCGCCATCCTAGATTCGGGATCGTCAGCGGTCGCCATTTCTTGGAGGTTGACGAAACAGTTGGGAAGAAAGGGACAGGTTCAACCCCTCCGACCGGATGAGCTGTATATATCCGCTACGGAAGACAGTATTCATTGTAAGGCGCGAATAACGAACGTGCCTATACGGGTGGGGAGGGTGCACTGTTTGTGCGACGTGATCGTGTTGGATGTACAGGCGTATAATATTCTGCTAGGCATTTCGTGGCAGGGGGCGGTTGTAGCGCGAATGCATTTTCACAGTTGTAAGGTGGTGCTCACATCGGCCCACCCCAAACCCCAAACGATACCAATGAGAGTGGCGGTGCGCATGCGCACCCAGCCGGCGCCTCGACTCACCACGAAAGCCCATCAAATCAACATGATCCGACGCCTGTCACTAGGCGAAAATGAACCATCGACGGAAACTGACGAGGCTGATGCACCCGACCGATATCCGATCCGAGTTCAGGATCGGTGGCGCCATTCTTGGCGGCGAGAACCACTGGAAATAGTTCAGAGCGAGTCCAACCGGTCGCACGCGTTCTCCTCCGTGGTACAGGGGGAACCCTTGCTGAGGGTGTCCCGAATAACAGACCTTTCAGAACCCCCTGCGTCCTTATATCTCAGGACGGACCCCCTACGTGAAAGATTTACCGAGCTGACCGTACCGATATTCCCTTAAAGAAAGACAGCTGGCGTTGGAAAGGGTACGGGAATTTGAGCGGTTGGGGTGGGTCGAACCATCGCTGGGACCGTGGTCTTTTCCCGTGGTCCTCGTGCCAAAACGAAATGGTTCGGTCCGGTAATGTATCGACTACCGGAAATTGAACGCAATCACTACCAAAGATGTGTATCCCTTGCCGCGAATCGACGATTTGTTGGATGCTATCGGGGCGGCTCGAGTCTTTTCCAAGTTCGATATCCGACAAAGTTTTCATCATGTCGCAGTCCGACCGAAGGACCGACCCAAAACCACTTTTGTCCTATTTGAAGGTACGTGCCAATGGGTCCGGTGTCCCATGGAAATTTGTAACGCCCCTGCAACGTTTCAGCGAGCCCTAAATATGGCCTTCGCTGAGTTCGTTAACAAAACCCGACTGACCCAGCCCCTGATCAATTTCTGCGTGGTTGTGTACATGGATGATATTTTGGTCTTTTCAAAAACACACGAGTACCACGTGGAACACATTGAGTGGGTTTTGCATGCACTAAAAGATGCGGGGTTCAAAGTGGCCTTGGAGAAAAGCGAGTTCTTCTTGTCGGAGATCTCATTCTTGGGGTACATCGTCACAGTTTATGGACTAAACCCGGATCCGAGGAAGGTGGCAGCAGTTCAAGAAGCCCCGGCGCCGGTCACACTCACCCAGGTTCGGGCTTTTCTAGGGCTGACATCCTATTACCGACGCTTCATCAAGGGGTTCGCCGGTATAGCGAAGCCCCTCACGAACCTGCTGAAGAAAGAGGAACAACTGATCTGGACGCCGGAATGCGAAGCGACGTTTCAGGCGTTGAAGGAGGCTCTGACATCTGCTCCTGTGTTGGCGCGCCCCGACCCGACAAGACGGTTCGCACTGTACACAGACTGGCAGCCTCAGGCGATATCGGCGGTGCTGACTCAGCACGGGGCGGACGGCAGGGAACACGTCATTGAGTATGCGTCCAAGACGCTGAGCCAGGTGCAGGCTAATTACGAAGCGTGCAAAGGTGAATGTTTGGCGGTGGTGTGGGGGATCCTGCATTTCCGACCGTATCTTTACGGCCAGAAATTCCTGCTGGTAACGGATCATCAGCCGGTGCTATCCCTACGCAACAACATGGACTTCACGGGGACGCTGGGCAGGTGGGCGGTGCGTCTGCAAGACTATGACTTCGACATCCGCCACTGTGCCACGCGACAGCATGGTAACGCCGATGGATTAACACGCCTCCTGCCGCCCAACAAGTGTCCCGCCAACGAGCGACTCATTCCGTGGAGGCCAGAAGTCGAGACGACGAAACCGCACTACGGAGAGCTACACGTGCTGCGCAAGAACGACGCCTGAGTCCGGAATGGAGGTTTCGCTGGAGATGGCAGACGCGATCTCTTTGCCCTCATCCAACTCCCTCGCTCTCTCGTCTAGTCCCTACTCGTCCCCTGAAATGCATCTAAGTCCCTGTTTCTTCTGTACTTTGCCTATGGTCCCGGACCAAGAAGGGTCACATCCGGGAGGGCCCAGTTTTCTTTTATGGGTACAGTGTAGTCGGTGTCATACGGTCAAATCTCACGGACAGTGCGTTAGGTACCGAAGTGAAAAGACATGGGTCTGTCCCAACTGTAGAACGGACCAAGTCCCTACCGAGAAGCGGTATCTGGACGCCAGAACAGCCGACGGATTTGCGCCAAGTGCCCGTCGGGCAGAAGCCTGGACGGACCTTATGTTGCTACGGAGGCTGTCAGGCGACTCGCTGTCAGAACTTACTAAAGCTGAGAGGCGGAGAGTTACAGAGTGGGTGCAGGACTATCATTGGCAGGGACCGATGTTACAAAAACGAAAAGTCGATGATGACGGAGGGTCTAGCTGGTTGACGGTTCCACACCCTCTCGCTAGGTTCGATTGGACACGAGCCGCTCATGAAGAGGATGCAGTCCATTTCGCGGTCAAGTACACGGAAAAAGCCATAGAAAAGAACGGATGGTACTGGTCGGGAATCCGGGAAGATGTGAAATATATCGTTCAAAATTGCCCGGCCTGCACGGCGGACAAGGCGCCGATACAGATGCCTCGGACGATGGTGCCCACTCGTGTAAAGTGCCCCTTTCAGAGGGTTAGCATCGATATGACGGATATCAACGTTCCGAGAGGTCCCGTCGATCAGGGAGAACTCAATGTTCTTTTAGTAGCCGTCGATCATTTTTCAAAATGGATCGAGGCGTACCCTATGACCAACCGGAATTCGCAGGAGGTAGCCTGGTACGTAAATCGATTTTTGTGCATGCATCTAGAAGTGGAAGAGGTACATATGGACAATGGGTCGGAATTTCAAGGCGAAGTGGAACGTCACCTAGTCAGGGCGGACGTTAAGATTATCTACTCGTCGGGCCATTGGCCTCAAGCCAATGGCCTGGTAGAGAATGCCAACCGACGGATTAAGACCGCCCTTAGACGGAATATCACTGCGGGAGACACCCGACCCTGGCCGGTCATTGTCGACCACATCTTGGCCGTTTATCGGGCTACCCCACATGGTAGTACTGGGGTGTCCCCCTTTCAACTGAGAACCAATAGTGTCCCTCGGGTGCAATTGTCCCCCTTAGTAGGTACGGAAGTTAGAGCAACACGGGCCCAGAACCGAGATAAGGCCCGCCACTACATGGACTTAATGGCTAGGGCCT
>BFEA01000001.1:8262724-8274566 GCA_003427395.1 Chara braunii
GTCTTCGCGTGTCTTTTGATTGAGATGATTGTGATTGTTGCATCTCACATGCTCAAAACAGCCCGGAGTAATTAGACGATCGGATGTCGAGTCCGACGAACGTCGCGCGAGGACACGTGTAAAACGCGATCTGAGTTGCACACTTACACGTATCCCCGGGCGACGATTCGTCAATCCCAACAGAATCATTGATCACCGACGCATTGTCTGACTAAGCAGGGCCAACCCAAGGTCCGCAACGACGAATTCGCCCCGTACGAACACGCGTAAGCCAGGCTTAATTCGCCAGGCCTGTGCCGGCTCGCACGTGGCAAACGCAATCGCCACGGACCCGCCCTTAGGCAACTCGTAACACCGCAATGACACAATGACGCGATCTTGGAATTCCGACTCATCATACGACCCGGATTACTTCACCCCTTGGATAAACGAACTCCTCCGACAGAGATACCCCTGCCTAACCGAGAACCGACTGTGTCCTCGGGAATTCCACTGCGCTACGACTAGCGACCCCCGGTGCTCTGATTTCCCTTCTTCGGACCATACCTACTATTTCATCCACCCCGGATTTGTCGTTATCACCACCAGTTTCCCTCCCTTTCGCCTTCTTCTTCCGTATCATCAACTAAGCGTCGTCCCGTGGCCGGCCATAGCCCCCTACTGGCCAGCACACCCTGCGGGTACTGCCGACGACACGGCGATCAGAGAACCCCGGAGTTCTGGAGGCCTAACCCGAACGCACAACGACCAGCGCCACGTGGCAACTCCCGACAGACGGACTCACCGGAACCCCACCTACCCCGAAGGGGCCTGCCCACGAACCGCCGTCCCCGAAACCAATGGCTCACTCGATCTTGAGCGAACCACGCATACCATCTGCCTTGTAACCCGAAGACGCCCTCTCCGCCAAATTGCACCCGTGCCCCCGAAAGATCCTGCCACAGGAGATCCCAGTTCTGACCTGGGACTCCACTTTCCCAAAACTCCTTGGCACACCCCTTTTCGCACTTCCAGGCCCACATCCAACTCCGATCAGGACGTCGCGTTGGGCGTGAGGTTGGTATCGGAGCCCGACACGTGGCCGGGTTTTAGGGTTAATAGCACAACTAATTGGGCGATCTGGCTAACCGAGGGGCGATCTCGGCCCCGAAACACGCATAGACGCGACCCCATCGTCACCAGAAGCAGATCAGCTAATCGACGGGCAGCCAACATAGCTGCTAATGTACCGAACCCGAATCCGCAGCAGAATGCTAACCAACCTAATCCTAATCAACCCGCCCCACGAGCACGGGTTCCCATGACGCCACCTAATCTCTATCTATTTGACCCTGCGCACCACCTGCCATGAGCATGGTTGGCCACGCTCCGAGCACAGCAGTATGACGACAATGAAGCTCAGGTAAACATCCCCGCTCAATTAGGAGGAGACGCTCACCACTGGTTTAGTACCTATGTTTGGGTAGATCTTTAGACCTTTGAACGAGACTTTCTGAATCGGTTTGATTACGTCCACCCAGAGCAACCATTTTACATGATCAAGGACCGAGTGCAAAAACCTCTCCAATCCGTTGTCGAGTATCGAAACCGGTTCTACCGAATGTTTGTGAAAACTGAGCGAGGTGAGCAAGTAGGGAGAGACATGTTCATAGACGGACTCCACAGCCGAACAGTAAGAGCTGCGAAAGCAGTTTTTCCCCATCAATCATACACTGCAGCAAATCATGGCCGCTACACAAGAAATGGAACGGAAGTTTGCAGCGAACTTCCTGGAAGGAGAAGACTATTCTAGGGAAGGAGATTCGTCCGAGCTCGCAAGGGCAAAAGCCGAACTGGCGGCGCTGCAAAACAAGTTCAAAACATGGGGTTTGTGTCGGGTCCTGTCACCTACATAGAACAGATAGCCCCTAAACGACCGATTCCAGGTGAGATCCCGAGTATCCCTGTTCCGGTGATGTCAACACCTGTACAAACGGCACCCCCGCCCCCAATTGAGACTCCCGTACGATCGAATGAATCAGCTGCCATATTCGAACTGACCAAAACATTGATTAGTCTAATCCAGGAAAGCAAAAAGGAACAACGAGAGCACAACGCTCGGTTGGAAGCCATGATGAGAAACATGCGGCCCATCGCAGTACGCGCCCCTCCAATCCAACAAGGGCTGGCCCCGGCGCCTGCCTTCGGGGGGGCTGTGAACAATCTGAATGTCTGTTATGCATGCCAAATAAAGCGGATCGGGGTTGCACCAGTGGCAGCGGCCCCCGTCGCTAACGGACCAGGGAGGGTAGGAGCTCTCATGGAAGAGATGGAAGGTGTGGGAAGTGCGCTAGCGACCACGGAAGAAGCTGCCGAGCTTATTCCGTTAGATCAGTATGTATCGCTGGGCTATCACGGACTCGGAATGATCGGACGATCAGGCCAGCACCAGAACAGAAAGAAGTGGCGGAGTGGCGACCCTCTCCAGGAGAAATGGAGTCGGGAGGACCCACCTTCGTCACTGGGGAAATAGACGTACTGAACATCGTCCGAACCTTGGATCATCGAATTCCACTTTCAATCGGCCATCTGCTCTCGATCTCCGAACAGGCTAATGAGTGGATGCTACAGCACTGTAAGGCGAACCGAAAACGATTCGCCCTCGCCCGAACTACGAACGTGAAAGCCAAAAGTCCCATGCCAGAAGAAAACACGGCCTGCACGACAGACCCAATACGGGTAGGACTAATACAGAAAGTCGATAATTTCCTAGGGATTAAACCCATCCCCTAGAAATCTGCAGAATGCGACATCGAAATCTGGGGAATTCCGTACAATGCAATCATCGACTCGGAGCCGCTGTTTTGGCTATCTCGTTGAGAGTAGTTAAGAGGGCAGGTAGGAAAAACGACATGATCATGCTTTCGAAAAAAGATCAGCTCGTATCGGCAGATGAAGAGAAGATTAAAACAGTGGGAAGAATGACCAATGTCGCTTTCCGATTAGGAAAGGTGCACACACTGGGAGATGTCGTCGTGCTAGATGTAAATACCTATGACGTCCTTTTTGGACTTCCCGCTCTTGTGGCATTACGAGCGAACCTGGATTTCGAGCGAAGGTCAATCATCCTCCGAAATACAGGAGGAAAGCCGTATGTTGTGCCTATGAGACTTACCCTTCGTAACACCCTCAACGCAGTCCCACGGGTCTCGCCGATGATGGCAGGGACTCTCCGTATGATCTCCTGGGAAGAATCCGTGGACGGGGAGTCATCAACAAATGAGGCGGACACCAGTGACGAAAGTGACCCAGAAATCCTGAAGCTAGTGCGACAGTGCGTTTTTTGTCCGCCACCCAGAATGATCGCAAGAACGATGCATCTTACCAGGCGAAACATTCAGGGCTAAGGCAATGATTTTAGGAAAACCCCTCGTACAAATTTCGAAGATGGTCGATTCTCAAGAACCCCCTCAAACCCTGTACGAAGGAATCACCCCCCTTCCCGCCAGATATAGCGACAAAAAGCATTACTTCGACATTACGGATCTACCAAGGTCCCTCTTGACACCTGTAAAAGAAGTGCGACTGTTGCGCTTGGGGGCAGAAGCCAGTTCTTTGGAACCCCCTGCGCGCCTTGAAGCTGACTTAGACGAACTAGGAGTAAAAATCGCAACTAAAACCGTACTATGGCAGGATGTCTGTGATGGAATCACCCCAGAAGGACACGTGGCCATTCGGGAAGAAGACGCCCAGATGATGGCCACGGTGTTCTCCTGGCGATCGGATCATTCCTTCATTTCTGCACCCCCTGCCGATGTGGCAAAACCTGCACGCACGAAACAGATAGATGTACGGATCTGGGACCAACTTTTTGAGTTACACGTGCCACAGTACGTACCCGATGAGATTCATCGATTGATTGCGGATATTCTGACGGAATATCGAGGAGCGATTAGCGTGACAGACACTGACATTGGCCTGTCGTTAGTTATTCAACACGAAATACAGACGGGGAATCATTCCCCGATCCACTGCAAGCCGTACCGATACTCCCAGATAGAACGCAAAAAGGCTCTTGAACGAATTCGGGAATTCGCAGCCAGCGGGTGGATTGAACCCGCCACCGGACCATGGTCGTTTCCAGTAGTGTTAGTGCCGAAGAAGAACGGATCAATTCGCATATGCATTGATTATCACAAGCTGAACGAAATCACGATTAAAGATGTGTATCCCCTCCCCCGGATTGATGATTTGCTGGATGCGATTGGATGTGCTAATTATTTTAGTAAGTTTGATATTCGGCATGACTTCCATCACATTCTGGTCAAGGAGGAAGATCGGCCGAAGCCGACCTTCGTATTGTTTGAAGGCACGTGGCAGTGGGTTCGGTATCCGATGGGGATTTGCAACACGCCTGCCACGTTTCAGCGGGCGATGAACATGACATTCCATAACTTCGTCAACAAGACGCGGCTAACTCAGGGAATGATCAACTTCTGCGTGATCATATACATGGACGACATCCTTGTCTACTCGGAGACCTATCACGGGCATGCACAACACATTGAGTGGACGCTGGGAGCACTGAGGGACGCTAGATTCAAGATCAGACTCGAAAAGAGCGAATTTTTCCTTTCGGAAATCTCGTTCTTGGGCTACGTCATGACACGTGGAGGACTGCCGCCTGACTCGAGAAAGGTCGCAGCGGTGAAAGAAGCCCCGGTTCCCACGTCACTGACGCAGGTTCGAACCTTCTTGGGGTTTGCTTCGTACTATCGCCATTTCATCAAGGGCTTCGCCGCGATTGCACGACCACTAACGAATCTGTTACGAAAGGACCAGCCTCTCAGTTGGGACGCGGAGTGTGAACAGGCCTTCGCAACCCTCAAGGACGCTCTGGCGACGGCCCCTATTTTGATTCGACCGGACCCCTCGAAACAATTCATTCTTATCATCGACTGGCAACCGAAAGCTATCTCCGCTATTTTAGCGTAGAAGGGGAACGATGGTCGCAAACATGTCATTGAGTACACGTCGCGAACTGTGCCAGACGAGCGGAGGAACGACTCAGCACCTGAAGGTGAATGCTATGCAGTAGTCTGGGGAATCCAACACTTCCATCCGTATCTCTATGGACAGAAGTTCCGCCTCGTGACGGATCACGAGCCTTTGCTGGCCTTGAAGAAGCTCACTAATTACACGGGCATGATTGGACGTTGGGCGGTACGGCTGCAGGAATACGACTTCGACATCATCCACCGGAAGACAGAAAGGCACGGCAATGCGGACGGACTGACACGTCTGCATAGGCCCGCTAAAGTACCGAAAGGCGATGAAATTACACCGTGGAAGGAGCCGGACTTGACAAACGAGCCTAAGTACGGATAAGTGGCAATTCTCCCACGTGGCAAGAAGCAGAACGGTGGCAATGGGTGATGGAGGTAACCCCACTACCCCACTTTCTCCCCTCTCCTCTTCGTGTCTCCTCTCCCTGCCCGACAAATTTTGCTATTTTTGTGAAGCTATCTCCCGCGTGTACTCGGTCTCCATGCATCCTAACGGGGAAGGGTATGCAAAATGGATAGATTATGGACAGTGTGTCGCACGAGCCCATGGCTCATGCATCCAATACAGAAACAACAGTAAACCGTGGTTGTGCCCCTTGTGTCGGACTGACAAGATTCCGACCGAGGCTCGCTTTTTGGATGCCACGTCAGAAGGTTGGAAAAGACCCGGAAGTTTAGAAGGGCCGGAGTATGGACTGATATCGGCTTGATTGTCACCTTAGTGGGTAACCCTCTCCTGGATTTCACCAAGGAAGATCGGAAGAGGGCTAACGAGAGGGCTCGGGATTATCGATGGATAGAAGGTAGGTTAGAGAATCGGAAAACAGACGGCAGTGGGATTTGGATGGTTGTACCGCATCCGTTCATGAGGTATAAATGGGTTAAGACGGCACATGACGAAACTGCGGCTGATTTCGCCGTACGGATCATGGAGTCGGCTATCGACAAAAATGAGTGGTACTGGTCCAATATTCGCGACGATGTGAAGTACATCGTCGCCAACTGTCAAGTCCGCGCCGCTGATAAAACGCCGATTCAGCCGCCAAGATCGATAGTGCCAACGGTAGTTGAACGGCCATTTCAAAGAGTCAGCATGGATACTACCAACATAGTGGTGCCCCCTGGTCCTAATAGTTGTGAGTATTCAGTCCTATTGGTATTTGTCGAGCACTTTTCGAAATGGATCAAGGCCTACCCTTGTCGCATGCAACAAGCCACCGAAATTGCGCGATATGTCAACCGTTTTCTCGGAGTGCATCAGGATACGGAAGAAATCCTGACCGATAACGGGGTTGAATTTAGGGGAGAGGTACTGAGGAATCTGGTCATACATGGAGTCGCCATACGGAATACTGCACCCCACATGTCACAGTCCAATGGGCTGGTAGAAAACACGAATAGGGTGATAGAGACAGCGTTGCGATGAAATATCGCGGTACGGGATCCGAGGCCCTGGCCCGATATCGTCGACCACATCCTGGCGGTTCATCGCGGTACACCTCACGAATCGATGGGGCTAAGTCCCTTCCAATTAAGGACCAATAGTGTTGCTTGCGTTTCGATACCAAGCCTCCCGGATGAATCTACACTGAACCGGCGACCCACCAGGGCCACGGCTCGGGACAAGGCCAAACGACACTTAAAATTAATGGAGCGATCCCTCCCCAGGCTAGCCCGAAAACGCCAGAAAATGACCGAGTTGGCCCATGGCCGACAGGTCCGAAGCTACGAGGCCCAGAACAGGAACGCAGGTCCACGGCCCCAGTACAAATTGGGGGACATCGTGCAAGTAAGGAAATGTGCTCGTCAGGGTAAGCTAGCACCACGATTCTTCGGGCGATTCCGCGTGATTGAGCTCGGAACCAACGGCGTAAACATAGTGCGGCTTGCGCCTGAGGTCTCCGGCAGCCGATCGGCTCGTCCGATCACCCGCCACGTGTCCTACCTTCGCCCCCTCCCTCCTTCTCCATCTTCGCGTTCTTCCGAATCCTCCTCCGCTTCGGAAGAGGACGACGACCGCTTATTGCCTATCTCTCCATCTCCATCTCGTTCTCTTTCCATTACTCCGTCTCCACCGCCATCGTCACGAGTTTTCTTACGGAGCGAGCTCTCCACAATTCTCTGTTGGTGCCACGGTGTCTTATCTCGGCGATTCGACAAGTTCATCATCCGCGGCTCAATCCAGATCTTCGGCGACTTGCGTAGTTCTTCTGTACCCAGGGAGTGTACGCGGCTGCTGAGTTTCGTTTTGCGGGAAGTCCCCGGGCGGTTGTCCTAGCAGAAGCAGTAGGAGTTCATCGGCGATCGGCTCCGGGAGTCATCCACGTGTCTACGGTGGTCGCCTTTAGTGGCGACATCAGCACCATCGGCCCGTTGAGACATACAGCTATCAAGACGACGCTCCGGTTGTGGGCACAACAGTTGGAGGCGGAGTGGAATCACTAGCTCATGCCCTATGGAGACAACCTTTTTCCCACGGACGGCATCGATTTCGACGGGATTCGAGCCTTCCAGCACGAGCCGACGGTGGTGCTCCCCGAATCATCCCCTTCCCCCGTCCTCAATGAACCCATCCCCGATCTCCACCTTCGACCTCCCCTCCTTCTTTCCCACCTTCTGGCAGTCCGGAGTCCACCCGCATCTTTCCTTTCGTCTGGAATCACTTGCTGTCCCCCTCCTCGACCCCTTGCAGTGGAGGCGTTGGCAAGAGCACTTCATTGAGTTGTCGGTGTGTCTGGTCGGAGTAAGGGTCACGTGGACGCAGCACAAAGATCACCGCCAGTGGGCCGAGTACCTCGAGCTGCTCCTCATCCAGGCGTGGCGAACGGAAGTGGAAGGCGATCTGCTCGGATTCCTCTTCGGATCCGTGCGGACCGATCATAGCCAACCGATCTCGCACGAGTTAACGATCCCCCTCGCACAGCTGGCAGACGATCTCCCACTCAAGATCATCTCGCAGAGCGATGACAACCCGGTCCCGCATGTTCTTACGCAGACCTTGGCGCCATATCTTCAGTGGTCGGCGTGCTTAGAGGAACCAGGAAACGGCCGCAACCCACCATCACAACGCAGGTACCTGGACCCGCGCGAGATAGTCGACCTCGCCTTCTTCCAAGATCGAACAGCTTCCGAGAACGAGGAGGTCAAGATTGAAGCCGAAGATGAAAGCTCGGAAGAAGAAGAAGAGGTCAAGGAAAAAACCGACGAGGAAGAAACTCCCGAGGAAGAAACTCCTGAGGAAGGGAGCTACAGTGAGCACAGCGAGGGCGAGCAGAGTGAAGAGGAGGCGGAAGAAGAGCAAGACGACGAAGAAGAAGAAGAAGACCAGGAGGAGTTAGTAGAGTCAGAGTACGAAGGATTCGAGGAGGAAGTGCGCGGCAAGGCTCGGGCGCAGGCCTAGGCACAGAAAAAGGAAGAGATCGCGGTCGGAAAGCGACCATTGGAATTCGCCAGCGCAGCCGGCGAGCCGCTCACCGACAATCCGGCCCGGGACCCCGAGTCGCCTAAGCCCGAGGATGGAGAGACACCTGGCGAGACTTCGGTCGCACCAGCGAGGCGGCAAGGGAGCAGATCCCCCTCCCCTTCCGCCACCGACCGCCCATCAACTCGTCCACGTACCAATGCGGGGCATTGGGCTTCGTCACCGGTCCTTATCCCACCGTCCCCTTGATCACCTCTCCTTCCGCCAAATCACCACCCGCGTCACCTTCCCCGCCAATCCTTTCCCCATCGATACCTTCCGCTTCTTCTGCACTACCCGTCTCGCTGTCACTGTTCATCCCCACCCTTCCACCCGATGCGCCCGCTTTGTCTTTTGCCTCCATATCCTTTTCCTTAGTGCCGCGTGGCGAGGCCACAATATGATCGAGGTATGCTGCATGATTACGGGGACTATCCCCGCATGCGAGAACCACGATCACTTTCGAGCGGCCCTTTTCCGAACCTTCACCACCCTTTACCCCGACTACCTCGCGTCCCTCCCCCACACTGGCAATCGATTCCCCCGCTTCCATCGGATCGTTCGCTACCAGGAGCTTCTGAAGACGGTGGCCGGAATGGAGAGCTTCCTTCCCCCGCTACCTATCAACCCTCCTCCTCGCCACCCCTCCATGTACCGTCTCCCCTTTCCCCTCCCCGGCTCGCTGATGCAGGATTAGTGTACACATGTTCTGACGACGACACGTATAATCCCCTCCTGGGATTGTCAAAGGCCCTCCCTGAGGAATTAGTAGTAGAGCAGTACTGCCACGTTGGACGACGTCCACACGCATTCGAACGGTAAGTAGCATGGAAGAGCTCCGCATGTCGATCGATTAGAGAAATCGACACGTGTCAACAAGCAAGCAGGAGCTTGCTAATATTGGAACCCCCTGGGCGTCATATATGTGACGAACCACTTTCTGCAACACGCGATTTTCAGCATGGTCTCAATGAGGGGTTCTAAGCTTGGAAGGTTTTACGAGAGATTGGGATGGATAGGAAATTGCATCAGTGTCCTTGTTTTTTCGTCTTTTTCGTCGCTTCTTTTCGAATGGCTGGGTTCGGAGTTGGGTGTGTCCTTGCACGGCCGGTTGATTGATTGGTTGGCCGGATGTCTGCGGCGCGCCAACGAGCGCGCGATTAATAAATATTGACGCCATTTCTTTTCGGTTCGGTTTCGGAACTTTTGGGCGCAGACATCGCGCGGGAATTTGCTTCGTTCTTTTTGAATTTTCTTTTTCGAATTTATCGAGCCCCGTTGGCTCTCGGAATTGCGGACTTTCCTTCCAGAACCTGTACTTTTGCTTTTTCGCATTAGTTAGGAATTTAGGAATTTTGTAATTAGGACTTTCTTTGGCCGCGCGACGCCTTTTTGCTTGCGCGCTTCTTTACGCGGCTACAACGGAATTTTGATTAGTCGGCGCCTTTAATCGGGAGTGTAAATGTAATTGTGGGTTGGCGCCATTGTAATTGTATCTCTCTTCTTGCGCTTCGTCTTTCTTGCCCTCCTTCTCTTTCTTTTGCTGCATTTTTGTAACTACGGACTGCATGCTCATATCGATGCGTCGAGAATGGCTACGTCCCCCACGACGCGGCCCGGTCATGCAGAACGTAGGCACTCCCTCGCTAATCTCTCTCTAAGTCCTGGTAATTTCGTGCTCTTCGCGCATGCGTACACGCTATAAACTTCGGCTGCACGATTAGTTAGCTCTCTTAACCAGTTGTTGGAACCTCGGGGTTGCGTGATCAGAGAGGGTCGGCACGCGAGCAAAGTAAGAGGTGAGTAGAGCAGGAGTCGGGCGACCTGACGAGCTGCTGCCAAACGCGCAGGGTTTACGCGGGCCACGACGGACTGTGGGCGCGGGCAAACCTGACGGGTGTTGGAGGACTAAGTGGAGTGACGGCTTCGTGAGTTGGTGTGTGACGACGGACTGTCTGCATCGGAGAAGAAGAGAGAGAGGAAGAGAGAGAGTTGAGGTTGATGGACGTGGAGTTGCTATTTCTTTTATCTTTTCTCCCTCCTATCTCGTGTAAATAAGTTTTGATTTCGGCTCTGGGCGATTTGCCCGATTTTTTGTTTTTCGGAATTTGGGCTTGGGTTTTTGCTCACACTTGTCATTGCGATTTTTCCCACCTCCGAGGCACTGTGTGTATGATTGTTGAATGTATGGATGTATGGATGCCATGGTTGATTGCTTATCCTTCTGCCGGATCCTTCAAGTTGTCCTTGCTTTTGGTTGTCCCATCTGATGCACTTGTAAGTAGAATAGGAATTTTTCGCAATCGATAATCCCGTTYTTGTCTTCGCGTGTCTTTTGATTGAGATGATTGTGATTGTTGCATCTCACATGCTCAAAACAGCCCGGAGTAATTAGACGATCGGATGTCGAGTCCGGCGAACGTCGCGCGAGGACACATGTAAAACGGGATCTGAGTTGCACACTTACACGTATCCCCGGGCGACGATTCATCAATCCCAACGGAACCATTGATCACCGACGCATTGTCTGACTAAGCAGGGCCAACCCAAGGTCCCCTACGACGTAGTCGCCCCGTACGAACACGCGTAAGCCAGGCTTAATTCGCCAAGCCTGTGCGGGCTCGCACGTGGCAATCTCAATCGCCACGGACCCGCCCTTAGGCAACTCGTAACACCGCAATGACACAATGACGCGATCCTGGAATTCCGACTCATCATACGACCCGAATTACTGCACCCCTTGGATAAACAAACTCCTCCGACAGAGATACCCCTGCCTAACCGAGAACTGACTGTGTCCTCGGGAATTCCACTGCGTTACCACTAGCAACCCCCGGTGCTCTGATTTCCCTTCTCTGGACCATACCTACTATTTCATCCACCCTGGATTTGTTGTTATCATCACCAGTTTCCCTCACTTTCGCCTTCTTCTTCCGTATCATCAACTCAGCGTTGTCTTGTGGTCGGCCATAGCCCCCTACTGGCCCAGCACACCCTGCGGGAACTGCCGACGATGCGGCGATCAGAGAACCCCGGAGTTCCGGAGGCCTAAACCAAACGCGCAACGACCAACGCCACGTGGCAACTCCCGACAGATGGACTCAACGGAACCCCACCTACCCCGAAGGGGCCTGCCCACGAACCGCGGCCCCGAAACCAATGGCTCGCTCGGTCTTGAGCGAACCTCGCATACCATCGGCCTTGTAACCCGAAGATGCCCTCTCCGCCAAATTGCACCCGTGCCCTCGAAAGATCCTGCCACAGGAGATCCCAGTTCTGACCTGGGACTCCACTTTTTCAAAAATCCTTGGCACACCCCTTTTCGCACTTCCAGGCC
>BFEA01000001.1:8275205-8291068 GCA_003427395.1 Chara braunii
TTTTTTTTTTTTTTTTTTTTTTTTTTTTTTTGGGATGTTGGAAATCGGGTCCGGCGTCCCAATCTTGAACCCTTTCCAAAAAATAGACTTTAAAGCAGGCTCAAAGTTAAAGGTAGTTGTCTTAAAAGCACAAGAGTCTATGCTCTCAGTGTATCAACTGTTATATCTGTCTACTGTAATACAGTTGGGCTGAGTCAGTCACCAACCAGAAGGCTCCTGCCAGTTATCCAATTCAAATCCTGTGGATTTCCGGCAGACCTAACCCAAAATCTGTCCTAATTGTCCTATTGTGACTGGCTCCCAAGACCCAGAGATGAACAACTTCTCATTATCTCTCCAAAAATTCCTAGAGACAATCTGAAATCTCCCGTCTTGTGGAGGTCTGGTCCTGTGTACTGTCCCGAATGCAGCCTAATGCGGCTGCCTGTGTATCCTCTTGTGGTCCTGGATCTTTGTTAACCTGGTTGCCTTGCCAGCCAAGGTGAAAAGGTAAGTTTACCCTCTAAGTCGAGAAAAACAATCATGTCCTTGAGGCCCCAAGTTTTCTTCAGCCAGAGACGACTTTTCCCTGAAGTTTTACCAGGGTTGTGACCGTCAGCTCTGATGGCATGTCTAATTTTTGCCTTAACCATGTGAACCTGTTGCTGGAGGGGGGTCACCTCTCCTCTGAAGACTCTTGCATTTCTGGCCGTCCAGATGACTTCCATGAGAACTCCCCGACAAACCAATGCCACGTAACCCCAACCCGGGGAGCATGCCAGTCACCATCCAATTGTCAGTCCACTTGAAGGCATTCTCCGTAATAGGCCGCCAGTGTTTCTTCCACCATTCTACCAGTTCATTTGTCACAGGACAGCAAAGCCAGAGATGAGTGGAAGACTCCCACCCCCAGTTGCAGCGAAGGCAGATGGTGGGAATCTCCATTCCTCTAGAGGCTAACCATTGAGCAGAGGCAGTCACCATCAAAGATTGTAACCACATAATACTGGCCTGCTTCTCTGAAGGAACTTTCTTGAGGGCCTTCCACAGCTGTAGCATCCCTTTGTCTGAGCACTTTAGCAGAGCCGAGTTCTCAGTTCTGCTGATTGCCACTGTTAATGACGTTTTGTTTTTCTTGCTTTGCTGGACTACTACTCCCACTATGGTTTTGTAATGTACGAGGGGGACAAAGGACTGTGCTTGTTCAATCCTCTCCCAGCCGAACGACAGTGGTTCTGCTCTTAAATGGGTTGCATCGCCCAACAGTTGTGCTCTCATTCGTCCATCCTTTCCTTCCTGCACCCAAACTCTCACCTCTTCCCATTCCCATGTCTTCGAAGCAAGGCGTTCTCCATTTACTGGATGTAATATTCCCGACGAGCACTGGCCCGCTCCGAGGGACCACACCTGCAGGCGGGTCCTCCTGTCCTCTGGGGACCTTAACCATGTGCCTTCTGTGTGGTTTGTGGTCTTGCAACTCGTTGTAATCCAGTGAGGAGGGAGGGTTGCCTTCAATGTTTCCAAGTGAAGTTCTACCTTGTGAAGGCGTGGTAGTTTTGTCCGGAGGGCATTTGAATCCATCCATCCATTTATGGTGGGATCCCAGATATCTCGTACTTGTAGGACTCCTTTTTCAATCCGTGCTCTGCTGAAGCTTCCAACTTGTCCTGATGCTGGAAAGGGTGAACCGTCTTGCTGAAAAATGTGCGGGTTGTCGAATCACAGCTGGTTTAGAATCTCTCAGGCTGTCTTGGTCGGAGGGGTGCGCCAGACTGGTGGTTTAACCTTGTGCCATGCTGCCTGGATTATCGTCCAAATAAGTGATTTAGGTCTGCGTGCAGTCCAAGAAGGAAACAGCAAAAAAAAAAAAAAAAAAAAAAAAAAAACAGCATGGTCCAAGACGGGCAATTCTCCAGCTATACGAAAAAGAGTCAGGGACCCTGTCCGTTCCGGTCAAGAAACAAATGGTGAGAGTCTGCGATCTGTTTTTATGCATCTCCATTAAGAACCTATCCAGATTCCGGTTCTTCATTTGATCCACTTTGGTAGCGGCAACAACTTCAGGACGTGTGTGAAGTCCAATACATCGGGCCTTGATCCATTACTCTCGACATGCACAAAAGACAAAAATCATGGCGGTGTATCTTTCCAATTTCTACCGGAAGATTCACTCTCGTATTGCACATTTCGAGAGAAGTGGAGCGAGGTCCATTTGCACTAGACCCGCGCGTTCCGCGGAGGCGCAGCCAGGGGGCAGGAGATTGAAGTAGGCGAATTTGAGTTTACATATAGAAAAACATGACCTAAGAAAGAGTTTGGGAATTTTGATCCTGAAACAGGGTTGGTAAAAGGGCATGTTTGTGAAGTTCATTTCTTAGGGGTAGCGTTGTGTTGTGTTTTTTTTTTTTTTGCAATATTGAAGCAAATAGAAAAGATAAAAAAATAGAAAATATTATGAAATTATTGTGTGATGAAAAGCATGATGTAGTTGTAGCGAGTTTTTTTTTTTTTTTTTTTTGCAAAAATTGTGACGTGGGTTTGGTCTGGAGATATTGTAGCATTAAACGACCGGTATTAGACCGAGTTTTGTCGAGCCTGCGTGTCACTGTATTTAGTTTTTTGGCATTGTACATAAATGAAACAAAATGCAAGAGAGAGAAGAAGGAAAAAATAGAAAGACAAAAGAACAACTGGTACATTGGGATGTAAAAGCAACTCGAATATTAATTCAAATTCTTATGTTTATCAAACAAGGCACTCCTTAATCTAAAGGAAGAGGAAAATAGATTATAATCTTCTAGTCATCTGAGGTTAATGTCAATCTGTATAGATGAGTTTTGTCGAACATGCGTCTCACTGTATTTTGTTTTTTTCTAGGCTACCAGCCGGGCCGCCCAGGTCCCGGGTGGCCAGCCCGTGCAAGGACCAGAGAAGGTCCCAGCCAAAAAAAAAAAAAAAAAAAAAAATCCAAAAAATCCGAAACAAAACTATGTTATGCAGAAAAATAAATAAAACAGTTTTTGCCTCAGGGTCACATTGAAATTCTGCATCTAATTTAGAATAAAAAAATAAAATTGTATTTTTTTATTTTTATTGTCATTTTTTAATTGCTTTTTGCCCGGCCGAGCAAGTGACCCCGGGCCACTCTGGTAGCCTAGATTTTTTTGTATTATATAGAAATGAAACAAAATGCAAGATATTGGGATATTAAAGCAGCAGAAACATTAATATTAAATTATCATGCTTATCAAACAAGGTATTATTTAGTCTGAAGAAAGAGGAGAATAGACTACAATCTCCTAGTTATCTGAGATTAATGTCAAATTCTACAAATTGCCATGTCATGTGTGTGCTAGGGGACTGCATTCATAGGTTCCTTAAACTTCTCTTCTTGCCTTTTATCTAGGTTAATTGTCATTAAGGAACCAGAATCAGTGTACTTATTACCATTGAAGTATAAAAGTCAACAACAGTATGGTAAGCACTCTCGATCATTGTCATAAGGTTTACTAATTATTGGATTAGAATAGCTAATGTTACACATCATCATTTTATGCATTGGTTTTTTGTATTGTTTTATTTGGTTATATGAAACTATTGAAATGAATAACTATGTAGAAGTACTAACTTATATGTTTACATTAGTGCGAAAGAATTTAATTTTTATTGAATTTTATTATCAGAATTGGAAGGTGTGTTTGGTCGAAGTGGTAATGTATAGATGTGAAGGGGTTGTGGTGTCATATGTTGAAAAATAGTATCGAATGTTAGTTATCGAGGTTCTAAAAACTCATGATGATTATAAGTGTAATCAAATCTGATAGTTGTTCCTATGATTGGAATGTCGTAGTCATCGTTGTAGTTGTAAATTGCAGCTCTTCGGAGTAATGAACCCAAATTTTTGTATGTGTCTATGTATTTTGTACTGAGTGCTGCATGGATGTCGTTGACAGTTTTCGGTTGATCTGTATCCGGCAAATATATTGCAACCATGTTTTGTCGTCCTCGTCGCCACCTTTGATGATGTACTAGAAGTCTTGTTTCTGCGATCGACGTCGGTTGATACATAGGAAGGGCGTTTGAGGTCGATAGTTTTCGTGTGATGTATGTATCGTTCATGTCGCATTGTGTGCTCTAGGTGGTTGCTTGGTCTTGAAGGTCCATACGACATTATATTTTATCTGCCATGAAATATGACAAAGGAACAAATGAGTTATTTTATAGTTATAGTATGGAGATAGGAATGTAATGTTTTATATAGTTATATGGCATGAAAATGAAAGTATAATGTTTTGTATGTTGTAAGATATGTACTATATTATTTTATTTTAATTTAATATATATATAAAAGTAAAAAATGCATTAAAAGTTATAAGGGATGTAGAAATGAATCTATAATGAGTAGTATTAGTTAGGAGGATTCTTGTTCCGGGATGAGGAACATCAAGAAGACAAACGATGTCGTCGATGATTGCAATATAAAGATTTTGAAAGTTCGTTCGTAATGGTATGACGTCTGCTAAGAAGATATATAAAGAAATGAAAGTTGTAGAGTGGTATGTGAAGTAAGAGACAACAATGCCTTCTTAATTGATTTTTGTTGCATGATGGAGATTATGTTGTTATAATTATATGCGAAGAGTGTTGAAAAATCGGTGTAGGATTGACATAATGTGTGAGTGATGAATAGAAATAAACACCTGCAAAGAAAATAAACCACATGAAGAAATAAGAAACAAATATATATATGTATTAGGGCAAAAACTATTTGAAATAAGGATAATTTATTAATTTCTTGGATTTGGATTAAATAGGATGTGTGTAGATATGTAGGACGAAATTTATTCATTTTGAAATATTATTATGGATAACAACGATGATATAAAATAAGTGAGAAAAAAAAGTGTTTGGTTTTATTTGATTTTCGTGTTTCTTACGTTGTAGTTCATAATGTTTCATCTTTATCTTGTTGAGTATTTGAAGCAGTCGTAGTCGAATTGTTTGTAAAACAAATATTATGATCATTTGATGTCGATTACATATTACGTTGTGCAATTTTGTTCGATGGAGCAGGTTTCATTGATCTTGTATTGGCATTGAAACATGGATACCGAATATCATTCCATTCATGAATTTTGTGGTCTGTTGTTTAGTTGAATGTCAATAGAGTTCCGATGGCTGGCATAGCAAAGTCTTCGTCGTAATCGTATATAGTCTCCTTCCGTAGTAGCGATACGATGTCATTGTGTGTAGTTCCGTGTACGTTCGTGAGTGTTCAATGTATATCGCCAACTTGTGTTTCTTGGTCTGTATCAGCAAGAATCATGTCGACTACACGTACGTCTCTTGCCCAACGAATTTTGAATTGAATAAGAAATCCTCTTTCTATTACCGACAACGATCCTGCGGGTCTTGGTTCGTCGATAAATGTTTGTAGATCAGACATTTTGTTGTGAACGATATGTGTCTTCGTACGTTTTTTTCACGCATCTCCTTCGATAGTCGTAATATCTCTTCCATGTCGGTTTTTTTGCGTTAAGGACGCGGAATATTCGGATCGACAATCTTTGGTGCTGTGTGTGATGTGCCAGAAGTCATGATTTGAGCACAAGGAGGAAACTACGAGTTATTATTTGTGTATAAAAAGTCTAGGGTATAAAAATATAAAAATGTGTTTCAGAAGGGAAAGGAAAAAGAGAAATGGGAAGGGAGAGAAAGGGAAAGAGAGAGAAAAGGCGAAAATACAAGGGGAGGGGAAAAAAAATGGAGACAGAAGTAGATTTATGAGAATATACAGAGAGATGAATATTTTAATATATTATTGTGTTGAATGGAAAATTTGAATGATTTGTTTGATTAATTATTTTGTAATAATATGTTAAATAATTTTTTAGTGAGCAATTTTGTTTATATATGGACTTTATTCGATTCCGAGCGATTACAAAGCAAATAATGCTAAATCATTACTATCAGGATCAACTCGAAAAGCACATCGGTATTCCGTAAAGGGTGTGAATTGTCGAATCGAATGATAAGGAAAATATGAATATGAAAATGGAAGTCGTACAATATGGTTGAGTAAATAATAGAACCATGGACCAGGGCCCCACAAAAACCATTGTGCAAGAAAAGCTGGATTTTCAGGTGTGTTTTGACAAAAAACAAATAGCAGGTGTTCAGAAAGATTGACAAGTTTTGTTAATATGTGAGAGTCGTAAATGTTGTTGGTAATGTAAAGTCGAAGCGAGGTTGCTCTATAACGAGCTAGTTGTCTTGATACAAGGGTAATGAATGTACAAAGTGTTAGTGTAAAAATATAGAAAGATATTCTAAAATTTGTTTGATTTGCTCTTATTTAGTTTGATAAGTTTTCATTGAATTCTTGTGTTGCACTAAATGATAAAGAATGTAAAGGGATGTTACGAAACATAATTAATGAGAAAAGAACGAATGAAAAGAATGAGTGTGAGATTATTCCTATACCAACGGCAACATCAATGATGAAAAGTGTTCTTTGGTCAGATCAAAATGCCATTAATGAAGTGTGTCGTAAGAAATGGAAGAGTTGTGTTGTAGTTGGTGGAGAATGGTGAGAATAATGATACATATATTCTGTTATTGTAACTTCAGCGAGATTGTAGTGAGAGACAAAAAGGGAGAATGGTATTACAGTTGCACGAAAGGGATCTATAACAAAGAAATCGTCAAACATTAGTGCAATTACAGGGTTTGGAATGTTACAATAATGTGCACAGCTATATGCAATTCGAAATCCTTCCAATACTTGTTGTAATGAAATAAGTGTGTTTGGTGGACGACCAACAGAAGGTGGGTAGTAGTTGCGAAGGACAGGGTCAAAAATATGTGTATCTGTTGATCGAGAAAATCGAATGTGTGTTTGTCCAACACTTGATGACGCGTCTATTTCACTGATGAAGTTCTTCGAGATAATTTGTTTCTGTTTGTTTGGAGAAACACAAAAAACAAATATTTGAATAAATAAATAACAAAAGTGAAATTTTATTTCGACGATTTTGAATTGGGGTAAATCTTTTTTTAGGTCTGAATAAAAGGAAAGTATTAGTGTTATTTAATGTGTTTAGTTATTGATTTTAGAAATCTTAGTTAATTTTTTTTTTTTTTTTTTTTTTTTTTTTTTTTTGAAGTGGAAACAAAGTTATATAAGATATTTATTGACAGTTGTACGGAGAAGAAATAAGAAATATAGTATGTGGGTGTGGAATTATGGATTTAAGTACTTTTGTAGTGAGTTCATCGTGTATGAATGATCGATAAAAGGGTGTGTTTAATTGGTCAAAGTCTGCTATGTGAGAGAAAGGTGGTGTTAAAAGCAAATGTCGTGTCATTGTTAATATAAAAATTTCACAGTCATTGAAATTGGTTTGTATGGGACCTCATATATTAATGCAAGGTATGTTTATTATGGTAGAGAGGATATCTGAACAATGTTAAAACCAATAGTGCATATTTTGAAAAAAAAATTGTCTCAAGAATTTAGGCTATCGTAGAAAAAGATTATACGATTTTTAATGTCGATATAACCGAGTGCCCAATGATTACCATGCAAATGGAGAAGAATGAAAAAATGATCGTATGTTTCTAGTGTGCGTGATCGATAACGTGAGTCTATTTGACGATTTTTAAATTTATAATTATTGTGTGCAATACCTGCATTATATATAAAATTGTTAGTTGTAAATACAGAAGGGAATGTTTCCATTAATAAGTTCATTTACTCATCAATAGGTACATCTGAAAGTCATGATGTATGGTGTGTTGTGAAGATAGTTGTGCGTTATTTGAAGGTGGATTCCACAATATAATTGAGAGATGATAATCTATTGAAGGAAGTGTATTGATATTTGAATTAAAAGATTGTTGTAATGATATTGATGAAGGCATATGTTCTTGAGACTGACGATTGTTTGATAAAATATGTTTTTTTTTGTGATTTATGAGACTGAGGATGGTTTGATAAGATATGTTTGTTTTGTGATTTATGAGATGTATGAGAAGGAATATTATAAGGTTTGTTTTCGGTAGGGGTTGATAAGTAATTTAATCTACAATTATTTTGAGAAAGAATTCTTTTTGCTAAAATTTCGAGTTGTGTATGTTATTTAACAATAGTATTAGAAGGTTTGAAGTATGAACAAATGTCTTTAGTAAGTGGTTTTATAGTAAAAATAACAGATTTATTTAAAACACGACAAACTCTAATAAAACTTTGTTGTTGAACGTTATGTTTAGTTTTTTTCCCTTGAGAACATGTTTTCCATTCAGCGACTATTAAAAAATTTGATGTTTCACCTTGGATTTTATAAATAGTATAAGATATTGCGAAAATAAAAAGAAAATGTAGAGGACGAAGAGTACAAGTTCTTTGAGGCATATTTCGTGAAGTAGGAAGTTCAATTGTAATAGATTTTTGAGATCGTTGTCTGAAAAGAGGATAAATGTCTTTTGGTAAATAATTAGAAATAAAAGCTGTGAGCTGTTCAAATGAAGATCGATTTGGAACATGAACAGAAACTTAATCAGATGCAGAACTTGGAATTAACACATATATATTAGCATTTTTATTATGGAAGATAGAAAATTGTAATGAGTGAAGATTTCTGGATGTTTCATTTGCAATTCCTCGGCGAGCATCGTCATTTTATACGATAATGATTGACATATCTGATAAAAGATCAAGAACAGGTGCGAATCTACCTAATTTGTTATCTGGCAATGACATTATATGTGCAATGTCATGATTATTTTTTTTTTGTAATGCATTTTTAAAATCAGTGATAATACGAATAGGGTAATGATGATTTTGTAATTGTTCACACAATGTGTGTGTATAAGTATAAGGTTGATGCAATTGTCATTGTCAGGTGAAACAAATAAAAAATGACAATTTCGTTTAAGACTCATCGATTGTATTAACAAATCGTGTTTTGTTTTGTTAATGAATCTACTGTTAATTATGTTGATAAATTCGTCAGCCAAAATTCCCAATCAAGCATTTTTGCAATATATACTCCATTTAGGATCTGTTTTAAATCATATTGAATCTATTAATATTATGATGGTGGAAAATAATCTCCATAATTTGAATGTTTCGTGATCCAAAGATGTATATGTAAGGTTTACAGATGGTTCATGAAACATTGGTATACCTTTTACAAGTGGCATTTGAAAGATATCACGAGATGCAAGTATATGAATTCCTCCGAAAGAAATATCTAGTTTTTGTGCGTCACGTAATGCAATATCTAAAGGAACAAAATCGTTTTTGCTCATCATGCTAAATTCGTCAATAAAAGATATAGCTAATTCAGATGAAAATCCAGGTATGCCTTTTAGTTCTGTTTTTCGACGATCGCAATGACGATCTTCTTGAAGATAATGCATTCTTATCCAACTGTGAAACATTGTACCTGAGATTCCTACTGCTGTTTTTCCTGTCATTGCAGTTTTTGCGGTGTTTTTTTAGTGTGGTCATTTATCAGCGAACAAATTTGAATAGCAGAAATGATCTGAGATTTACTAGTCTCACCTTCACATTTAAGAAACATGAAAAGTTGTTGATTTTTTATAGTTTCTGATATATTTTTTAGTGGGATTGATTCTTCTGTATTTTCATCTGATATTTGTGATAACCATGTATTTAATAATCCTTCAGCGAGTAAAACGAAAGCAAGATGTTGTTTTTCGTTTACTGAGAAGTGTTGAGAAATTTCAAATATTGCAGAAAAATGAGATATAGAAGAGTTTGATGGTTTAGAATTTGGTATTTGAAGTGCATATGTAATTAATTGCATACGAGTTGGTAAATGTATAGTATTCCAATATGAAATCGAGTTTGGTATTTCGCATGTATTAAATGGTTTTGTTTTTTTCCAGGATAAAACTATATTAACATTTGGTATTTTTTGTTCTGTGTAAGTCTGTATTAAAAATAAAGTGAAATTATGTAATGTATTATATGTTTTTAATGTTCGATTGATAAATGGTGTCATTAATTTTGTAATCTGATATGAATCATTTTGTTCTTCTATTGATTCAGAATTAATCATTGGAATATAAGATTCAACATTTTGATTTTCTTCATCTGATGTATTATGTGAAATATTATCATTTAATGCAGTGAAAAAAAAAGAATCATCAACTGTTGACGGTTGTGAAGAAGAATCAGATTCTTCGTTGTTACTTTCATGTTCTGTATCTGATTTAGTCTGTTTTTTTATATTTCATTCGCACGTTCACGAGCAATGTGGTAATCTTGCATTTGTATTTGTAAATATATGTTGCGAACAATATATGTATATTTTCGTAAAAAGAAGTGAATTCATCGTACCAATTTTCATTATGATTTATTTAATCCCATAATTTGCGAAACAGTTTGAATAATATAAGAGATATTAGAGAATGCCGTATTTTATTTTTTATTTTTGTGCAAGTTTCTAAATAAGGAATATGCATAAAATAAAGAATTACATGTATACATGAATATTTGTATTTATTTAAACATTTGTGTTTGTACAATGGATGATCAGGTCATAAATTTTATTTAGTTTCTGATGTGGAAGATTTGTTGGATCGATAAAATTGCATGACATACTCATATAAAAATAAGTTTGTGAGTGTTTTTGGTCGATAGATATAATCGTCGAGTGGATCATAAACAATATATATTTTATATATTTTTTGTAAGGAACAAATAATTTCTTTGTCATTTAGTAATTGTTGTAACGTATAATATGAATGAATTGTTTTATATGTATGACTTTGATAAGAACAAGATTGTCTTAATAGATATAATGCACAAAGTGAACCCGCGATTTCTTGTTTATTAGTCATACTAAAAAGTTGAGATGATAATCGGAGACGAGTTTTTGTTTCAGCTGAAAGCGGTTTTTCTTGTTCGATAATTTTTTCTTTGCGTTGTCGTGCATCAAAACAAGCTAAGCGAAGAACGATCTTACAATAAACTTTAGGTTGATTTTTCGTTGCGTAGTTACAACAGTAAAATATTCGTTTTGCTGCTTCGACACCACCAAAAAGAGGTTGAGTATCATGATTATATTTATAAGCTGATAAAATTACATTGTTATGAGCATTAATGTATTCATCTCCATGTGCACGTGCTAATTCAATTCATGTTTCGTGTACTGCAGTTTCTTCACAATGTTCACGTGAGAAAAGGTATCGACATATTTCTTCATTTTTATTCATGCGTGTTCTTTTAAAACATGATTTAGTATGTGTCCAATGTTGTGTTTGAACTAAATTAAGAAGTGCACGTAGTGATGAAGAAAAATAAGCATAATGTGGGGACATTGCTAACAGAGTTTGACTTGTAGGATGTGTGTGGAATATATCATCAATCATACGAATACATTTGACTCTTGGAATATTAAAAGTAGATAACTCGTTGTATTCAAGTGATGGTTTGGATTCTAATATTTGTTGACGAAGTGTATGTTGCGAACTGAAAAGAGTATATCAATGTGTACATTTTAAACTTGCATGTTCGTGTTGTAATTTACATTGTTTTTTTTTTTAAATGGTGAACAACGCGCTGATGAAGAAATTGGATATGGTATATAACAGGGCGGTGACATTCTGAACAAGAGAGTAATGAAATGTTTTGAGTTCCACGTGTAGTCATAATGCTATTTGCATATTGTATTACTAGTTTAATAAATTAAATATTAGAAGTTTATAATTTGTTAAATTCAAGAGTTGTTAACGGTGTATTTTCAAACCAAACAAATGCATGTAGATATAGTGTTTCTCGTTCTTGTGTTTCTACAATTTCAAAACTTGCTTTAACATTACCAAATAAATCTCCTTTGGGTTTGCTTTTATGTGTATTAGGATCAAAACCAAGAATATCATGTAAAAAGACGTGTTCATGCAATATTATCTACCATTGATAATTATTTTAGTTGTTCTGTGGTTACATGAGAATTCGTTACAAAAATATTGCAAAATTAATGAATATCAAGAAGACCGACATATGATGCAAAAATATATGTTGTATTTGTATTTGGTGTTAATGTAATAAAGAGATTTGGTTGACTGAAGAGATCGCAAGTTGAGAATGTTTCTTGACGTCGCATATGCCGTTCAGTGTTGCTTCCCCAAACATGTACAGAAGCACAATCGACCTGTTGAAGTAATCATTTTACGGCTAGATTATCATTGGATACAGTATGACCACAACGACGTCGTCCATCATTTTATAGGCCAACGTTTAACATTTCAGTTGTAATTTCAGCAAGGGGTTGATGTAGTTGCGGTTGTTTTTTACAAGTTGTATTTGACGATTTATATCCACGGTTGAGAGAAAAACGATCGAAATTTACCAATATATAGTATGAATCTTGTGCAAATTGTCGTGTTTTGCACATAAATGTTGTGAAACTTGAATTCGTTTTTTCGGTTCTCCTGAATGTCATCGACCGTATGGAAATAAATGTAGAAACATTTTTGTTTCTAAGTGAGAGTGAAACATATTTGCAAATTTTGATGATGTATGGATTGCAAAAGTAGGTTCATGATCATTTGTTTTTGATAATTGTTCAACAATTGAGTTTCTAATATTATTGTCCATTGGTGCAGTTTCATGTGAAAAAAAGATTGATTTTTCGATATATGTGTTTTCGTTGCGAATTTCTTGAGGTGCATTTAAACCATCTTGTTCATTGTATAATTCAGTAGCATAAGTACTATCAAATAAAAAATCTTTAATTATGTTATCTGGAATATACATAGGATCATTAATAGGAATAGTATCAAGTTCTGTTTTATCAAATTTTACATGAGAATAGAAATCATTATTCTTAATATAAAACATGAGTAAGTTTTCAACAATCGAATGTCGTATACGATGAAGTTTTTTTATTCGTGTAAGTTGCATATCATTGAAAGGACCTGCTAAAATTATTCGGTAAAGTGTATCTTTTGTTATTGATTTAGGTAGTAAAGTTGCAGTTGGGCCTGAAATTGCCTTGAATACAAGCAAATAAGAGCGTATTGAACGATGCATTTCTCCGCGCATGATTCTTTTTTGTGCAAGTATATTTGTTAAGCTTGTCATTAATAATTCAGGCCAAGTAGCTTGTTGTAAAGATGGTGGTAATCTACCAACAAAAAAATGATTTGCAATTGCAAATTTTGGTAACTGTATTTGTCGACGTGGACTAAATAATGCATTGTTACATTCTTTGCATATATTCATTGTTATATTTCATTTGTTATAATGTTGATACCCTTTTTAGATAGAATATTTTTTTTTTGATCTGGGAATCGCGGCTCGGCTCCAATATAAGCGTTACTTAGTCGTTGACTTGGGTCGTGACGAATACGTTAAATTGGAAGTCCTATGTGCCGAAACACCATGGTGCCCAGCGTGTCCAAAACATTTTCACTCCAAAGAGAATGAGAAATGTGTTTCACAGAAAAAGTCTTATGCCAATGCTGTTAAGATCACGGGGGAAGGGCGGAGCGAAGAAAATAGGAAGAAGGAAGGAGGGGAGAAATAAGAGTGTGACGATCAACCTCACGCCTGACACAACTTCCTGATCGGAGTGGGTAGCGAGTCCGAAAGTAGCGAGAAAGATGATGTGCCAAGGATTTTAGGAAAAACAGGGAGGCGGAGTCCCAGGTCGGAACTAGGATCTCCAGTGTCAGTGTTTTTGGGACAAGGACGCACAAAGGCCTGGGCAAAAGAGAGGGTTTTCCGAACTTTCGACGCAGCCACCCGTTAGCCCTTGCGCAGCCTCGACAGTCGGTACATGCGATGGCAGTCGAAAGCAGATATCAAATTTCAATACTATGGGCTCGTGTTGCTAGGGCCATTCCTACCTATGCAGATCGATGGTTGCGGGTCCGACCAAAAAGAGTTATGCGAGCGCATGTACGCATGACGGGCCACATTGTCGGCGAGTCGTAGCACATGCACAAGTTCGAATAAGTTCCCCTTATCAGATTGTAAACAGAACAACCAATTTTCCTCTTTCTCATTCATTTTAACAACCCGATCTCAGATAAGCATCCATGCCCTCCAACCATAATAAATAAACGGACGTAAAAGAAAGACGATCAAGACCACAATCACCATATCCAACATCAGTTGTAAGGAAAGAAAGGTGAGAGGTACTCCGAAGACAGGAGACAATTTATTCAGTCATATATCAATCTGTAATTACAAAAATGGGAACGACGAAAACTCGCCGTTCCAATTCAAAAACTCCGGGACGGATAGAAGAGAAGGTATGATACACCCCAACGTCCCACTCTCTGTCTCTGTCTCTGTCTCTGTCTGTCTGTCTGTCTCTCTCTCTCTCTCCCCCCACCAACCCCTTTCTTAGTCCGGTGCAGGCATTCTGTCGCCTTCCACGTACCAGCAACTCAAAGTCGTCACCCTGTGACGAACCATTTTTTGTAATCACACGACTTTCTACGCGAAGCTGCCTTGGGGACACAGGAGCGGTCGGATGGGTGAGCCGCGGAGAGATGGGTCGGTTGGGCAAGCTGCATGGGTACCCTCGTTTTTTTTTTGTTTTCTGGGGAAATCTGTCGAGTCGGTGTCGGGAAAGTCCCGCGCTCACGATTGGGTAAACTGCGCCTTAACGAGAGCGATGGACAACCGTTGTCATGACTTCTTTCTTGTTCTGCTATGAGCACTAGAAATTTTTAGCGCGATCATCGCGCGGGAATGCCGTTTTTGTTTTTAATTTTTAACTGACGTCGAGCCCCCATGGGCTCGCGAAACTGTTTTGGGGTTTTTTAGAATTTCTTTTTGCAATTAAGACTTGGACTAGAAATTTAGGTACTCTGAATTTTGTTGCACCGCGCCTCTCACTCGCGCACATCTTGCTGAGTTAGGAACTGGGCTATGACTGGATCGCGCCCTTAATCTTGTGTAACTGACGCTTTTGGCGGGCGCGATTGTAACTGTATCTTTCTTCTTTCTTGATTTCCTCGTGTTTGCCCGCCTTCTTCTTTTTCTTCTTTATCTTGCATGCTTAATACTCTGTTCTAATTGGCCTGAATGCCTGTACGACCGGATCGATGCGTGGAGTGCGGCTACGACCTCCACACTGCATCCTGGCCATGCAGACGTAGGCACGTCCTCACTTCTCCTTCTCACCACTTGGGCTTAATCCCGTGTCTTTCGCGCAAGCATGCATGACATAAATTTTGCAAGCGCAATTAGTTTGCTCTCTATGACCTTCGGAGTAAGCGCGATCAGTGAGGGTTGGCTGACGAGTCAGCTTGAGAGGTGAGTCGACGAGAGAGTTGGACGATCAGACGAGCTGGTGTCGGGTATGCGGGGTTGACATGCGGGTCGCGATGGACTGTGGCGCACCGGCGAATCTGGCTTGCATGCTCGAACCAAGTAGGGTAACAACTCTGTGTTGATGCGCGGTGACGGACTGCCCGCATCGGGGAGTGTAGAGCAGAGAGAGAGAGAGAGAGAGAGAGAGAGAGAGAGAGAGCACCTACGTGAGGGATGAGGTCTCTTCTTCCAATTATCTACATAATTTTGATTTTTACTTTGACCGATCTTGTTGCGGCCCTCTCGGACTTTTCTTATAAATCGTTTCGGGTTTTCTTTGTCGTTTTTTGCCTCATGCATATGCATGAAATGGATGCGAACCCTTTTCGAGTGATATTTTCGGATTCTTTTGTCTTGTTCTGTGATGTCAGCTTCAAATTTCATCACTTTCTAGTATCCATCTGCGTCGTGTAGTAATCCCGAGTCTGATTGAAGACACTCGCCATGAATGTTTGGGTCTAATCGTTAGCCTTTGATCGTCATCATATCACTGAGAATGCTTTGATGCCAGGGCAGTTGCGCC
>BFEA01000001.1:8316154-8327408 GCA_003427395.1 Chara braunii
GGGGGGGGGGTTGTTGTTTTTCTTTTAAGAAATCCATATCGGCCCGTGGAGAGTGTATGGACGCGCTTCTGCAGAGGCGTCGAAGGGTCTGTAGGCGCCTCGGGGAGCTGGGCGTGGCAACAGTTGAAGGGAGTGTGCGCGAAGGAGGTCTACAGAGTTGCTGTCATACGTGTCGCTGTCGACGACGACGGCAGGTGAGGAATCGTCGTCGGGGCCCGTCCGTCTGCTCCATGCTTTCGATGCGTCTGCGCCTCCTCCACCATAAAGGTCGTCCGCTTGCGGCTTCTTCAACAGTGAAGGTCGGCGCACACGGTGCACAGCGATGACATCCACGTGGGACGCCCTCTTCCTTTTCTCCTCATCGTCGCACCGCACAGCCACTACGAAGTCGCCCGTTTCTTCGCAGTCCTCATCGTCTTGGATTTCTTCAAAGTCGTCGTCGATCATCGCTGTAGATCTTGTCCCTCTCCTTCTCGCCGTGGATTCTTCTCGCCGCGGATCCATATCACCCCTTCGGAGGTTCGGCGTCCTGTAGTCGCGAAGATCTTCTTCTCACTGCGGAGCAGTGTCCGCAGGGTTCATCTTCTTCTCGTCTGAGACTTCTTCAATGTCGTCGTCAATCATCGCTGTGGATCTTGTCGCTCTCCTTCTCGCCGCGGATCCGTATCGCCCCTTCGGAGGTCCGGCGTCGTTTAGTCGCGAAGATCTTATTCTCGCCGTGGAGAAGTGTCCGCAGGGTTCATCTCCTTCTCGCGTTCGTGTCGACGTGGAGGTAGTGTGTGTGGCGAGGGCGGGCCCCTCTATCTTTGTCGCCGCGAATCTCTCTCGCCACTTGGGGGTATGTCGTCGTCTGTGTCGTCTTCTTTTCGTCGCGAACCAGTATAGCCGGTGTCGCCGCAGCACTTGCGAACACGTGGACGCATTGCTCCCCAGGGCGGCAAACTTGAAGGCGCTTGTTCGTCGTCGGTGCGAACGGAGGCATAGCCACAGACGGCCATTGACGGAGGCGGGAAGCATGTTTGCGCGAGGCGGCGCCCGTGGGAAGAAGCGGGAAAACATCCCCGCGGACAGTCAGGGGCGGGAAAGGGGTCGGTGGCATGTCCCCAAGGCGAAGAGGCTCCGTTCGGAAGAAGCATCAACAAGCCTGCCTCTTTGGCGAGGGCGAAGTTGGACACAGCCAACGAAGAGGAAGAAGACGACGTGTTCACGATAGAGGAGGAAGCAGAAGAGGACAACGTGTCGGCGCCTCGGGGAAGCAGTCTTCAACGCTCATCTGATCAGAGCGGTGCGATAAGATTGGTGACGCCCCCTCCGGAGGCGCAACAAGTATGTGAGCACAACACCCAGGAGGCGAAGGAGGTTGTCGTCGACGTCGGCGGCGAGGACGACGAGCCCTTGGAAAGCCGTAGGCAGCGCAATGTCACACAAGGCGCCATGGCGACGGTAGTCAGGATACACGCCGCGACTGAAGAAAGGCCACCTCAGGGTGGCCTGCCCTCCACGCCGTCCCAGCCGCGTCCATGGAACGCGGGGGAGGGGAGGGGGCCCATCAAGAAGCGCTCGTGGCGAGTGGGAGGGCGATCGCTGGTGCAGCCGCGGGGTCTTCGGGCGATGTTGGTGTCGTGGCAAGGGCGAGAGAGGAGGTCCCAGTTGTGGAGCGGGAGGCGACGCGCGGCGACAACAAGGGTGAAAGGGAGGATGAAGACCCCCTTCTAAGCCGGGTTCGGAGGGGAGGGATGGCGAGAGATCTGGCCGACCGTGCCCGTCTGTGGGTCGATGACAAAGCATTCTGGACGACGGGGGAGGGGCGAAGGGTGTACAACATCGTCCACGAAACGCGGGAGTACTTTGTCGCCATCGCCAGCGGGCTGCAAACGTGTGCCGTGCCCAGGAGCGTCGTCATGCCGAAATCGTCGACGACCCTCACAAGGATTGCAGATCCCGCACAACTGCAGCACGTGATCGCCCGCGCGACGGCAATGGAAAATATTGCTCTGCACATCTTGCACGGATGGGTTTTCAAGTCCGGGAACCGCCCCCGAGGATTCAATGTCGCTTTCCAGTACGCGCTGAAGTCGGTGGCGACGGGCATTGCGCGCGTCATGTGGTACGGCGAGGAGTGGAGCAACGTCGTTAGCGCGACCGTTTGCGCGCACACAATCGACCTCAACATGGGCTTGCCATTGTGGTTTGCGAGTGCGAACATCGAGGACAGGCCGGAGGACGACGACATGGCGGCGCACCGAGAGGCGACCGTTGTATGCATCGCGCATGCATTTCGTGCCGCAGTGCAAATGGATGGCATCATCGACGACGGGTTCATCTTGCACGATCGTTTGTCTAGAATTGCGGATTGCTTCAGACTTTTGTTGGCTGCCTGCATGTGGTTGATGCGTATGGCGGAAGACGATCCGCACAACCACTATGAAGCCTTTTACTTTGCGATGCTGGTCGCGAAGCCCACGGAGGAAGATAAGCGCTGCACCGCAGAGGCTTCGAGCACACCGACACGGAGGCAACGAAGCCGATCCCCCTCCCCCTTCCCCCGTCCCTCAGTTCGAGCACGTGCCGATGCGGGGCATCGGGCTACGTCCCCGGTCATTATCCCGTCGTCCCCTTGATTACCTTACGCTCTGGCAAATAGACACACCACTCGTCTTTCCCCAGAATCCCTTCCCCTCCTCCCTCTTCTACCAATTCTACGCCACCCGCCTCGTCGCCATAATATACCCACACCCCACTTCTCAGTGCGTCTTTTCCTCCTTTAGTCTTCACATCCTTCTTTTCAGCGTCGCACGACGGAATCACAATATGATCGAAGTTTACTGCACAATAACAGGGACTATCCCTGTGTGTACAGACCACGAGCAGTTCCACGCGGCCGTGCTTCGTACCCTTTCCACTCTTTATCCTGATTACCTTGCTTCCCTTCCCTATGGCAGCCGTCGTTTCCCGCGCATACACCGCACCGCCCGATACCTGGAACTTTTCGCAACAGTAGCAGGAATGACCAGCTTCTTACCCGCACTCCCGAGAGAACACCCCCCCACCCCCCGCCCCCGCATTCCGACTCCCCTACACCCCTTCCTCATAACACTAAAGTGGGTGCAAGGATGATGACGTGTCAACAGGATGACTTCCACACTCTGATCCTATGGTAATGACACATGCACCCTGGAGAGATATGAGTGCAAGCGGGAGGTTGCACAAGTTTGGAACCTCCTGGGCATCACATATGTGATGTGCTATCTTCTGCAACCGCGCGACTTCCTGCGTGAGGCCGCTGTAAGGAAACAAGAGGGCCTTGATGGGTGACGGGGCGCAAGCGGGATCGGCAGGGCAAGTTGCATGGATGCCCTCGCTTTTTTTTTTTTTTTTTTGGAGTTCGTCAGGCCGGTGCCGGTGAAGTCCCGCACCGACGATGAAGTGACCACGCCCTAGCGAGCGCAATAAATAACGGTTGCCATAGCATCTTTCTTGTTCTGCTATGCATTTTGGTGTGATTAGCGCGCGGGAATTTTTGTTTTTGAAATTTGAACTAATTAGGATGGGAGGCTCTTGGAATTGTTTTTTTTCAGAATTTTCTCTTGCAATTAGGATTTAGAATAGGAATTTAGGCACCTTGTAATTTGGCGGCATGACGCTTCTTGCTCGCACGCACCGTGCCCCTGCAGGGTTTAGGCTGTGATTCCGTCCACGCCTTAATCCTGTGTGTAACTGTAGTTTTTTACGGGCGCAATCGCAACGGTAATCTGCTTGTTCTTGATGGCTTTCGTATTTCCTTCATTCCCGCCTCGTCTTCGCATGCACACTCTTCCTCTGTTCTAAGTGGTTCCCACAGTTGCATGCCCGGATCAATGCGCGGAGAGTGGCCTCGTCCCCCGCGTTGCGGCCTGGACATGCAGACGTAGGCACTCCCTCTTTTCTTTTTCTCATCAATTGGTGCTAATCCCGTATCCCTCGCGCAAGCATGCATGCTATCAATTTCGCAAGCGCGATTAGTTGTCTCTCTAAGAACCTCGAGGTTAGCACGATCAGTGAGGGTCGGCTAACGAGCAAGTTTTGGAAGGTGAGTGAGCATGAGAGTTGGGCGATCCGAGGAGCTGGTGCTGAGTGCACAAGGTTGACGCGTGGTCGCGACGGACTGCGACATGTGGGCGAACCTGGCTTGCACCCTCAGGCCAAGCGGGGTGACGACTCTGTGTGGCTTCGGATATGAGGGGCAACGCACTGCCCGCATTGAGAGAAGAAAGAAAGAGAGAGAGAGAGCGAGACGGGGATATGGTGGAACATCGTCTTCTTCTCCCTACCTTCTATGTAAAGTTTTGATTCCAACGTTGGTCATTTTTTGTTGCTGCACCTTCGGATTTCTTGTGTAAATCATCTTGGACTATCTGCTTTGAGTGTATGTATGCATGAGGATGAATGAATGCGCGTCCCTTTTCCTCTTTGATTGTGTCTATTACTCTCTAATCTCCAATTTTATGTCCAACCACTTGTGTTTTTTTTTAAAGTCGGGCATGATTGATGCCAAAAACTAACTCTGCCCTCTTTTTGGTGTGAGCATGAATGCAATGATTGGTTCTGTCTGAGATTTGGATAACAGTTGCACGGAAGGTCTGCAAGCATATAGGACAAACCGACACGCCGGTAAATCATCGACCACCCTCTCACACGCGGTCTTTGATCCGATCGACCGGCTCATGCGCACGCATGTGTAAGGCAGCCGCCCGCGGAGGTGACCTGTAGCCTACGCGCGCCCATGCAAGAGCCAACCTGATCCCACTCGTCGAATATGCCTGCGTTAAACTCCGCTGAATAGGATATGGCGATCGAAACCCCCTTTTGGATTACCGACCGTGAGAGCCTGAGAGATCCGGAATACCGAGCGTATTGGGAAAGGGAACAAGTCAGACAGCAACAACCCAGACAACAACGAAACTCACGGAATCCTGACTACCCCTGCCGAACTCGAAACGAGCAATTGTGCAGAGGCGATTTCCAATTGGCCATAAATCAAGACTCGCGGATCCCGGATTATCCAGACAGCCGAAGCCAGCATTACCTTCTAACCCCAGGCTTCGTGGCCATCACCACTAGTTTCCCTCCCTATTACGTCGTCCTCCCGTACCACCAACTACTTGTCGTACCCTAGGAGTCCATAGCCCGGTTCTGGCCCCGATCGCCATGCTCAGAGTGTCAGCAGCGCGACGAGTATCGTCCGACGGGGATCACTCGACGAACCTGTCTCAAAACGGAACAGCGGGAGCGCAGCTCATCTTCCTCAGCCTCGGAGACTTGCGTCGGCCGGCGGCGGTACGAGCATTCCCACCGGGACACCCGCGGCGCCCCACCCGAGCGCCATACGCGGATCAGGCCGCGAGATTGGCCATCACCACAACTCTGAGCCGAAAGTGACACTTGCACTTCTATCCCCGGAACTTGACACGGAACTTGACACAGGAGATTTCAGTTTCGACCTGGAACTCCACGCCCACTTTCCTAAAATCCTTGGCACACCCCTTTTTGCACTTCCAGGCCCACTAACACTCCGAACGCAGGAAGTCGCGCTGGGAGTGAGGTTGGGCGTCACATAGCGGCCACATCTGTGCTCAAGCCTCCAACAAGGGAACATGCGGAAGCTGCACCCACCAGCAGCTGCAATACCTGCCACAGCAGGTGGGCGATACCGGCCAGGGGTCAGCCGGTAGCATCAGGACCGAGCTTCTTCGATGGGCCAGTCACTGTGCCTCCCCTCCGGTCCCCTCCCCCTATGAACATCAGCAGTCTCTGCTCAATGCCACTCGAGCTTCTTCGATGGGCCAGTCACTGTGCCTCCCCTCCGGTCCCCTCCCCCTATGAACATCAGCAGTCTCTGCTCAATGCCACTCGGGGGGACCAACGACATATCTCTAGGTGGCGAGCGCCAAGCTTGCCCAGGAAGGTATATGAGGCCAATGGGGATTGACTCCGAGACCTCCTGAATGTCACTTACGTGCCTTACCAACTGAGTTAGGTCGTTGGATAAAAAGAGCCCTGAGTACCCGTCCGAAATGATTGGGAAAAAGGGGGAAAAAAACGAACTACGGGCTCGAGCACATGATGTGTGTCTGTACGAAACTCAAGAAATACCCTTGGGTCTCACACACCCCTCGTCGAGACGGTACCTTTACGAAACTCAGGCTTGACTTCTTCTTGGTAAAGGACAAAGCAGCGGAATGGGCTATGGAGGTTAACATGCCTTTTGATTCATTATCAGATCACAGACCAGTTTTAATCTCTTTTATCCCAGACGGCCACATTAGTAGAGGGAAAGGGTTCTATAAATTAAACACAGAAATACTAAAAGACACACAGCTGGTAAAATCAATCAAGAAATCCATGATTAAATTAAGATCCTTGAGACAATACTACGAATCAGAGTCGGATTGGTTGGAGGCTGCCAACAGAATGGCAGCCTTGGATTTTAGCTTAGCCTCTCGAACAAAAGCCTACCTCGACCGCAGGGCCGAAGAGGAATGCACCCAAAGGATTGAATGGGCAGAAGCACGCATGGAGGAGGATCCGCTGTTCTCTGAGTATTGGATGGGACAACGAAACTTATGGGTGGATAAATTGGACAATATGCAAATTAACAAAGAAAGGATCTGGGCAGAAAGGGTTAGGGTTAAGTGGATGGATGTTGGGGACAGAATGACCAAAGAAAATTTTAGAAGATTGTCCTCTAAAAAGGGTTCTTCTCTGATCATCAAGCTAGACCACCCTTTCGACGCTTTTGAGCCAAGGGCCAGAGATACACCAAAGATCCTGGATTATGCAAGGATGTATTTTATGAATATTCTTACATCTTCTAGATCTTCAGTTCCTGACCCCGAGGACAGCCTTCTCCAGCAGGAGATGTGGAGTTCATTTGAAGCCCGTTTGCCTAATCACGGCAAACTGGATTTGGACAGACCGATTACGATAGAGGAGCTCACACAAACACTAAAGGAAATGGAAAAAGGCAAGTGCCCGGGCAGTGATGGGCTTCCAATGGAGTACTATGTGGTTTTTTGGAACATCCTCAGGCCGATCCTTACGGATATTTTTGGAAAGGTCTTGGAGGGACAGAAGTTGGGAAAGGAAATGCGGATGGGTACAATTTCACTATTTTATAAAAAGGGGGATAAAAGAAATATTAGGAATTGGAGACCGATTTCACTGTTGAATACCTCATACAAACTCCTGGCCAAGACCTTGGCCATCAGACTTAAGAGGTACCTGTCGGGCTTAGTAGAGGTCGAACAGGCAGGTTTTGTACAAGGAAGGGACATTCTTAACAATGTCATGCTAACCCTTGAGGCCCTAGAGACAATTCGTGAGGACCAACCGAAAATGGTGGCCCTTCTCCTGGATCTGGAGAAGGCCTATGACCGAGTGAACTGGGATTTTGTCCTGGATACCCTACGACTAGCGGGCTTTGGGGACCCCTTTTGTCGGTGGGTGCAGGCGCTGTACACAACTAGCACGGGGAGGGTTATGGTCAACGGGGAAATCTCAGAAAGTTTTTCGCTTACTCGCTCCCTGAGGCAAGGGTGCCCTCTAGCCCCTATGCTCTTCGTAATACAAATGGAGGTGCTGCTCTCCATGATTAGAAACCATCCTGACATTGTTGGTCTGCAGTTAGGCCACGGTAACCAATGCAAAGCGTCCGCTATGGCGGACAATCTGTTTGCCATGACTATTAACAATGAAACCTCTCTGAATGCTCTCAAGTTTTGTTTGGATACGTACTCCAAATTTTCAGAGGCTCTTGTAAACTGGTCTAAGTCTGTGGCTATTCTCAAGCATGATGCTAACTTGGCTGTGGATTGGGGGCTTAAATGCCTCCCTGCGGAAGGGTGTGAACGGTTCTTGGGTGTGCAGGTTGGCCTCTTGGATGGAAAAAAACAGGCAACCGCTTTGGTGGAAAGGAACATAGTGACTAGGCTCAACAAAGTCTCCTCAGTCAGGGGGACATCCATCTTTGGTAGGGCTTTATTTCTGAACACTTCGGTTTTTTCAGTGGCCTGGTATCCGGGTGCCCTTAGGGGTCTGGAAAGGAAGGCCTATAAAAGGATAAGGTCCCTCTCCATCAAATATTTGTGGAAAGGCACTATCCAGGAAGAAGTGGGTTATGTAGCAAAGATTGAATGGAAAAAAGTAATTGGGAGCAAAGAGGAGGGGGGGTTAGGGATTTTGGATCCAGAACTCCAGATTGATGCTCTCCTAGTTAAATGGGTCATCACACTGTTGGCCGGGTCCTCTCATCCCTGGGTGGACCTAGCAATCTCTATGCTTGTGAAGGAATGGGGCCTAACAAGGAGGGAGGATGTTTGGGTGGCTCTACTTACCCCCTCCTTGGTACACACGACTGTTAAATCCCCCATCTGGAGTGGGATACTGAGGGCCTGGGGTYGTATCATGCCGTCCAGGTTGAAAGCCCCAGAAACCAAAGAGGAAGTACTTGCCCAACAGATCTTTGAGAACCYRTACCTGACAGATCCACAGGGYCTCCCCTRGTCAGCCAAGGATGAACCGGGGTGCTTCGGCCGTGCCTGGATTCAGCGTGGGGTGTCGCRGATTGCTGACTTGTGGGACTCCGCGCTTGGACAATGGCGCTCTCCAGCAGAACTGCGTACGAAGTTGCACCATCTGCGAGCGACTGAAGCAAGGGTAACTGAGGTTATTGTAAATATACCAAGCCACTGGAAAGAGATCCTGAAATTCCCTCTCCAGGCTTATGAAGGGAATTGGGTAAAGCGGGTCGGAGTGGAGGGGGTGTCTCAGATTTGGAGAATTCAGCAACCCCTGGGTAATGGAGATGCGGTGGCCACCCCTTTTACAGTGGGGTGTGAATCCCGTTCTTCAGAACTTACCCTGCTTCCGGGAGAGGAGACGGTTGTCCGTCTGGATCATAGGATTTCCTCGATAGTGGTTCAGGTCAAAGGAAATGAGAAAAGCCGGGACAGAGAAAACATGGTATATACATGCCCTTTGGGCATCGAGGCGGCACACAGGCTCTCAGTCCTTCCCCTACATTGGGGGTGGCGGGAAGCTGTCCCGTCTCGTGATATCCCGCTGCTGGAATACAAGCCTAGGGTTGGATATAGAGCTCAAACTAGCCCCTGTGCAACATCACTGGGGGTTAGGAGTAGGTGGATAGCGGAGAGTCACGAAAGAACTGGTCGGGTGAGTGCCATCTCTTCGGCCTCACTGAGAATGTTGTGGAGAGAATTGAGGAAGGTGTCCTCAGCCAAGTTTGGTAGCCTGCTGTGGCTCCAGATTCACCGAGCCATACCCACGGCTAAACGTCTTTCTGAGAACGGAATGGGAGTAGAGACTCAGTGTTGTAGATGCAAGAAGGAGGAGTCCGCAACTTATGGTGGGAATGCATCGAATCCAAAAGAATCTGGCTGTGGTGGGAGAGGCTTTGGAGCAGACATTTGGGGGTAGAGGTTAAGTGGGATGAGAGGCTAGTCATTGAGGGGATAATGGTAAATTCCAAAGAACTGGGTAAGGGGTGGAGTCATGTCATCTGTTCCTGTAGGGCGGCTTTAATGTTTACTATCTGGACCCTAAGGAACGACAGACTCTTCAGAAACAAGTTCTATTCAGACATTGCTATCATGGATATGGTTCTCTCCAATATCAGAAGGTTGATTTGGACTGATTGGAGGCGCACGAACAGAGCTGCTCAAAAAAGGAACGCGAGAGCCAAGTTCTTCAGGTCATGGGGAGTCAGTGTCAAACTGTTAAAGATGAAAGCAAGTGGGATCATAATTGAACCGTGGTTGATGGGCCCCCGCCCACCTTGAACTGAGTAGCCCCCTTGTCAGTTGCTCAGCTCCTTGGTCCCGGCTCTCTCTGTGATTCTGTTTCAACTTGTTTGAAACTCTTTTGATTTGGCCCAGGAGGTCACTAAAGGCTAGGACAGTATAATTATACTTGGCGCCCTGGAAACGGGGTGAAGAGGCCCGTAGGTAGTGCCTCCTGATAGTATTTTGTTTCGGAATTAGATCCCAGCAAGAATGGAACTACCTGAGTGTTTAAAGTTGGGACGCTGGACCCAGTTTCCAGCAGATAGACTGAGATAAATGGAGCAGTTAGTTTTGATTACTGAGCTTGGCTCGGAAGSGAAACTGGCTGAGGCTGCCAGGATAACTCCGGGTTGAATTGTGAGGTCCCCGGCCTCGTCCCAAAAGTTATAATGACAAAAAACGAATGGGTTTAAAAAAAAAAAAAAAAAAAAAAGAGCACCATTCTTTTCTTCTTTTAAATTATATGCCACGTGCGCGATCCAGCCACAAGCCCCACTGGGTGAGTGCTCGCCAACAGAACACACAGATGACCGCCTCTACTCGTCTTTTTTTTTTTCCCCCCACCCCCTATCGTCTTTTCTGTCCAAGGCCTGTGCCGAGGTTGTGCGGCAACGACGCACCCGCCGGGGCCATGTCCCACTACCGTCTTCCCCCGAATAGAACGCCCTGTCATTATAGCTGTATTTGGTGGAACTTTCAGTCTAGATGCGGTGATAATGACCGGGCGCTTTATTCGGGTGACGACGGTAGCGGCCCTTTATAGTTTATATAATTAATTATTTGTGTGTCGTGGTCACAAAAAAAAAACACAGAAAAAAAAAGAAAGAGAAAAAAAACCCGTTTCAGATCGGATGGCAGAGAGCCATGCATACGCGAAACCAGAAGTAAGCGGATCGACAAGTGGGCATGGCCCCCGGCCCGCGTTCCATAACCCGCCGAATGCAAATGTAAGAAGTGGTGAGCATATCTGGCCTCGTTCTAGCGCAATATACATTGTGAATGTTCAACACTTCCGCACATAACGACCAGGAATGCATTTGCCCGCCACCGCCATTACGACCAGGCACCGTGTCCGTGAAGTCTTCTTTCCCTTCACTTCAATTATTTGCCCCTGCTTTCTCGGGGGCCAAGTCCCACTAGCAGCGTTGAGCTACCTCAACGCCTGAATCTGGACTCTTTTGAGGAGATGTGCTGAAATGGTGTTGAGTTTCCTGAACTGCTCGTCTCCACAAACACGTCCAGATTCAGGCGTTGAGGTAGCTCAACGCTGCTAGTGGGACTTGGCCCTGGGTGGTGCTCCTGTTTTGCGGCAACTCTCCTCCTGCTGCTTCACCCACAACCGCTTGTTCTCTCTCCCAGCTCTCTCTCTCTCTCTCTCTCTCTCTCTCTCTCTCTCTCTCTCTCTCTCTCTCTCT
>BFEA01000001.1:8350696-8362378 GCA_003427395.1 Chara braunii
ATCATCATCATCATCATCATCATCATCATCATCAATCTACCCGTGCCCTACCTACCACGCTACCACCCAATCAATCGTAGCTAGGATTGGTCCGCCCTCGATTTACATCAAAACTCTATTTTATTATTATTATTATTATTTTTTTTCTAGAATCCATTTTGAATTTTCTGTAAATTCAAAAATACTCAATTAACCATCTTTCTCGACATTTCTTTCTCAAAATTATTTTCTTTTCGAAATTTTCGAAAATGCATAGGATTAATCATTCGTTCTCGGCATTTCTTCTTCAAAATTCGAAAACAATTTTAATTAATTCTTTTTTGAATTTTTTGTAATTCGAAAATATTTTAGAATTAATTAAAATCTTTTTTGACATTTCTTGTTCGAAAAACATTTCTAATTTATTATTTTTTAAAATTTTTGAAATTACGTCTTTCTTCTTAATCAATTGTTTTTTGGAATTTTTGTAATTCGAAAATATTTTAGAAATTAACTGAATTCGTTTCGTTCGAATTAATTAATTCTTTCTCAACATTGCTTTTTTTTAAAACTTGAAATTCATTCTTTTTCAAAAAATTTGAAAATACGATATAGTTAATTGAATTCCTTTTCAATATTTCGCTTTCGGAATTCAAAAATAATTCTAATTATTTTTTTCTCTCGTATATTTTAATTCATAAAATTGAAAATTCCCTTTTCGAAATTTGTTCTTTTAAATTTGAAAACGTCATGTGATCAATTCTTTCTCAAAATTCTTTCTTGGAATTCAGGAATATTTTAGAATTACTTAATTCCTTTTTCAAAATTTTCACGTTTTCTTGTTAAATCATACCCCAAAATTAATTTCGAATAAATTTAAACCCAAATCATAATTTATTTCTCTTCGAAACTAATTGTTTCCTTTTTCCTTTTTTTGATATTTTCAGCGAAAATTTCTTGGAAAATTTCGTTTTGCAAGTTTCTCGTTCGGGTTCTTTTTTATTTCTTTCCGAAAGCGTATTCTCAAATTAATTTCGAATAACTTTAAATCGGAATTTATTTATTTTAATTCTTGTTTTGCTAATTTTTTTTTTTGTAAATTATCTTCTTTTGATGCTCTTGTAAATAGGACCACCCCCCTCCCCGGGGCATGCCACGCTCAACCAGGAACTCTCAATGCGCAGCCGCCGAAGCCGCCGCTGCTGCCACCGCCTCCACCTCATCTGCTGCTAACTCCTCAGCTGCCGCTACCACCGCTTCCTCCCCCACCATGGCTCAATCATCCAGCATTGATATGTCCAGCATCCGCACCGACTTCGTCGATAGCATCGTCCGCAACCTCGTAGGTGAGCAAACACCAGCACCCGATGCCGCCATCGACCTCGCGACACTTTTCCGCATGATGACATCCCTTCAATCATCCATGGACGACATCCTACATTCGTTTCCTCCATTTCTGCTCGCGTGACCACCATTTAAAGTCACACCCCCGCCATCCAGGTCGTCACCACCACATCCCCCCCCCTCACCTCGGGTGCCACCACCCTTCTCCCATCCTCCGCCTCCACATCTACACCAATCACCCCGTCCGCCACATCCACCCCCCTCTCCGCTAGCACATCATCCACACCTCAGCTTTCATCCACCACTACCTCCACCTTGGTCTCCAAGACGACAACCCTCGCCGTCACGCAGTCATCAACCATTACCTCCCAGTCAAAACCCCTCATGACTTCATCCACTATCACTTCCACCCATACCCAGATCACCCCCACACCTCAAGCCTTGCTCCCCCCGTTATCCCAATACCTCCTCCATCCACACTCCTCCCGACCAATCCCACTACCGACTTCACCCGGGTACCGTCCTCCTTACCCAAACTTGATTTCAACACCCTCGCCACCACAACACCCTTAACGGGTAACGTTCCCCTTTCCTTCCAGTCAACGGATATCCCCCCCTTCACTGGCCTTCCCCACGAGGACGTCTTCGTTTTCCTCAGCAGACTATACGATGCCTTCTCCCTCCACAACATCCCTGTCACACACACTGGCTCCCTATTGCCAGCACCAGGCTACAGGAAGGCGCTGCTCGTTGGTGGTACACCGAACGAGCTAACCGCCAACACGCAAACGAGGAACCCCATTCCTTCCTTCAATGGGCCAATCTCATCGCCTGCACATTCCAACCACACAAAATGGTCGATGACTACTTTGAGCAACTTTGTTGTCTTCGACACAACGACTCGACCGACCGCTTTGTCTAATACGTCCGTGCGTTGCGGCAACACATCCCCCTTGACTACGTCAGCGATGCCGCATTCATCTCCTGCTTTAAACAGGGATGCCGCAAGGACCTAGCCGCCTCCCTCGTCCACGACCCCCCAATGCCCCTCTCCGATCTCCTCAACCGCGCCATTCACCTAGACAAATTCGTCACCTCGTACAAGGACGCACTCGCATCCGCCTCACCCGGCCCACGATTCTTTCATAACATTGTTGACGAAACATCTCTCTGCCTCTGATGAGTTCTCTGCCCCCGACCCCCGGCATCCTCTCCGACCCACTAGACACCACATCACTCTCCTCTGACGAACTCTCCGCCATTCACCTCATGCGAATGGAAAAGAGAGAACGCTCCAGCCATCCTCTCATGAACACCCACCCAACCCATCTCAAGAAACTCATGCTGGAGGAGCGAACCTACCTCCAAGCAAAGGGTGGTTGTTTCCGATGCCGATAGTTAGGACGTCTACAGACAAACTGTCCAAATGCCGGATATTTTACAGGTTAGGCACCCAGGTTCGCGGCCCCCCGACCCGCCGTCTCCACATCCGCCACTCTCAGTCCCTCCTCCTCATGAACACCGTCCCAGGATCACCATGAACCTGTCCCGGCATCGACGACTAGTCTGCCGGTCATCCCATCGGTGACAACCTCCACCCCACCAGTGGCCCATTTGGCATCGACAATACGTTTGCCTGCCCCCTCTTCGGTGCCGCATATCCCACCGGACGACCCCTAGGTGTCGCAACCCTCGACGCTTGACACCCCCCTCATTGCCACATGTTCCGCAGCCCTCCTTCCAAATCCATCCTTTGTCACCTTCTCTGATGTTGTTGAGGAACAAGTCTGACTCGATCGGCTTGTTCGATTAGGCAATGAACAACGCCGCCTCAACACCAGTATCTCGATCGCCAACTCATCACACTTTCACCTCGAATTCATCACCGCCACCCTTGGTGCGTCTACGACTAAGTTTCGGTCCCTCCTCGACATTGGAGCCACTGGTAACTGCATCACCGACGCGTGTGTCCGGAAAGCCGGTCTTACCTATACCGGTTATGACTCCCCGATTACGATTCGTTTAGGGGACAAAGACACTGCCGTCGTAGTAGACCGCACGGTTCCTGAGACCACCATGACTGTTGGAACCCTCCGCAGTGAGGTCTCATTCGATGTCATGCACTTAATGTGCAACATCGTTTTGGGAACACCGTGGCTGGATCGCTACATGCCATACTCGTTCCACCCCAACTTCATCCGCCTTACCAACCCCCCTGACACAACCATCGACATTCCCTATCTTCCCTATCCCCCCTCCCCAAGCTCCGTCACCGCACACCAATTCCTTCACATGGCTCGTACGTACCCTAACTCCACCTACTATTGCCTTGTCCTTTATTGCGAGCGTCCGGAGGACTTGCTTCCAATGGACAAACCCGACCAATTCCCCCCCTCCAACCCCGCCCTCACCTCCATCCTCGACGAGCTCAAGGACGTCTTCCCCGAGTCCTTACCCGCCGGATTACCTACGGATCGTGGTGTGTCTCACACCACCGATTTGGAGCCCGGTCACTCTCCACCGTGCCGCCCTCCGCACCAACTCTCCGTCTCAGAAGCTGAAAAAATGAAGCGGCAGCTCAATGAACTGCTTGAAAAGGGATTCATTAAGCCAAGTTCATCCCCCTTTGACTCCTTGAAAAGGGATTCATTAAGCCAAGTTCATCCCCCTTTGACACAAGCTGCCTTTTCGTCAAGAAAGGCGGAACATCGGAACTCTGGATGTGCACAGACTACCGCGCCTTGAATCGGATCACGATCAAGAACAAATACCCCCTACCTCGGATCTCTGAGCTTCTTGATCGCCTCCCTGTAGCCAAATATTTTACCAAAATTGACCTCCGCAGTGGCTTCCACTAGATCTGCATCTGCGAGGAGGACACCCACAAGACCGCATTCTGTTCTCGCTTTGGGCACTACGATTTCCTTGTGATGCCCTTCGGACTCACCAATGCCCTTGCCACATTCCAATCCACCATGAACCACACCTTCCGCGACCTCCTCGAAGTCTGTGTCGTCGTTTACCTCGATGATATCCTTGTCTATAGCCCCACCTTCGAGTCCCACCTTCAGCATCTCCGCCAAGTCCTCTCTATCCTCAGAGAGCAAAAATTATACGCCAAGCTCAACAAATTCACCTTTGCACTTCAAGCGATGAATACCTTGGCCACATCGTCTCAGCTGAAGGAATACGCATGGACCCCTCGAAGGTCACCGCCCTCGTCGAGTATCCACCACCCAAGACCATACTCCAACTTCGTTCATTTCTCGGCCTTGCCAACTACTATCGGCCCTTTATCTGCAACTTCTCCGACATCTCGTACCCCCTCCATGAACTCTCCCGCAAGGATGAACCCTTCACTTGGAACGACCGCCGCCATAACGCCTTCGACTTCCTCAAACAAACCATCACCACGGCCCCCGTCCTCAAGATCGCCGACCCCTCTCGACATTCCTACCTTACCACTGATGCATCCGAATTCGCCCTTGGAGCCGTCCTCTCGCAACACTTCCCTCGCGACACCTCTGAAACCCCCTCCATCAAAGACTCCCCCACCCACCCCGAGGCTCCACCCGGTGAGTACCCCATCGCCTTCGCTAGCAAGAAGCTCCTTCCCGCGGAGATGAACTACCCCTCCAACGAGAAGGAAATCCTCGCTGTAATCCACGCCCTCAAAGTCTGGCGCCTGTACCTCGACGGGCAATACTTCACCATCCGCATGGATAACACCATCGTCTCCTCTATCCTCACCAAGAAAGACGTCACGCCTTGCCAAGCCCGTTGGTTAGACTGACTTGCCCAATTCACATTCACCATTTGCCACATCCCTGGCAAAAGCAACCGCGTTGCCGACGCCCTCTCTCGACGCCCCGACCACAAACCCTCCGAGAAAGTCTACGCCGCCATGACTCATATCCAACTCCTACCATCGCTCCACCACCGCTACACCCAAGGCTACCTCTCTTGCCCGGATTTCTCGACAATCTACAACAAACTTCGTGATCTCGGCTCAATCCACGACTACTCCCTTCACGACCAACTTCTTTACATTGACACCAAAGGCACTTTGCATCCCGACGCACGTGGCCTCCGTACCCAGCTCTTGGCCGAGCATCACGACGCCAAGACTGCGGGACACCTCCGGTTCCAGAAGCCTTCGACACCATCTCTCGTTACTTCTATTGGCCTTCCCTACTCGTTGACGTCAAAGCCTACATTTGCGCATGCCCCACATGTCAAGTCGTCAACCCCTCAATACAATCATTGCCGATCCCCACCCACCGGTGGCAGTCCATCTCCACGGACTTTGTCTGCTGTCTCCCCAAGACCGACCGCGGACATGATTGCATCTATGTCATTGTTTGTCGCTTGACTAAATGGGCCCACTCCATCCCTTGCACCACATGCCACAACGCCAAGGAAGTCGCCATTCGCTTCTTCGACCATGTCGCACACCACCACGGTCTCCCCGAGAACATCATCAGCGACCGTGACCCTCGCTTCCTTTCACAATTCTGGAAACACCTCTTTAAAGCCTACGGAACCACGCTCAAGTATAGCACTGCATTCCACCCACAGACCGATGGACAAACCGAGAAGATGAACGATACTTTCCAAAGAATCCTGTGGAAATATTGTCATCCACATCAACATGATTGGGATCAATTGCTCACCGCCGCCGAGATCGCCTACAACAATGTTGTCTGTCATTCCATTGGCATGTCTCCATTCTACCTTGACCTAGGCTATCATCCGCGCTTGCCCTCCGACTTCCTGCTCCCCTCGCAACTCTAACCCCTCCACCCCCTGCCCTTCTCTCAATGAACGAGTAACAACAATGAACGGACTCCTCAAAGAAGCTACCGAAGCTTTTGAACGAACACAAGAACAACAAGCCAACAAGACCAACAAACATGGACGAGACGTAACATTCAAAGTAGGGGACAAAGTCTGGCTCTCCGCCAAACGCTTTGGACACGAACACGGCTTGTCCAAGAAACTCTCGAACAAATGGCTCGTTCCCTTCCCCATCATTGAACAAACCTCCCACGTCAATTACAAGCTCCAATTCCCTCCTGACATGAGTCGTGTCCACCCTGTCTTCCACGTAGAATATTTAAAAGAATACCATGAATTCCCACAGGCCCAGAATTCGTAGTAGAATCCATCATAGGTCGACAAACCACACAAGTATCAGACCATCCGGAACCAATCACAGAATACAAAGTTAAATGGACGGGATACCCTGACGAAGAATCCACATGGGAACCTCTTCCTAACCTTAAGAATGCTATGAAACTCGTTCGTGCCTATGATCGTGCTCACCATACTTGCAACCACCATACTTGCAACCGCACAAGCCGCACATTCGTACGGAGTTCTATGCGGAGTTCCGTGCGGGGGGTGCCTGTGCGGAATCGTGCAGGTTTTTTATTTTTATTATTATTATTATTATTTTTTTTGGGAGGGTGGACGGGGGGGTGTATGACAGGAAGATGGGGATATAACGAGAGGAAGGGGATATGGAGAGGAGGAGGATGTGGAGGAGGAGGACGACGAGGACAGCGAGGACGAGGAGGAGGAGAAGTAGAGATGGGGAAGGAGAAGAGATGGACGGAGGGAAAAGAGGAAGGGCAGGAGAAGGAGGACGACCGGGAGGAGGAGGAGACATGGACGGCGAGGAAGGGGAGGACTCGAGGAAGGGGAGGACATGAGGAAGGGAAGGAGATGAGGAGGGATGGAAGATGAGGAAGTACGAGGAGGAGACAAGGAGGATGAGGAAGGGCAGGACGAGGACGAACAGGAGGAGGAGGACGAATTGGAGGAGATGAAAAGGAGAAGGGAGGAGGAGACATGGAGGATGAGGAAGGGGAGGAGGAGCGAGGTGAGGCAGTACCCCTGCAAACTTTTTTTTCATCGCAATTATAATTTTGGCGGGGGCCCTCGAACTCACCGTTTCGACCCCCAGCCTTCCTTTTTTTTTTTTCGGAGGGGGGTGATGGGTCGTTCCCCGCACACATCGTGTGCGGCACGGGATCGGTTGGGCGCGTGCGCCGCACGTCGGGAACCGCCCGCACGACGTGCGCTTGCAAGTATGGTGCTCACCCTATATCCTAGATACATAATATAACTCAAACCCTAAACCCTTGCATAAAACCCCGCATTCCTGCTCTACACACACCCCTGTACCCAGCGAAGCCCTTGCCTCTTGAACCACCCCCTGTCTGATCCGCTCTTGCCTCCGCCTTGCCCCGTTCTCCCATCTGTCCTCCGCCACGTCCTTGTCTCTCTTGTCCAAGTCCTCTCTGTGGCCCCTGTGCGTTGCCGGCGATAATGGATCTAATGGCAAGCGTGCAAGGACGATGGCATGCTGCAGCTCAGTACGAGGAGATAAGACCGCTGGTTGGCCACCATGCTGTTCCCTTTGGCCGGCACCTTGGATTCGCAGACTTCTGGAGCAGCACCTCTGACATGTACATCAAGATCAGTCTGTGACCTGCTATCCGGATCGCACCTCATCATCAGACAGTGTACCGGACGCAACCTGCTATTGCGACAATCAAGCTGAAGTCCTCGCCGCCTACATCACGGAACTGCTGAAGACTGTTTCCTCACCGCCACTTCTGCGACACCCTCCAAGACCTTCCTCGAGACATTGTTTTCGCTTTTAACACTTTGTTACAGACCTGAGACGTTGTTTTTCCAGACCCCTCAGAAACCCCAGCACTTGAGCATTGAACAAACAATTTTTTTGTTTTATTTTATTTCTCTACAACCCTGACAAGCTATAACCTTGTAGAACACCAATAGGACTACCCTGGTACTTGTAGAACCTCAATAGGATTACCATGTTATCTGAACATTGCTACTCTCACCCTTGTAGACCCTCAATAGGATTACCCTGTTACTTGAGCATCGATTCCCTCATCCCTGTAGAACCTTGATAGGATTACCCTGCTACTTGCATTACTCCCCTTTTCCTTTTCTGACCAGTGATCGGCCCCGTCCCGTCCTTCACAGTTTCATTGGGTCTTTGGCAGCCGGGACGTTGCCTTCCAGAGGGAGGGGATAGTGTTACGGACTCAGCCAGGGCTCGATCCCTGGTCCTCAGGTTACCACCTGCCGTTCCTGACTGTTGGCGCCCCTGCAGTTGGCGCCCGTTCTCAAATCCCGCCTCTGCCACTTTCGGATTTCGTACTTGGCGCCATCCGGCGTTTTGGCGCCCAGGCTCAGACCTTCGATTTTCAGTTCAGCCCCGAGGCAATTGCACTTTTGCCCTCGGACTCAACTTGAGTCCGGTACTTAAGACCGGACTTAACTTGAGTCCGGTACTTAAGACCGGACTCAAGCTGAGTTCGGGGACTCAGTTTTCAGCCTCAGTGCTTGTGCTTCCGTGTGACTTGCTGCGACATTGTGTATGGAACCGAGCTTGCGACTTTGCGACTTTGCCACTTTGTGTTCGTGTCCGTCGAGTCGTGTCGAGTCCGTGTCGAGTTGAGTGAGTGTGTGTATCTGTGCTCTCACTCCCTCCCTCTCTCTTCCGCGACCTCGCTGCTCTGCCTCAGCCCCGTCACAGGTGTTACTTCCGCCTATGTGAGGGCCAACCCCGATGCGTCCGTCAGATGAAAACAAATGAAGAACAAAGAACAAAAAAGCTTCCCTTATGCTGTGATCATGGTCCGATACAGGAAGCTACAGTGCTGGTGTGAGTATGATGCGAGTGAGGCAGACTCAGGCAGTTAGTTGCGTCGCGTGGAATACGCCCTGCCTCTCTGGCAGGGCACGGAAAGGAAACGTCTACAAGAAAAAACAAAAACAAAAACATCATTACTCACGTTCCGCACATACTGGCCAGGTACATTCCTCAAAGCACTGGTGAGACTTCCACCTCTGGGAGGGCCTTTTCGATGTTGCTAGATTCAAAGTTCTTTGTTTGTTTTTGTTTCGTTTTTTTGTTCTTTTCTTTTCGTGGGCCCACAAGGTCCCACTCTTTTCCTTTTCTTTGCTTTCCCGCCGAGCCTCCTTGGACCTTTGGAAATTGCGGTATAGAGAAAATTATTATCCCACTTTACCCCCCAACACTGAGAAAGGTAGTGGTGGTTTAAGGCCGAATTAATCAAGTCGATGAAGGTTTGCCGCTAGTAAGGTTGAGATTTTCGGAGTTCGCGCAGTAGGCTCAGTGCGTTCTGTCTGCCTATGACTGAGTCTGTTTGAAAATAATGATGGGGAAGTGTTTGGCTATCAACCAAGGGAATCATAATCACAGATAATGTGGGACCACGCCACACTGATGAAATCACAATTTGTGTGCGCACTCTCGGAAAAAATAGGGCCTGTGCAGAGTCCAAAAGAGTCCGATCAAGCATGTGGGGGCCAACAGGGGCTTGATTCCAAGTGGGGGATGTTGGTCTTTGCCTGAAAAAAAATGTTCAGAATGTGTGCACATGATTGGCATCTCCCCTAAAGAAAAACAGAGATTGCTGACGTCAGGTAGTCGTGATGGCGGCCATTGCTCTCTTTCAGTGGTGCGATGCTGTGAACTTGGCCTGCTCAAATTTTTTATTTTTATTTTTATTTTTATTTTTATTTGAATTTGGACCGTTTCTTGATTCATGGGTGTAATCCTTTGTGCAGGGGCCATGCTAATCTTCTCTGTATCATTCCAATGTTAAACGGATGTGCCGAAGGACTGGTCAGAAAGTTGTACTGGGAATGGGTGGATAGTAGAATGCTGCCGCCATCGCCGCCTAGAGTATTTTGCTTGGTTTCTGCCACCGCTCTGTGTGGTTTTGGGTGCGAATAACAAGGGGGGGTGCTAGTGTGCATGCCATGGGGTGAAGAACGTTGAGAAGGTGGGGGAAAGGGAAGAGTGAGGGTGGGGCAATGTTGCAATCCGTGTGCCATGGGGAGGGGGGGATGTTGATGTGGATTGCAAGATGCTCTGCACTGTACATATGATGGGGCTGGGGAAGGGAAGTGTTGCGGGGGGTTTTGCAGCATGCCTATATCTGATGAGCTGGGGGGAAGGGGGAGTTTTCGGAGGTGGTCATGAGATGCTCGTCATGCAAGAAGTGGAGTAGCAGCAGAGGGAGTGTTGAAGAGGGTGGAGGGGGCTTGCGTTCACTGGGCGAGGGAAAGGGGGAATTGTGCAGTGGGTTGCAGGATGTGCTCCTTGCAGGGAAGAGCGAAGGAGGGTGGTACACGAGAGTGTTGAGGAGGTTTTGCCTGGAACTCGTTCCGCATAGAGGTTAGGTTGAGCAGAATATGCTGGAGGAGGGTTGGGGAACGTGTTGTGCGTGCAAGAAGGTGGGCTGTGGGAGTGTTAATAGGGGGTTCGGAAAGGCTGGTGTGCAGGTAGAGGCGGAGAGGAGAATGTGAAGGGGAGTCAGAAGATGCTTTGCAGACATGGGGTTTGTCGAGGGTGGTTGTGATGTGTGCCATCTACGGAAAGGGGGATGAGCGGCAGTACGATGTGGCTTGCAAGAGGAGCTCGGCAGGAGGTATTGGGTAAAGGGGCGTAAATGGGGTCGCAAGATGCGCTGCCCTCAAGAACAGGGGGAGGTGAAGAGTCAAGGGGGTTGGAAGAATCTTCGCACTAGAGATGGATGGTGATAGAATTTTATGGTGCTTGGAGTGTGCGCAGGTGAATGGTGTTTTGAATCAAGGGGTTTATAATACTTTATATTGCTTTTCCAAAAGCGTATTTTAAGAGTGAACTTAGGGCTCGAAGTTTGCAAAGGAACAAGCCGGTTCCTTCTCCTACTCAACGCCCTAGGTAGCGGAAACATATGTAATAGAAAAAAATGCTGACTTTTAAATGTATACCCGTCTGGATTGGTGTGAACAGATGGACAGGATCGACGGTGGATAAAGGGGAAGGAGGCTGTTTGGTGGTCTGTGAGTGGAAATGCAACATTGCCAAGAATTGGGCCACTTGTTCTACACCTCGTCTTGATGTCTCAGCCTAATGTGATGGGAGACTTGAAGGAACGAGTTGCGCATGGAATGTGTGCAATGGTTAGTAATCATTCCGCCAGGCTACCTTGCCTGCGTTCAACTGTTTTGGGCAGTCACTATGTGTGTGGTATATTATAGCCTCCAGTGTTTTCATGCTGCGAAGCATTCACTGAGCCATCTGTTGCTTGTTATGGTACTGGTCGAATGTGTGGAGCATGGGAACATCTATCCAGATAGAAGACTGCCCAGCGTGCAACTGGCAGTTTACGGACCTGGATTCCACTATCAGAGGCCCAAGCGTGTACACAATGACGCATTCATGGAAGAGAAGAAGTCACTGATGTATTATGCTCCACAAAAGGAACAAAAAGCTCAAAAGATGTGTGTGTGTGTGTGTGTGTG
>BFEA01000001.1:8366830-8378189 GCA_003427395.1 Chara braunii
AGAGAGAGAGAGAGAGAGAGAGAGAGAGAGAGAGAGAGAGAGAGAGAGAGAGAGAGAGAGAGAGAGAGAGAGAAGCAAGCAAGGTAGATGGATAGGTGCAGAAATACATACATAAACAGGTACACCGACAGGGACGTTGATACGAACTCGCCATGGCTTGATCCGTAGACCTGACTCTGAGTGCCGGACTTATATTTTTGGGCATGTCCTTGGTACTAGGACGTTGTGTTTTTGTCCAACGAACAATTTCCATTGCTGCCCTGCTGGCGCCGACTTCTTCTAGACAAACCCCTGAGACCGGCCTAGCTCTGCTGAACACACACATCAGGGTAACATCTGGTGCTGTACTCTGTTTCAGACCATTGACTGTGAGTTGCTGCTCGTACTCTTCTCTCAGCGTGTGTGCATCGCACCAGTTGAGTACTGCATTGGAGCATGGTTGTGAGTGTGTTTGCTCCCTCTCACCCCTCAGTGAGCCCCGCACTCGTCCCAGGCGTAGGCAGGGAGGCGGGCAGAATCACACTCTGTGGCGATTGTTGGCTCTTTCTAAGTCTTCATCTTGCAGCGAGTGTGCCATTTCGCCTTCCTGTCGTCTCTTCATCGCAGGCACACAGGCATAGACCACTGGCAGGGCTTCTGTTCCTCTTCCAAAGGATCCCCTCTTCCTTTGATATATAATCAAAAGGATCAACCTTGCTTTGGCATGAATTTACGTAGTGTTTGTGCATCTGAACACATACAAGTGTAATTTGAATGACAAGAGGATGTTAGAGACACATCCGCGAATACAGGGATGTATGCAAACATATGGCGTTCCTTCTATTTTTCACTGAGCCCATTCCCTTTTTACCAGGGGGATCAACCCAGTGTCAAGTACACCACACCCGTGGCCTACAAGTAAAACGTGTAACCTGTTTTTGACATGACCACAGGGTAGCATACCTGCCGACCGGTTGGGCCGACCCTGACCGCCGACCGTATTGCAGCCGACCAGTAGGGCCGACCGGTCGGCGATCTGCACTAGTCAGAAAACAATCATCCACTGATTTTTTTTCAAATCTGAGTTGGGGGCTGTATTGTGCTTGCTGAGTACTGCCAAATCCGCTGAGAAACTTTTGGGGATGGGGGGGTTGGGGGGGGGTTGGGGGGGGGTATAGGGGGGTATAGGGGGTATTGGGAGGGGTTGGGTGCGGTTTGGGGGTGTATGGGGGTATTGGGGGCCGCTATGGGGGTGTTGGTGGGGTTATGAGGGGTTTGTACCCTTTTTTTTCCCCCCCGATGCTGACCAGTCAAGGGCCGCCGACCGTCGGGGTATGCAACACTGCATGAGCATATGTAGTACTAAGTATTTGTGCAGCTGGACACATACAAGCATGGTTTGGATAACAATGGGACGTTAGGTACATTTCCTCGAGTTCAAAAACATATGTGGATATGCAAGTGCAGGGGGTTCATTTGCTTGCTTTTTTTTTTTTTTGTTTCCCACCGGGCCCAGTACCTTTGTATTTGGGGGGATGAACTCAGTGCCTTTTTCTTGTTGCTTTATGCCACTCGGGCCACTTAGTACTACCCTTCTCAAGCAGTACCGTGCAGTCGACATAGTACTACCCAGTTCACGTAGTACAGCATAGTATCACCCGACCCGCATAGCACCATTGCCTGCATGGTGTTACCCAGTGCACAAAGCACCCAGCTGGCATAGCACCATATTAGTGCACATAGCACTCTGCCTGCATAGTAGCACCCAGTGTGCACATAGCACCCAGCTTGCATAATATCACTCGCAAAATACACAACTGACCCAGCATAGTATCACTCACCGCACATAGCACCCACGCTGTATGCCCTGACTACATAGTATCACCCTCTGCGCATAGCAACGGCTCACATCATGTCACGCAATGCAAACGGCGCCCAGCCTGCATGCTGGCACCCTCTGCACATACCGGCACATAGGGTCTGGCAAACATACTAGTACTAATGGCCAGTTGCTTGTAATTCTGTTGCGCAGTAGCAGCCAACACACATGCTAGGGACCGGCACATGTACCGGCACATAGCAACCGGCGCACGTACTAGCACAAGCAACCAGCAGCACATAATTCCGTCAAAATATGAGACATTCCTTGGCATATTTATTCAACAGCCGAAACTTTGCATCTACGTATTGGGGGGAGGAGAGTTCGCGCTGTATGTGATTGTATCAGAGATCAAAGATTTCCTCAGTATAGATGTAACATCCTAAACTTCACAGGCTCACCTATCGCGGGTGTGATTCTGTGAGAAATAACAGACATTTCCTTTCACGTATAGAGTCCACAGACGAGTCTTCACAAGTCCACGTACTGGGGGTTGGGGATGCAAGGCCCTGTTCACGCTGGGGCACGTAGCTCTGTCAAGTATCGGGCATTTCCTTTGCCTACAAGTCACAGCCAATATGTCATACTGCAACATAGTAATTCTGTCCAAAAAAAATCAGGCATTTCCCCCTTCTTTATTCCCCTCCCACCTCCCCCCCCCCCCACGAAAATGGCCCTTATGGCCTCGGCTTCTTATCCATTCTGGGGAGCGTCATTCTGGTTTTCTTTTCCACCTGCAAGTCATGAATTTACAGAACAACTCACTCACGCTTCCTCCCATCTGGTGGAAGGGGGGACCTCTGATCAGCATTGATTGCCCCTAATCGGGGGATTGACTGTGAGCTTGCCATTTTCGTATCCCCTCCTTTCCAAATCCCGCTCCCGGTCTCTGTCGAGACCTGGTTAAGCACCAGATCCAAGCTTTCCGCCAGAAGTTTCTGGGGAGCGTCAGTCTGGCTCCTTTCCATCAGCGAGTACCAAGCACGATACTTAATCCCGCTCGGCGTATCCGGCTTCTTTAACCACTAGTACCTTTGCCGCTTCAGAAATGAGAGAAAACGCCCATTCCCGAAGAATTCGGAGGCCGGGCCCGATGACGGCTGCCATTGATAAATCTAATCGGCGGCCGTTGTTTCGTTTCAGCCTCCTGAAAGGCCAAAGGCCCGTTATTCTCCGAAAAGACAAAGGTACTACCGTCTTCACCCGAATAGAACGCCCGGTCATTATTGCTGCATCTGGACCGAGAGTTGTGCCAAATACGGCTATAATGACCTGGCATTCTATTCGGGTGAAGACGGTAGTGGTTTAACAAAGTATTGATTGTCAGCTTGCCTCTCTTTTTGTGTGTTCCTCTCATCAGATGCATGTGAGCTGTGTCTGTCAGAAAGGCGAGTAAACCAGAAGTTGATAAAATGGCGGGCCCTAGTTGTGACCCCTTATTAGGGCCTGATTGTCATCCTTCGGAGCTCTCACCTGGAAGAACGATGCCCTTATTCAGCTTCGATCCCACTTCTTCCACCTGAGTGTGTTCTCCTCGACCGTGGCAATCTTGCCTTGTAGGAGCCAGCTTCTAAGAGATGTACTTCTGCTGTCTGCAAACTTGTCTGGTCTCCTTTTAGCCGCCTGTTTGACCGATATCCATCTGCAACAGGTGTCCATCTCCAGCATGGCTGTCAACTGGGCCCAAGATCACTCTTTCGCTGTGAATTTGCCGTCAATGGTATGTGCACATCTCCGTTTCCAAATGGTCCAGACCGTGACTTTCTCTCTCTGAGAAGCAGGAACCGAGTCCTTTTGCCGTCTCACAGGGAAGAGGTAATGTTGATGGACAGGAGGATGGTGGCAAGGGGTGTTGCGAGGGGTGGGGAGGCGAAAAGGGAGGACCATGGCTTCTGGATTCTCTCCCAGAACCATATTGAGTCTGGGCATGAAATTAGGTAACGGTCCTAACGGATCCCTTGCGGCACATTTTTTCTTTGTTTTTTCAAAGGTACAGCACTGGGACTTTCCAGGAGGTCACCCGTCCCTGTACTATTTTGTCCTAACAGCGCTTGGCTACTGGGTTCGGATGGGATTGGGCGCATTAGCTGTGGTATGAGTGTACTATAAAGAACTCGACAGTTTTTCAATTTACCTGTGCAGGGGCCAGGCTTCTGTTCTCTGTATCGTTCCATTTTAACAGATGTCCCGAAGGACATCTCTTTCATGTTAGTTGTGCACATAGCGCATTTGTCCAAGTTATGGGATCAGAGTGCTTGTCCGTTTCTGATGGAGCCCTTGGTCGACTGGCAATGCGGTGTATGCAAGGAGCCATTGCAGGCTACGGATCTTTGCCGGTCTTGAGACATTTCCTCTTTGTACGTCAGAATCGGTCAGATGAAAACAAACAGAAAAAAAAGTTTGACGGATTCACCTTTCTTTAAAGTAGTAGGATTGCAATGTTGTGGCAGTTCTTTCAATACTAGAATGGATTGCTTGCAAAAGTGCAACTCGTGCTGTGTTTCTGAAAGTGATAAAGAAGGCTTCCGTGCCTTGTGCCTCGCTAATTTGTCGTATTCCCGTATTTATGTGGCCTTTTTTTTTGCCGGCGCGGGTTATGCTTGTGGTGCGTATGTTGGTACTCATGATTATGTGCCGGTGGAGAAGGAACCGGACTGCTGGCCGGCCAGAATATAGAATGGATCCAGGGACCATCAGACCCTGTTTTATGTAAGGTTCCCTTTTTCTTGTTTTCGGCACAAGGATGGGTGCAGAAGGCCTCTTCTTTTTTTTTTGTGGCTGGAGGTACGTGACAGCTCCTCATGTGGGGTTGCAAGGGCTTGTATATTCCACTGACATTGCTGCAGATTGGTGAAACCCATGTGAAGGATGATTCATTGTAGCAACTTGAGAGACGCTGGCTCATTTATGGCTGTTCCCTTCGTCTGTTGTTTTGATGATGATGGGTTGATGGGTACGGGCGTGTACGCCGTCACTGCAACTATATAGTAGAAGATGGATGTCCAGCCAGGTATATAAGATGTACGCCTTTTGTTCTAAGTCACCACGATCACATCATGATGACGTTTGTCGCGTGTTTGCGGTCGAAGCTGATGGCATCCTCTCTGCTGGTGTGTGCTTGATCTTGCTAACAGCTGGCAACGATTATTAACGCACTCGAAGGGCAGCTTTTAGTGTTTCTCACCCATCATCACCGCGATCATGTGGAAGGTACGGATGAAATTTGCCTCAAAATGTCATCATACATAATCTTTGTCCTCTGTTCTGCTCTCCAGTGCCATGCTCTGCTGTGCTTTATGTCTGTGCGCCTCGGAATGGCATGCTGGACCTGGGTTGTGAGGGCCCAGTTGTGGGTCACGCTCCTCCGTTGGATCTGCATAGGTGGAATGCTGTCACTCGAACCACCGACGGACACGATGACGATCCCCTGGTTAACACATGCTAGCGATATCCCTTGACCCCTGCAAGTTGAAATTATTATTTGGGGGGGGGGTGTAATTTGGGGCTGTTGTAGTTGGGCAGCTTGGGCTTTTGATCTCACCCAGTGCTGCCAGGTAGCCACCTGTTTGGCACCGCATATCAATGGTCCTTTTCCTGGGTGGTCTCTCTTCTGATGATAATATGCAGGCTGAAAAAAGGCGCTGAATGCTGTTGCAGTGCTTCATAATAATTAACCTGCAATGCGTCCCGGGATATTAGCTGCATCCCGGAGCTGAAGTACAGGTTGGTTGGTCCAAAATCCGTGAGCAGCTAAGATCCCCCACTGGGGTGGCACCTTTTTTTTTAATGTTGTTTTTTAAGGACCTGGCTCCACTCTATTCCGTGGAGCAGGAGTCTGGCTCCGACTACACTGGAAACTTGCCGCAAGTCAAATCTACATTTGAGCACTCTGTAGGGTCGCTCTCGTTAGGGCGAGAGAGACCCTCGGCAGTATTGATTGCTCTCCTTTAGGGAGGATTGACTTCTGGGTGGGTACACCCATTCTGAACTTCAGTCCCGTGCCGTTCTAAGTGACTAACCCTCCAAAACAAGACGCACTCTTAACGCACCAGTACATTCGCGCCTCTTTTCGCCGAGGCGGATTCGCCCTGCACGCCAAGCTTTGCGGAACTGCCAGGGCAGCGCTTTTTCTTTTCTTTTGGCTGGCACTGCCAGCCATTTTGGTCCGGTAGCGCTGAGCCTCCGAATGATTCGGAATGAGCCGGTTTCATGTCTCAAGTTTGCCTGGGCCATGTACTGGTGGCTTGAAAGACGGGATCCCGGAGCCGTTCTGTCGATTCAATAAACCCTTGAATTCAAGGCGCTGTTCTGTCAAATCAGCACCTTTTTTTTCTGGTTGTTTTTTCCTGTCCTAACAATCTATAGATGCACTCTATTATTGGACATAGTTTGGAGATAGACAGAGTCTGAAGTGGCCGCAGAAAATCTTCTTGAGTTATACTGTTAACCCGATGTCCCTCGGTTCTGCTATCTCCACCTCTTCTCTGCTGGAATTGTCATCTGCTGTCTGATTCCTCTGTGTTCCTCCCCAAGGCGGGGCACTCACCCATTACCCGTTTTTTTTTTTCCCCCCCTGCAAGAAACTTTGAAAAAGTGGTCTTGTTTCCAGGATTGGCATCGCTGTGCTTCCTAAGTCACATCCAACTCTTTGCATCTCAGTCCTTTGTAGTTTATCATGGTTGGCTTTTTTTCTTCTATTTTTTTTCCGAGTCGGAGTCTCCCCCGACCCCCACCCCGAAAACAGCAGCATTGATTACTTCCTGGTTCGCTTTTTTGTGTCATGATTCATGAATGAAATAAAAATAAATTTGTTGATTGCTTCCCTAGGAAGGATTGAGGTAATCAATGCAGGGAAGCGACCAGAGCGGGTTATCTCATGTATTCATTCTGACTTGCCGTTGGGACTGATGCCCCGCAGAATGGACGAGGAGCTGGGGCCATAAGGCCCCGTTTTCCCACAAAAACAAACAAACAAAAAAGGATTGTTGGAGTGGCAGCCATGACGTGTAAAGGCTTTTCCTTTTAGTCTCGAAATGATCCGGCTTAATCTTCGTCAGCCCTTTGGCTCCACGCCATCTGCATCTTCTCTCCGTTTCCAATTAGCTGTGACCAGGCCGCTTCCTTATTGATTATCTGATCGTTCATCGCCTGGGAGTATCTTCTCGTCCAGATTGTCCATAGTGCATCGTTTCTGAGGAGTAAATGCCATGTTCTTGATGCACCTGGCAGGAAAGGGGGAAATTCTGATGATGAGCACGGAGCAGGGCTGTGGGGCTGTGAGGAGAGATGTGGGAGAAGGAGCTGTGAAGAGGGAGAACCAAAGCATCATGACCATAGAGCAGGCAATGGAGTAAATCTTCGTTGAGGTCGTTAGTACACATCACACAGGTGTGCAAACTGTTGGAGTCGGATCGTTTGCTATGTTCGCATAGCCATTGATCGACTGGAAGGGCAGTGTAATTCACTGAAAGGCTGCAGTCTTCCTCCGAACAAAACACACGTATGTCCTATTCCACTTTTCCCTGGAAAAGTCCGTTTTTCAGAGTTGCCGCCAGAAATCCAGATAGTACGCAGGTATGTTGTATTTGAATAGTGTGCACGTGTGTTCTATTCGAACAGGAGGGTGTTCTATTCAAAAAGCCGTCTTCTTCCTCTTGAGATGGTGGTCAAGCCCTTAGCATCATCGTCGTCTGCTGAATATGGTCTCCTTCTTCTTCGTATGATGATGAATCTCCCTCCTGGTTGTAGCTTTCTTCTTCAGGACGCCACCACCTTCTGCAGACATACCTGCCCTCGATCGAAGGGCAGGTTCATTCAAAGTTAGCAAAGAGTATAAGCTAAGAAAGCAGTGCGAAGACCTCCCTGGCTATCGAGTATGAGGAGGAGGAAGGAGGAGGCCTTGGCTATGGAGGTAGCGGGTGGAGCACCCACGACTTCCTGATTGGAGTCGTCAGACCTAGAGCACTAGCCGATAGAATACGAAGTCTAGTGGCACGATTTCTCGAAGTAAGGCTTAGCCTTTGGCCCTTCTTTTCAAAGACGGTGCCAGGCTATGGAGAAGGGTGAGAGAAGGGTGAAGACAATGAGGAAAGGAAGAGAGAGAGGAACCAACATGAGAGACTCGCCTGTGGCTATGGTTGACCTTCATCTTCACTTCGTTGGTTGGCGCTGCATCTAGAGGGCCCCGCTGCGGGTTCCAGTTGGTCTTGGACTCCATCCGAGAGTAAGGCTATGGCAGGATGAGCTGGGAGAGGCCTAGGAGAGATTTTGTTGTTCTTTGAATATCAGTGATTTATCATGGATTCTCCGCCGTACTGATAGTTTCAACCGAGGAGAGAGAAGTGAGGTTATGGCCAAAAAGGAGGGCTCTTTGAGTGCTGGCTTTAGGGGTGAATACTCGGACAGGATTCCTAATCATTCATTCATTCATTTGTTGTTGTATCTAATCGACTGTAAGAGGGGAAGGAGGAGTACAGGAGAAGAAGATGACAGAAAGAAAGCAGTGAGGGAGAAGATATCGGGTCCACGTGTATAGTTCTTCTTCTTCGTCTTGTTGTATTCCTTTCATTTTGTTCCGCTCCTCCTCTCTCTTCACTTCTTCTTTCGAGTTTCTGCAAGTTTTGCATTTCTCATGGTTTGAGTTTGCATTATGTTTTTCTTTTTTTCTTACATGAACACTCGCTCAAGCCCCATCTACTCTGGGGGGCAACTGTCCGGTTGCTCACAACCGGCAAACACTGCATAGAAAGTGAGAAAGACATCTCTGTATGGGGTCTAGACGCACACAGAAGGGGCCAGCCCAACTTTTGTCTGCTCGGACTCTTCTAGCTGGGAGACGCCAAGCGTACCCAGACGCTCAGGGGAAATTTGACCCACGATTGTCATCTCCTTCTGTATTAGAACGGTGCTGTTGCCACCAGAGTATTGCCGCACTTGACATCACCACCCCAACCCTACTTCTTATCACATACGGCTCACAATAGCACCCTTTTCCTTAATGGCTTATGAATGTAGCAGGATCATGACAGCTCAATGGAATGAGCTCAAATACTAAACTGTGATGGGAACTTCCGAAGTTCTGGCCGTGTGTTTGAATTCCACAGCAGCGTTCACTTACATGTCTATTCAGCAATTTGGACATCTGCCTACCTGCCAGAATGTCCCCATGCAAGTTTCCCGTGCTGTGCACTGCATGCACCTGGCCGCTTGGGTGCTCAGGTGCACTCTGACAGGGACCGGGGCTGGCATATTTTCCTTATCCTCCAAGCAACCCATAACCCCATGTCTACGGCTCCTCCTATGGCTGACAGGTAAACAAACAAAGAAAGATCCGAGCATTTTGTTTCCCGCCTGAACCATCCACACATGCTATATGGTGGCTCTAGGGAGGTCAGGACAGACAGCCTGAGGGGCCTCTTAGTAATTGAAGTCGAGATTCTTGAGAATCTGATTTTATATCAAGCGATTTGCTTTGAGCCTTTTCCAGCTGTCTGGGATTTGTGTTGAACAGCATTTTGCTGCTGGGATCCCTCTCCTTTGTCTTTGATCATGCCTGGTGTATCTTTTTTGAAAATGCAGACCGAACTGTAACTGACTACCGTCTTCCCCCAAATCGAAGGTATGGTCATTATATACTACGATTATAGCTGCATTTGGGGCAACTTTCGTGTTGAAGTAAACTTGGGGCAATTCAATCATCGCCTAATCGCAGCAGAGTGACCCGACTGCATGTCTGGAACCACAAGAGAATCACCTAGTTCCTCCTTTCTTTTTTTTAATCTAATTCTGATCTGATGTAATGAAAGAGGCTCTGCTGGATCCGTCCTCTAGATTCCCTGTGTTTCTTCCGTCACTTGTGGAGGTGGAGAGTCTGCTATTGGTGACCATGGTGGGGCAGGGGAGGGGGAGACGAGGGTGGAAGAGTAAGAGACAAGGAATGGGAGGGAGGAAGAGAGGCACCAAAAATAGTTGTCTACACAATTCAGAAGGTAGAGGAGGAAGTGCGATGGTGGCCTACAAAGGACGAAGAGGAGGGAAAGGTGGGAAGTGAAAAGGGGTGACAAGTACGATCATACTACGATGGAAAAGGAGGAAGGGGAGGAGGAAGGGAAGGAGGAGAGAGCCGCCGGAAGCAGTGGTGTTGGTGGCATGGAGAATAAGGAGGAAATGTGACGATGATCAAGAAGGGAGTGAAAATCAGGGGACAGCGGAGGAGCAGGCAGAGGAAGTCAAGCGCAACGCTGCCGAATGACAATCGATGAGGGAAAGGAGGAAGAGGACAAGGGGCAGGGTGGATGATGATGATGATGGAAATCTGGGTGCGACTGTTTGGCAGTGAGTCGGTGATCCACTGTCAGCATCTGCAAGTCACAGCCATGCAATGATCAAAGTCATGCACAATGATGCCAAGTACATGGCAAACCTTGCACATCTGGCATACTTATGCTAATCTGGTGTGGCATTGCGTGGCATGATAAAGGGAATGCCTATGTCCCTGATAATGGTAAGCATGAGTGTGATGAGAGTCTCGTGTCCCAGTGCAGAGGAGGAGGAACTGTGAAAAGGATAAAGAGGAATACAAGCAGAAGGATGAGGAGGGCATGACGAAAAAGAGCAGGGGAGGAGCTGGTGATGTAGAAGAAAACGTTGGCAGCTGCTGAGTGTGACATTGGTATACACAGCCAAGTTTTAACACGAAGAAGAAGCGTCTGAGGCTCTGAGGTCACACAACACGCATGCACATCACGGCAATTTGATGTGATGACAATGTGTGTAACGCCTGTGAGCATGAGTGCGGTGTCGGTCTGACACAGCAATCTGACAAAATATGTTTGTACTGACAATGCAGTGAGCAGAATCTGTATGTGATGACAATTCATCTGAAGATTCAGAACCTTTGTGTTGACGGTGAATTTGTGACAGCAAGAACCTATGCGGGAGGATGGTAAGCATGAGCATCATGACAGTCAAATATCATCATGCATTTATGGCAGTGACAGTTGTGAGCACAATGATAATGTGGTCTGTCGATGTTGTGATGTGACTGACAATGATAGCTACAACGGACCTGTGCAATGCGCGTGCATGCCCACACCCTCACCTGCATCTGCTAGAGTTTCAGTATCTGCAGTCTCGCAGAAGTCCCTGCGAAGGAATGCACTCGACATGGCTGTCACGTTGATGACGTTCTGGTGAACATGACGGCCAACTATGGATGTACTTCAAAAATTACGCCCTCCTGTCACTATTCTCGCTCCCTTTTCCCTCCCCCAGCCCACCTTCCCCATGGTACCCCCAATCTGTCTCTTATGTTTTCAATGTCTCCCCTATGGCACACCCATTCCCCCTCCCTCAATCCCACCTGCCGTCCCGCTACATTTTCCATCGCTCTCTGCCGTTTTTCCCATCCTGACGTCCCCCTGCCCGGCAAATCTCACCCCAACTCTTCCCTCCCCTCTCCCAGCTCAGGGCCACATGTCCTCCCGTCCTGCTGAACTGCTC
>BFEA01000001.1:8421724-8435890 GCA_003427395.1 Chara braunii
CGCATCCCAAAATTTTGACGATAGTTTGTTTCGCAGGAAGGAGACCACAAAGAAGCACTTCCAGACATCCTCCGATCTGCTCAGTTGCCAGTCCCTCATTATAAGTTTCTCTGTGAGGAGGATCCATTCTTCTTTTGACTCTGCCATAGCCACCTTCACTAGCCATTGCCTCAGTTGCGCCTGGTTTCTCTGCAGTGGGTCAATCAAGCCCAAGCCCCCTTCTTCTTTAGAGTAGCAGGCTAGTTCCCAGGCTACCTTAGCTATAAAGCCCTCCTCTTCCAATGCCTTTGGTTTCCACAGGAATCGTGTGGCCAGCCTCTTGATTCTAGATGTTGTTGCTGCTGCCATCTCTCTCACCGTACCTACAAACCACAGCAGGGCGAACAACGCCCTATTGATAACCAACGCCCGCCCGTAGAGTGACAGATGTCAAGCTGACCCCCACACCCTCAGTCTCGATGTGACCCTTTGCTGCAAAATGTGGCCTTGTACCGTCCTCATTAGGCGGGTGCTGATCATTACACCTAAAAATCTTTCTCCCACCTGCGGATCCACCCTTGGCATTCCCCATTCCACCTGCAGCTCCAGACCCTCAGGCAAAAGGTAAGTGGACTTGCCCCAATTCACCTGACCCTTAGGCAAAAGGTAAGTGGACTTGCCCCAATTCACCTGAGCCTCTGACAATAAGGAATACTCCGCTAGAATCGATTTTACCGCCCCTAATATCTCCGTCTTGTTGGCTGAGATCAAGAACAGGTCCTCCGCAAGGGCTTTGGCTCTGCATTCTCGACCCGCTGAGACCGGTAGGTCTCTTATTAGAGGGTGTTTGCGGATTCTGTTGAATAGAGCACGAACAGCAATGGGGATAATGGACAACCCTGATGCAGTGATCGAGAAAGCTAGAAAGAACTTGATAGATGACTATTCACCTGGACTACCGAGGTTGCCACCGTGTACATCGCTATGACCCATTCGCAGAAGCCAGGCCCAAACCCCATCTTCCTTAACGTGGTGAGCACAAAAGACCAGCCTACCCTGTCGTAGGCCTTTTCCATATCCAGCAAGAGGACTGCCATATCCACGTTCTCTGTTTGGATTACTTCAATACTCTCAATCGCAGTTAGGATATTATTGAAGATTGACCTCCATTGAACAAAAGCCCCTTGGTCCTTTTCCACTAACTTGGGAGGAATCTTACCCAACCTCATCGCAAGTGTCTTTGCCAACACCTTATAATTAACATTCAAGATTGAGATAGGGCGATAGTTTCTGATGTTTGCCTTGTCACCTTTCTTGAACATAACTGTGATTACTCCATGGGTCATCCACTCCCCCAGCTTTCCCTCTAACAACACCTCGTTGTACACGTCCACCAATGCCGGCCCTAGCGCCTCCCAGCATGTTCTGAAAAATTATATTGTGAGACCATCCCTTCCTGGACATTTGCCTACCGCCAAAAGCTTCAGTGTTTGTTTCAATTCCTCTTCTGTAATTGGGCGGTCCAGAGCGAGTTGATCTGCTGTTGAAAGCACCACCGACGTATCCTCCCACATGTCCACTTCTTGTGATAGTTCTGTAGAGGTGTTGTCATGTGTGCGCCTGGAGGTCAAGATGTCAACGTAGTAGAGTCTAGCATACCTCAACATATCCTTTTGTACAGTCGCCTGAGGAGCCGTTGGGTCAAAAGGATGGTCGAGTTGGACCACCTGATGGAACGCTGAACTAGGCAGCAGTTTTCGGAAGGTCTCCCTGGTCATCCGGTTGTGGACTCTTATTCCCTTCACCTTCAGTGTTTCTTCCAATCTCAAGTGTTTTTCCATTTGCAGTTTTTCCCACTCTGCCAACCGTTCCCCCCTCTCCTTTCCCCATATCATCTCCGAGATCGGGTGCAACTCTATCCTCCTTTCTACTTCCTCTACTTGCTTTCTGCATCTTTCTGCATCTTTCTTCCTCCCGGTTTCTTTCCCTTGTCAAAATTCGAGAGCTAACATCCATAACCCCGGAGATGGTCAGCAGGCCTCCATCCAGCCACTCCGTTGTCGAGGCGAAGTAGGGTCTAGCAAGCTGCCAAGCTTCCATGAAGTCCCGAACCCACTCCTTCAGCCCTTCGTCCTCCAGGTTCTGAGAATTTAGTTTGAAGTAGCTCCTTCCTCTCCCCTCTACTTGGTCCAATACCAAGTCCACCACCGGTTTGTGGTCAGACATCGGGTGCGATAACTGCCTCACTTGCGTAACCACCTGCTGCAACCCCTTTCCTACCAAGCAATAGTCCAGCCGCCTTCTTGTGGTCTTTGTCCCCTCATTTATGATGTTAGAGAACCAAGTAAGTCCCGCGTCTTCGGGTTGAGTGCACAGAAAGAATCGGTGAGGTCCCGGTTATGCATTAGATCCAACAGCGCCACCGTATCTTTTCTACCCGCCGACCGAGAGTTTCCTCCGAGTGCCTCGTCTAGTGTCAGGTTCCAATCACCTAGGATTATCAGCCTGTCTTTAACAGGGATGATCGAGCCCAACTCTACCAAGAAGTCAGCCCTCGATGCAAGGGCTGATGGTGCATAAACTGCCATGATTACCCAATCAATTCCCGGAGTGTAGCTTCGCCCAAACCCAACATCCCCACAGATCTCTTTCTGCATCCACTATATCTGCCTGCAGGTTTTGGTGCTGTAGGATCGTCGTTTCCCCTCTCGTGCCCTACGTTGGAGACCAGAATTGTGGGTCGTCCCACCAGTTCCCCAACAGGACCAGTTTCTCCTCCCCCAACTTGGTCTCTTATAGGCAGATACCGTCAATATTTCAGTTAAAGAGCCATGGCTTTAACCTCCTCTTCTTTTCCCTACCCGAGGTATCTCTCAACCCTCCCACATTCCAGGTGGCCAATTTTAACTTAACCATTCAGATTGTTCTCCTCCGATTATTCTTAGATGCGGGATTCTGCGGGTTCATCTCCCCATTTGAGCTCTGCCTAAGCCGGGGAGCGCTGCATTGGGCTAGGCTGTGGACTTGCTCTTGGACCTGCAGATTGCGAGGAGGAGCGCCATTATTCCTTCAGGGCATCAGCAATAAAGATGGAGTGCAGGTTCCCTGCTTCTGGCAGTTTCTCATGCAGATTAAGGACCAGCGCTGAGACTTCCTATGAGAGGGCAATAGCTTCCAGCTTATGGCTGTTAGCCTCCCTCACTGCGTCCAAGTTGAACCAGCTGACTCCTGCCTGAGTGAGTGCCTCCGCTGTTGAGTTATTGATTCAGGCGTTGATCAGTGGGAAATAAAACTTCACCAGTTTGGATTCCAGCGGTACACTGCAGTTGGCCATCACTGATCTATGAATAATCCTAATCTGGAATGCGTCCCCAAAGAGGAACTTTGTCCGCGTAATTATTTCTCCTGGCAGTGGGGTTTTATCTATGCTAACGGAGGGGAGATATAGCCTACCATCCGCCTGAACCATTCCTAGAAAGTAGGCCACACTCCCGATCATCGTAGAAACCAACAACACCAACCTTCTCTCTATCGGAAGTCTTCCCTGGGCCCTCAGTCTATAGTCTTTTTTGCTCGATGTATCTGACTCCGCCTCCCTCCTTCTCTGAGCACCCCCTAAACTGTCTGTGGAGGACTCTGATCTCTCCGCTTGCAGGAAGCCAGTGCCTTGTAGGGTTGAATTATCTCCAATTAACACACTCCCCATTAGGATTCTCGATTGTGACGAGGACGATGGGGCACTCGACTCCGAGTCTAATCCCCCTATTGCCCCTCCCTCCAGACCTCGTGCTAGCCTGCTTCAACCGTCTTGTTGGTACAACTCGCTACCTCTCACCTTATGACTAGTAGAATTCAGCCCCTCGGCTGGGCGTCTCTTGTGCTGTGACAATGCTACCTCTCCCTCATGTCCCCAGTTGTTAATGTAGCCGCTTCGAGCTCTGATTGGCACTGAACGGACTACCAGATGGGCTACTAGGTGGGGGGGATCCTGAGGCCGCAGCTGAGCATATCTGCTCTGCAGTGGGAGAGAGGTGGGGTATGCGTGATATTCCTGCACCAGAGCTGCTGGTACAGTTGTCCTAGGAGGAGGGCCCCCTGGCCAGTGCGCTAGATCAGCCCATGGGGTCATCAACGAGCTGCCTGGCGGGGCGGAAAGTACTGGGGGGAAATAACTATACGGTTGGTGGGCTACTGCTGATCTCATACCCCCATACCCTCCCTGCCCATAGAACCCTTGCCCACTTAACAGTTCCGTCCACTGTGTGTGCACCTGGCAGTGTGGTTCCCTGCAGCTAGGAGCTGGCCTCGATGGGGCCGGTGGGGCTTGTTGTTGGCTCTGACTCGGACCAGGTGCAGATTGGGTTGTTGGCCCCTGGGAGTTCGGCTGAGGGAGAGGCTGCTGAGTATTTTGTCGCACTGGTCCGCCCGATTCCCCCAACACCGATCGGGCTGCTTGTTGCGAGTTCCCATTCTGCCCTTGCCGCCTGCCTTGAACTTGTTGATGTTGTCGTGGCAATCTGGAGTTCGCCCATGGCCTCATTTGGCATCCCGCATCTTATCGTGGATAGTTTTCCTCCGTATGAAAGTACCACCGGCATTTCCGGCACCAGTCAGAGAATGGCGTCGCAATCTCGACCGTCGAAGATTTAATGACCAACGTATCTTCAACTCGAAACCTGGCTTGGGCGTCCATGTCCATTTTAATATTCATTAATTTCGGCTTGGAGCGGTCTGCTTCCGACGGGTGTATAACCTTCACTCCCCCAAACAGCCCTTCAGCCGCTGATGGTAAGTAACACATCACGTCCAGTGAAACCCTTAAGGCCACAATCCAAAAATTTGTCTCAGCTTCTTGCAGCTTCAACTCCCTTAGCTCCCCTTTAGTCATCCAAGGTTTGACCATCGCTGAGTATTCGATCCCTCTGAGATTAAGTTTAAACCACCAGTACTTGGCCCAATTATCGGTCGCGGGCGATTCCCGTTAACGCGCCGGTAGTTGCGAGCTTCGGAGCACCGAACCGCGATGGTTGGAAGTCTCAGCCAAAATCAAAACGAAACGGTGCCCCGACGGCTCGGCAAAACTTGGCGCGCAGGGGGTATCCCGACTCGGCATCAATAGCTGGGGCAAGTACTGGTGGTTTAATTGACTGCCTCTGCACCAACCACGCCGCCACCTCCACTGCCTTGGCCACGTAAGATATAACATTAGGACTCTCAAACTTGACTCTTCCTCTATGAATTTCTGGGTTAACAACCTCCATGCCATCCACCCATCCTCATACGCTCTCGCTAAATCCTCCTTGGCACTTCTTGCCAGGTCACGAACTTCGCTTTGAAAGATAAATATAATTGTGCTTTCCTTTAACCATCTTTCCTTAATCGCGTCGAAGGATTCATTTACCCTGAATCTCTTCCCTCTTTCATCGATTCCAACTTCAAAAATTCTCCACTAACTGCATTACACCCTCATCATAACATTGTCCAATTGACTGATGGGTCCTTTCCTCCATTGCCCAAAAGTTTGTCGGTGGTGTCGGTGGGGGTGGGGCTCCCCTATCTCCCCTACCGTCTTGTAGACCTTCCACTTCCATTTTGAATTGACCCCTCCCAATTACTTCGCCTTCTTACAGGAAGTTTCTTACAAATTGACTTTCTGCACCAGCTTACCTCTTCTTAAGGTCTGATGAGATGAGAGAAACCGCCTTCTCCTAACCCTGATTCGTCCCTGAAAGTGCTACTTAAGACAATCCAATTGACGTGTTTGAACGAGCGGGCCCCAACATCAGGGTAAGAGAGGAAGGAGAGGGGGAGAGAAGGGGGAGGGAGGGTTTCCTCATAATTCAAATCAGACTTGCATGCAAGTTGATGCAACCATAATCGACAACCCTTTGATTAACTCTGACCCTACCCTCTCTTCCCTCCTCCTCCAATTCCTTCCTCCTTCCCCTTGCACTCACGTAGATAGGGTTATTTGTACCCAAACTCCAACTTCTCCTATTAGCCTCTACCTGGGTATACGAGTCTCCCAAGCACTTCTCCTTCGTTAAGAATGTCTTTCGTATTTTTCCACAGTCGTCATCTCCTCCTTGAAGTCGCATTCACTATCAGGTGTAGGGGTGTCAGTGTTAATAGAATTTATCAAAGTCATCGTCCATAATTTTCAACATGCACCCTGGATTCGCCTCAGCCTCAATATTGACGGTGATTGGTGTCCCATGTAGCAGTCGCTCCGAAGCCGCTTCTGCAAGCGGAGGTCAACTAACACATACACCCTCTGCCTTGAAGATCGTCATCCTTTATCGAAATCCACCATGGCCAAGGTTACCGAGTGCACTACTGCAACCATGTAAGAAGGAGGGAGAGAGAAGAAGGGGGAGAGGAGGAGGGTGAGCTAACTTCAAAGGACCAGGATAACCTGCATCAATGGATCATCCCTACCCATCTGATCCTATCCCTGCTGCGTCTGCCCTACTCTTCCATCTTTTAACCCCCTCGTCCTTTTACCAACTCGACCGGTGAATTCGAGGCAATCCCCCTCTTCTCCTGATAACTCTCTGTTGGAGCTACGATCCTTAGAGATGAAAACTCCCCTTCTCGATGACTTCATTGGCTTGGCCAGCCAGTTCCCCCCGCTCCCAACTTCCTGAAACACTCCTGAAGTCTCGTTCTCTGTCAGAAGTGAAAGCATCAATAGTAAACGGGAATTTCAAACCGACAGACTTAGGGATGGTCAACTCCCAACCCTCTCCCTAGGCTGGCGAGGATGCTTCGCCCTCACGAGATGGGTATCCACTCTTGTGCATGACTTCATCATCTGGGGTAACTTAGCTCCAACTCAGGCTACCTTGGAAGAAGACCGCCTACCTAGGTTGGAATCCACGACACGTGGACATGTTGGCTTCTCTGTGCCCCGTCAGCGATGGCTGGGTTGACGGCAAGGCAGGGTTCGGGACCGACTATACTCGTCGACCCTCACCAGCGTCGGTTCGGAGCGGCAAAAAAATTGCGCTAAAATTAGCGCAGCCGCCCAGCCCTGGCGCCCCTAGAAAACCTCACCGTTTTCGTTTTTTGTTTTTTTGTGCGCCGCCATCCTGGCTGCGCCCCCACGCCCTGCGTGGTATCAGTACCTGGGCTATAGGTTCTCGCTCCACTACTCTAGACTCTCGAAGATTTTCGAGAGTGAGTCTAGCGCTGTCAGACTCTAGAAACGACTGAAAAAGAGAACATCGCTCCACTTACTCTAGAAGGTCAAACTCAAGAAGGCCTCTCGGATGTTAGACCGCTCTTTGAGAGAGCTACACGGCACGGCCAACACGTTGTTGTCCGCCAAGGCTCTAGGTGCACTCCAAAAAAATGCTCAACTTTCGAAGGTCCTGGATGCCTCCCTTGAAATTCCCTCCGCTGCAGGCGGGAGCAACGTCAAGAGTGCCACGGGAGAGGAGGTTCTGACAACTCAAGAAGTGCATTTTCGTGAGTGTGTTTCATGAGGTAGTGGAGCGACGACGGATTCTCGCCATTTTCGTGAGTAGATAGTGACAGCTCAAGAACCCGAATTCCAGACCTGGCGTCTAGAGTAAGTGGAGCGGTGCCGCGCTCAAGAGCATCACTGAAGGAGAAATGAGAACACTTTGGGTGCAGCTCCCAGCCCTGCCATCACAAAAAGTTAGCAGGGCTCCTATGGCTCATGTCGCATGCCGCAGTCCCCTGCTCAGTGAGGCTATTCGAAGGAGGAATGAACATCGAAACCAAATGTCTGCGTTATGGAAGACATGAGGAAGAGACGCTGCAGCACCTGTTCTGGGCCTGCCCAACATCCAAGCGTATTTGGCGATGGTGGGAGAAACACTGGCAGCAATTCATCGGTCCTCTGCTGAATTGGGATGAGACATGGGTTCTACATGGCCGCATCCCAAAAACTTGGTTCAAATACACAGGGAGAGGCTATGTAGCCCAAGACATCCGCTCTATCCTCATCTGGGTTATTTGGGAGGATCGCAACAATGTCCTGTTCAGGGAACAATGGTCAGCGGATGACACGCTAATCCAGAGGATTAAGCTCTGGATCCTGACAATGATCCGGGTTGACTGGAACAGGAAGGCTACAAGGGAAAATCCAACAGAGGCAGACATTGGTTTCTTGTCACCTGGGCAAGGGACAACCAGTTGGCGGCAGTTACACACGAGGGCAAGATGGTGCTCTCCCCTTGGCTCGCTGCTGAGAAGTAGTACCTTCGGAGACTTCTTATCCCCCCTCTTATCCCGCCTCCACTCTGAACACGCACCTCTGCTACCCTACCATCATTTCCCTTCCTCTATCTACTTTCTGTTTTATTTTTATGAAGAAAACCAAGGCACTCGGTTCCAGTCGGTAGCCACGGTAGGCTAACAATGGGTTGGGTAGGGAGGAGAGTGTCCAGGCATTAGTGAAGGAATGAGTCAGGTTCCCCTCGGCCGTTATAGTCCGAGGTCAGGCCATTTTAGGCCTCAGTAGTAACCCCCATTTTGGTAGGAGCTTTAGCGGCTCGTCTTAGCTCAGTAGTGGTATGGAAGCCCTCCCCACGCGGGACTGGGCACCTGCTATTTTTTTCGATGTGGAACGAATGCCCTAGGCAGCCTTGTCTGACCTGGATCATACGATGGCAACAGTACCTATGTTACTAAAGCGAACTGGGGTAATGCTCACTGACAAACTCTGAAGCCTATAGCTGGGTAATGGCCCGAGCACTTTCTCCCATGTACCGGGTTGATTTGTGGGGTGTATTCCCGAAATGCAGTGAACGCTATCTATGGAATAAAAAGCAAAAAGATAAATGGAAAAAAAAAAAAAAAAAAAAAAAAAAAAAAAAAAAAAAAAAAAAAAAAAAAAAAAAAAAAAAAAAAAAAAAGGAAAAAAACAGAAGAAAAAAAAAGAAATGGCCGGTTTCTAGAGTAGTGGAGCGAGACCCTATGATCCATCGGTTTACGACTCCCGGGGGGGAGGCGGGAGGCTGGAGGGGGGCGGGCTGTGTGGATTGAAAGAGAGTGGCATGGATGCAAGGGGTGTAGCGCGCGTATGGGCGTGGGAAGAGTTGCTGTCCAACAGGGGTATCACGACGCCCCTGGCTATGGCTGGCCTTGGTCGGTGGGAGCCGGCAATCCTCGTTAGGTCGCGAAGGGAAAGAGTTGCATGTGTGGCTGACTGCGAGGCAGGGTTTGCTAGCCGGACATACCATAAACGAAGCCTGATCAGGGGCTTTGGCCCCCTGGTCTCAGATACGTAGTTTGGCTGGAGTCAGCGGGATGCTGCTTTCCTCGGAAAAACGATTCTCGTTGAGAGTCTGCAATGGAGCTGAAGCCGCGGGGCGACTCTGGTCTTAGTCCCCCTCGCTATTGCTGGGTTTGTGTTGTACCGTGGTGAGATGAACGTGGGAGTGTCGCTTTGCGAAGACCCTGTCATGGTGGGCGGCAGGGTTTTTAGGGGGTTGATGCTGACTGGGGGAGCAGTTTGCCCTAAATCGAGAGGAGGTGGGTGGGTTTGCAGGGTCCTTTGATCCTTGCCGTGCGGGTGGTAGAACACTTCTGCACGTTGGTTTCCTTGTGTGTGCTTGGAGTTTTCTTCTATCATCCTTTTCTTGTGGGATTGGGGAGCGTTGTTCCGTACAATTTTCATCATGGAGGGCGGTGAAGACCTCATTGGGGAGTGCATGCGGACGGGGGTGCGGATTACCCTAAATCGCGAGGAGGTGGGTGGGCTTTGCGGGGCCTTTGGCCTCTGCTGCGTGGAAGGTAGGGCTTTTCGCAGGGTTTGCTGAAACACCATCATGGAGGGAGTTGGTGTTTTAGGGTAGGTAATGTAGGGTTTGGAGTGATCTGCTTTGAATCGCGAGGAGGTGGGTGGGTTTGCGGGGTCTGTGCTTACAGATCCCTGCGGCGTGGGCCGCAGAGTGGATCTGCAGGGTTGGGCTATTTTCAAGGGTGATAGGCTTTGTTTTTGCAGGTTCTGTTTTGTTTTTTCTTCTTTTTTTTTTCAGGGTAATTTGCATAGTGCACAAGTAGGATTGCATAGTGCATAATTATGCATAATTATACCTTTCTCGGCCTTTTGGCTAAGGTCAAGTGTAGTATCTGTTCTGATCAGTTTTGAAAAAAAAAAAAAAAAAAAAAAAAAAAAAGTGCATAATTAGGATTTCATCTTTTTTTTTTTTTGATTTCGTCATTTATTTATTTATTTATTTATTTTTGATTTCGTCATTTTCGTATGGTCAGATGAGACTGTTTACCCCGTGGCCTTCTCTATGATGTAAGGTATGCCGGACCCGTTTTCTGGCTTGTATAATTCAAAAGAAGCCGTCGTATGAACCAGGCCGGAGTGCCTGGATCATACGACATCTGGCTGCCTTGAAAAAAAAAAAAAAAAAAAAAAAAAAACTGCTTGATTCTGTTCATCTTTCTAAAAAAAAAAAAAAAAAAAAAAAACACCGCCATGAATTTTGTCGTTTCTGCATGGAGCGAAACCCTCCGTCGCCGTCGCAGGTCACGGCGCAGCGTTACGGCCTGCGAATTTTCTTCGACAGGAAAAGAGATTCCCCCGTCGTCCACGGCAGCACCCAAAAGCGCTCCAGATGGCACGACCTGATTTTGTTTAGATTGATAGTGATATTCGTAGTTGTTCCCCCCGCCGGGGGTGGAACACCTCTGCGCCGAGTCTGCGGTGAAGCGTGCAGGGCGTCAGTGCCCGCTCGCTCGTCCTTTCCGACGGCGGCTGGTGGACAATCTGAGGACTACCGGTAAAAGTGACACTGATCAGGCCATTGGCTGAAATGCAGGGGCATTTCGCTTCCCTGTTTCGGCAGACTGCAGCCGATGTCGGGGTCTGATTCGTTTGGCAGGGTTTTTGCAGTACCCCAGGCCTCAGTTTGTGTTGCATATGGCTATCGCAGCGGACCTCACCGCCGCGCGTCTGCGGAGGTCGCATGACAGGGATGTCCGCAGGTACCATCTCATGCACGGGTAAGTCTCTCTCTCTCTCTCTCTCTCTCTCTCTCTCTCTCTCTCTCTCTCTCTGTGGTCTTGTGTCATCCCAGTTAGTACGAACCTTGCTAGTGTCACATTTAAATTCGCGCTAGCTGAGCACGGGCACGGCACCAACAGAGCACCCTTCCCTTCCAGCCTCCCTCCCTCTCTCTCTCTCTCTCTCTCTCTCTCTCTCTCTCTCTCTCTCTCTCTCTCTNTCTCTCTCTCTCTCTCTCTCTCTCTCTCTCTCTCTCTCTCTCTCTCTCTCTCTCTCTCTCTCTCTCTCTCTCTCTCTCTCTCTGTGTCTTCTTCTCTGTCTTCTCTCTGTTTTCACCGTTTTCTCTCTTCTCTCACTTCCCTCTTTTCTCTGTGTCTTTCTCCTCCCCGCCGTTCTCTCCGTCTCTCCCCCATCTCTCTCTCCCTTTCTCTCTTTCTCTGCTCTCACTCTCTGCATTCCTCCTCTCTCTCTCTTTTCTCACCCTCTTGATTCTTCTCTTTCCCTTCTCATCGCTTGATTCTTTCCTCCAATCCCTGCGCATGGTGCTAACCTGACGGCTGACCAGAACACGCTCATGCAACATCGCGGTCCTCGGTGTTGTCGAGGGGTTTCCGTTTCACCTTCTGAAAACGAAAGCAGGGGGCGGACGAGGCAAAGTGCAGAGAGCGAGAGCAGTAGAGCAGTAGAGGAGGAGGAGGAGTGGAGGAGTGGAGGAGAGGACCCGACACCTCGAACCCCCATCCTCCCTTGCTTATCCGCTCACACCTTTATCCCTCCACCACCTCCTCCTCCTCCTCCTCCTCCTCCTCCTTCTCCTCTTCCCCCTCCTCCTCCTCCTACTCCTCTTCCCCCTCCTCCTCCTCCCCCTCCCATCCTCCTACCAATCCGATCCGTAGTTCTTCCCGTTCACCCATTCATTTATGTTTATATTTATACTTGTGTTTTAAATTATTGCTACAAAAGATCGAAAATCGGACACAAGCAACGAAATCGTCACAGGAGAAAAGAAAGCAATATAACTTCATCGGCTGCGAGATCAATTAAGCTGTCCCCTCTCTCTCTCTCTCTCTCTCTCTCTCTCTCTCTCTCTCTCTCTCTCTCTCTCTCTCTCTCATCCTCTCCCCCTCCGCCCCCTCCCCTTCCCCCTCCTCTCCCCCCCCTCTCCCCCCTCCTCCTTTTCGACCTATCAGATTTTATCATACGAGGTAGCATATTGGTTGTCGCTGTTCCATTGGTGCGCAGGCCTATTCGTGCGCGCATTCATTGACGAAGAAGAAGAAGAAGAAGAAGAAGAAGAAGAAGAAGAAGAAGAGGAGGAGGAAGAGGAGGAGGAGGAGGAGGAGGAAGAAGAAGAAGAAGAAGAAGAAGAAGAAGAAGAAGAAGAAGAAGAAGCCATCATCGCGAGAGCTCTGCTAGTGGTCGAAGTCCATGTGTCGTTTCCTCCGCTCACTGTTTCCCGTCTCCAATCCACAGGTTAACATCTGCAAGCAGGAGGTTCCAAAATGGAAGATGAAAAAGAGGGAAGGGGAAGGGAAATCGTTGCTACTCGTTGCTACTAGAGGCCGCCCGTGCCTTGAGTTGTGCGACTGGCTGTTTTTGATGTTCGCTTCGTAAGAAGGCACTCTTCAAAACGTTCTTCGAGCGGAAACGGAAACGGCAACGGAAACGAAACTGAACGCAACGGATCGAAACTGAACGTAACGGATTGAAACGGAATGAAACGGAACGCAAAGGAACGAGGGCGAAAAGGGGCGAAACGTAACAGATTGTTTGTTGTTAACTTCTAATCATTGATGTTCTCTGTGTCTGTCTCTGTCTCTGTCTGTGCGCACTGAGCAGAACGGAGAGCCGGTTCCTGAACCAATCCAACTAACCAATCAACCAATCAAAACCAATCAAACAAATCAAACCAATCGATCGATCGGTCAATCAATCAGTAAGTCGATCGGCTGATCTTTTAGTGGAGCAATCAGTGCATTATTACTGTACTACTTTCGTTAATCACTCAATCGACTCTCCATTACTCGATCAAGAAGGTGGCTTCTTGATGGGGATAGAGTCTTTATCGTTGGCGTCGTTGGCGGTTAGTGCGAGGTGGTCCCCCACCACGACCAGCGCCCCTCCCTCGCACACTTGTCCCTCCTCGTGCCGTCAGTCGTCCTTCGCGGGTATCGGCTTTCGTCTAGATTCTCATAATATTAATAGTAATAATAATAATATTAATTCTAATAATAAAACTAATAATACCAATTGTAAGAGCAGTACAACCTCGTCATTTATGATGGCGTCAACAACCGCTGACGTCATCATTGCGAATGCGGCGGCGGCCTATGGGGGGGGGGGGGGGGGGGGGGGGGGGGGAAGGCGGGGGGGGGGGGGGGGGGCAGCGACGCGATTGGCGCATGCATCTGCCGCCGCCGCCGCCGTTTCTTGCGGCAGGCAAAAGCCGGCGGCGGGAAAAGAGGGAAGGGGAGGAGGGGGAGGGGGGCTGAAGCGGGGGAAAGTAGGCGGAGCGAACTGCACGGCGGGGGCCGCCGGGGGGGGGGAACTGCCATGGAGGAGGGCGATGATGATGACGGTGATGACACGTGTCCCGACGGCGACGAGGAGAGGTTATCTTAATGAGAGTGGTCATGCGAGTGGCAGAGAACGAGGGAGCCTTCTATCTTCTTTCTGCTGGTCGGTTAGTTCCGCCTCGATTGATGGGCTTCGCGGAGAGAGACACGTGTCCTCTTCCGCTTCAGGAACGCATTGCCCGAGGTGGGAGGGAGGACGCTACTTTGTCCAACGACGACGACCGGGGCGAGGAGGAGGAGGAAGAGGGAGGCGGCCGGGTGGCGCTGCTATCCGACGTGGCAGTGGCAATCCCGATCCCAATCCTCATACGGTTGGCGGCCTGTCCGTTCGAGGCTACATTGAGCGGGAAAAAGGATTCGGCGACCTGGTCAATCGAGCAAGAGGTGCCCTCCCTGTGATTGGTCTGCTATCGAGGATCTTAACGGCTGAAGGAGGAGTGGGAGCTGATCAGCTGCGCTTCCCTGAGTTCGCTACGAGGGTGTCTGCCAATTCATCGTGGAAATTGACGCAGGCGTTGTACGATTTGAGAACAATCCACGGAGAGGTAAGAAAAGATTTGGGAATGGCTGGCTTTTTTTTTTTTGTTTTTTTGGCTCCTTTTTTTTTTTTAATTCACGGAG
>BFEA01000001.1:8486588-8497389 GCA_003427395.1 Chara braunii
CACACACACACACACACACACACACACACACACACACACACACATACACACACACACAAACACACACACACAACCTGCAGATTTTGATAACAACAGGTGGGTGCAAAAATTTACCAAATATCATTAATGATGTCCCTCAAAGGTTGACAAAAAATTGGTGGTTGACTTTACCTTGTTTGTGATGTCTCGTTGTTCCTAGCAGAAGGGGGAAAAAAAATCTTTGGCAAAAGCATAGAGGATCACGGACACTTTCGAACAGTGCTCCCCGTGTAACCTCACTTGGGAGCGGAATGACGATTACATGGGGACCTGGGGTTTCTTGGGTTGCCATATGACTGTTAAGGAACATTTTTTCGTTCTTGAGAAGTCTGCAAATAGTAAAGAACGAGGATACCACTTGGTCATAAAGGCCCTTCGTGGTCAGAATGGGAAAAGACTACAAGTCATTGACCTCCCGGAGATAGAAAGTTGCAATTCTTATAAAGTTTCACAAGTTGGACTGGAATACCGAATGGGTGAGTATTCCGGTCTAACTGCCTTTTCTGAGAAGAGGGCTCAAAGCAAAAAGGTTCCTGACCTGCTTTTTCTCGACGATATTGGATACCTTCGCGAAAAAGCAGGAAAGTGTATGAAAATTGTCGGGGAAATTATTAAGTTTTTTTTTTTTTTTTTTTTTTTTTTTTTCTTTGTTTTTTCCTAGTTTTGGTGGGAGCAAGTGATAGAGAGGACGCCCGTAGTAGGATAGATGGTATAAGTTGGCGTGTTACAGATTCGGATACTCTCTTTAAACATCAAGGGGCTAGGTTATTATGACAGTCGAAACCGCTACCTAACACGGGTTGTGGTCAATTTGTTGAGTATCGGGTTGAAAATGAGGTGGGGTGCTTTACCGAAGGGTTATCACTGTGAGATTCACTGCTACTGCGAAGTGAGGAGAGAGTGCAATTAATAATACTACTGTTGATTACGTTGGTTTTCGACTATGATTTCTTATGCCACTTTTGTGTTGCATGAATCGAGTGAAGTTGTAAGTCAGTCTTAACCTAGCGACACACTCGTTAACCGTCTGGGTATCTTACCCCGAAGAAGGTGTTTGAGACTTGGTGAGCATGACCTTCCGGTGACACCAGTGTTGAGTACGACTTACTAAGGGGAGGCATGACAACGAGTGGGCAATCAGAGGATGAAGGCGATCAGCAAAATAAGTCGCTAAGAAGGGGACCACCAATATGCTATTTGTATGAGAGTTCGGACAACCTCAATTCCAGATGCTGGAAGTATAACCAAACAACTGAGCGTCAACTGTCGAGCGGCTCCCCACCAACAAGGAGATGGGAGAAAGGTTTGTCATCGTTGTCTTAGGGAAAAAGATGTGAAAGCAACTAAAAAGAAAGAGAAGGAGGAGTGAGAAAGGATCAAGAAAGGAAGACATTGAAGAACGAAAAGAGGAAGCAGAAAGAGGAGAAAAAGAATAGGGAAGCAATAAAATGAGCAACGTTGCGCAGATAGCGATGGTATAAATGACATGGTGCGGACCACCACCGATATCGGTCAAGTAGGTGCAAGAGAATATGTCATAAGTGGCGGCCATGCAAGGTCGTATACAAAGGATCTACGAATGAGAAAGTGGAAGAACCGTGTGAAAGAATGCGGGAGTTAAAGTTAAGTATCGAAAAGTGTAAAAGAGAAACAAGTGACGACTCAGGGGAGTCTTTGTCGACACCACCATTATTATCAAGACAAGGATTCAGGGGAGAGGGCGAACAAAGGATCTGTGAAGAAAATAAAGACTGAACTGACGTCGATCACGATACAAACAGCCCAAAGAATGCAGACTTGAAACTCAAGGAAGCTATGGTTGGGTTGGATGCCGATGCCAGAGAACATTTTGTGGAGGACGTGAAGACACACGTGGATGGGCCTATACAAGGTAATCCAAAGAATGTGCAAGTTGGTGAACATTCTGTATGTTCGGAAGCCAGAGGCAGTTGTAGCATTGGCTGAGAAGCGAGTCATGATGGTAAATAAGAATAGCAAGTTTGAAGGTGTTGAGAAGTGTGAGGAGAAAACGCCGAAAGTCACATTGGAAGTATCAAGCGAGAGTGAATTGGACGAGATGGAAAAATCGACGTCTGATTGAACCGAAGAGGTCAGAGGCTAGGTAGCAAAACCGTATATCTAACACACTCATTTTATCTGGCATTTTTAATCCAGATGAAATTTCCGAATCAATTTCGAATATGGGAAATTCGACCTTACACAAAAGAGGGTTTTTCGCTAAAAACAATACAAATTAAAAAAACTCTAAAAAAAAACATATGTTATAGATATAAACAATGCAAACAACTTTAGCTCGATGTCATCTTTGATATCCCAAGCCAAATGAAAATAGAAAATAAAATAATTCATTAAACAATATAGAGATAAAATAAAGGGGTAACTACATTAGACTCGATTAGAGTCACAAAAATGAGTTATAATTGCACTATGGGGCAAGATACAGTTTGCAATTTCACTTCGGGCACGCAAGAAAGGCCAGAAAGTTGGGGTGTATACAGTACCTGAACTGCAATTGAAATTGTATCTTGGCCCATAGTGCAATTATAACTCATTTTTGTGACTCCCGCGTAGTTTCCTCTAAAAAGAAATTGAACAATCCCTCTTTAAACCCCTTAATTCCCTATCTATACCCCTTTTGAACCCTTTGATGATCAATCAAGCTTTTTATAAACTATGATCTTAGTTCTGTTGTATTTAATATGCTCAATATCACTTCTTTTTTCTTTTTTTTTTATATTTTTTGGGATTTTTTTATAATATCCGGATTTTTTATTAATCCCACCCCCGGATAATCCGGTCAGATAATCCGACTAGATTATTCGGCCAGATTATTCGTGCTGCTTAGTTGAGAGGCTTATAAAGGAGGAGTTGGGAACTGGTGGAGGCAAGAAGATCAAAACGGGGGGTGGGTCGGGAGTCGAAAATAATATTTTTGGCAGTGATAGTGTTGTTGGCAGTTAAGGGTTATATCCCATGGGCGAAAAAGTTCACCTTTGATTTGGTGAAGTTAAGTGCAGGTGACTAGAGGTTCTTTGACCATCAAAAGGCATATGTGTGCTTGGGTATCTCACCAATCACCACAACCATATTTGTGGGACGTACGGGGAGAGCAGTTGACATGAGATGGGTTCAGCACATGAATTGTAGCATAGAAAAACCGACAACTAAACTCATTTCGACAAACGGCTACACATCTTCGTAGCAAGAAACAACGTACTCGTTCCTCTGCACACGTTATACGTCGAAGAGTTACATCGACGAATTCTACATTCGATGATGGTCATCGTCCTTGAATGTGTTCAGAACGGCTTTGACAGGATCGAAATCAAGGAAGCGACGACGTGAGAAGAAAGAACGGGGGAAGGTCAAAGAAAGAGAATTGACGAAGGTACGATACCCAATAACCTTGCTATGATTTGGGGTAAGTGGTTGTCAAGAGAGAACGAAAAACCTTATGAAGTTACTCGATGAGGAAGCAAAGAAAGGAAACGTTTGTTTTATGTTACACGTAGAACAAAGGAATGCATGGAATTATTTATCGAAGAAAGTGAGAAGGTTGTTTGGGGAGTCGGAGGTATTACTGACGGGAGACGTTGTGAAATTGCGAACATGTAAGTCAATCATGAAGTAAGGGGGTGAAGTAAAGGTTTGAACATCAAATCATTGGAGGAAGAGATGAAGGATTTGTAAGGTGCAGTGAAAGTATTCTCACGGAAATCTACACGTAGCTTGTTAAGGAGAGTGTTGTAGGAGAATTTGGAAGTGAACTTGTATTGTAAGTTGATTGTGAAGTTGCGCTTCGATGACCACGTGAGTCAATGTCGAGTTCGAAGGTTGTGTGATAATCAGATAAACAAGTTGGGTTTACTGTCATGCATCTTCGACATTCTGGAGTTAAAGTTTTGCATCGTTTGGACGAAGAACCCAGTGAGGGAGAACGAAGGAAGAGATGAAGGGGGAAATGGGAAGGCAATGAGGGAGAGGAATGGCGGAGTGAACAGCGAAAGAGAAGGCGCGCCCGAAGATGCTAAGCGACTTGGTGAAGGGAAAAGCAGGGAAGAGCAGAGCGTCGGAGAGGGATCTCGTGACCACGGAATCAAGGCGGGTACGAATTTGGACAGGTCGGGACAGAAGACCAACCGGGAAGAAGGAAATGACTACCTACCAGGCGACCACGCTGATGAAGACGGGTGATTGAGAAAACGAAGAAAATGGTCGGAGGTAAGGAAGACGACACGAGGCAGGAAGGTGACTGGCGGGAGATGCACGTGACACGTGAAGGAGTCGAAAAAGACAAAGTGTCGTTGGGGAAAGATGGGCGCAATGAGGGAAGGAGGTCAGCGCGGAAGCTAAGGCGGATCACGCTAAGGAGGGAGCCCAAGCCGAACGGGCATGCCCCCGTGGGAGCAGTGAGGAGGAGGAAGGTGACGAGCAAGCACGTGAAGAAGAGCAACACAGTGCGGGGATGAAGGAGACGGTTTAGCATGCGAAGGTGGGATGAATAGTGAGAGAAAGAAAGGACGAATGGTGAGTGAGGTTCCGCATCGAGGTGGATCGTATGGAGAATTGGTAAGTCTCCAATCCCGCAATAGTTCACGTTACTTCCATCGAAAGGATGAGCGAAATCGAATAAATCAATCACTAGAACATAAAAATTTACATTACTACTACGCACACATGTGTGTATGTGTGTGCACGTGTGTGTGTGTATGTGTGTGTGTGAGAGAGAGAGAGAAAGAGAGGGAGTTTAGAGAGAGAAACGAGGATGATGATGTGAGGGCACATACCTGGTATTGGCAATGGTCTGCATGGGTCGACATTTTCAACTTGAAGAACTTCGGTACTGCTGCCAACGTCAACAACTGCATTGTCAATTCATAGGTTGGTACTAGTTACGTGACAGTAGTCTGGGCAGCGAACGCCGAATAGAAGGGGAGATGGAGAGTGCATAGAGGTAGAGGAAAGACTAGTGCACACGAAACAAAGTGACAAAAGACGAGTACGCAAGGAGGAAGAAAATATACGCGGCGAAGGAGAGAAGAGTGCGACAAGAGGAATAAAACCACATGAGAAAGAGAGAGAAAGAGAAGTCAAAACGTTGGGAGGAAGAAGGCATGCATGTAAGAAGAAGAGGAAGAGGAAACGTGTGAGTGAAAGGTGGGAATGAGCGCAAGGTACAAGGAAGAACACGACGATGTAAAGTCGACAAGGAAGATGACGATGGGGTAGGAGAAGGAAGCGACTTAACAGGTAAGTGTGTCTGCGTCATTCAACGATCGGGGGATGAAGATCATGAAAGAGCGAAAGTTCTTACCTGGCTGCCCGTAGATCGTTTCCTCTGCATCCAGGCGACGAAAACACACCTTTATTTGACTGTATCGGACCTGAAAGATAGGTAGTATACATTTAGTGTCATTATTATTATTATTATTATTATTATTATTATTATTATTATTATTATTATTATTATTATTATTATTACTACTACTACTATTATTATTATTATTATTATTATTTTGTTTTTGTTGTTGTCATTGTGTTGTTGATTGTTGTTGTTGTTGTTGTTGTTGTTGTTGTTGTTGATTATTATTATTATTATTATTATTATAATTTCTATTTACTCGACAGTACTTCTGCTGCTTACCTTATGCGAGGGTGGAGACTTGCAGAATGCGTGATGCATCCGCGAACGTTGTCGTGAAGGTTGGTCGTCAACCGCCCGACCTGTTGGAGAATGTTCGACTGCATCAGACATGTAAGGTAGCCTATATTCGTTCATTATCTAAGTTATTATTATTGTTATTATTATTACTATAAGGATTTAGGAATAAGGAAATGAGTGTGCGGTGCATAATGGGGAGGACGCGCAGGCGTGCAAAAGAAGGTGATACGTGCGCTGGTTGATCGATATGGCTAAGGCAAATGTAGAGTCACAATATGTATGTATGTGTATGAGAGCGTGTGTGTGTGGGAGTAGAAGAGATAGAGAGGGAAAAAAGTCAAAAGAAGGAAATGAAGAAGGTTGAATGCTCAAATTGATTTAACCTGGTCACAAACTGTGACCAGGTACATTCGGAGCTTACCACTTTTATGGTTAGAGAAGGCATGAAGAGGAGAGAGAAGGCAGAAGGAGAAGAAGAGGTAGGAAAAATGAGAGAAAGGGAGAGACTTACCTCGTCGCCGTTGATCGAGGTTGCAGCCGTCGGGCGGAAGAATCCCGAATCCAAAGCACCCTCACTTTGACTGTTTTTGACCTCGGAGATACCTTGTATACATTATTATGTGTGTTTTATTAATATTAATATTAATATTAATATTAATATTAATATTAATATTATTATTATTATTATTATTATTATTATTATTATTGTTATTATTATTATTGTTATTATTATTATTGTTACACAAGATACGTACCTGGTGCATGAGGAGAGGTTGGTTAAGGTGTTGACATCATGTACATTGGTCTTCGAGAGTCGAAGTGAGCCTGTTGCGTGAACATAGTTGTAGGTAGGATCCTCGAGTAGAGTAGGTTGGGGCGCTGGGGGCCAGACAAAGAGGAGCGACCTTGGATACTGTGTCGGTGTGGCCTATGGGCTTGAACATTGGTCCATTACTTCATTGTATGACTCTATTTGGATGGGTTCTTGGGGCTATTGTGCTTTCTGCTTGTACACGACTACTCAAACATCTGTGTGATTTCGTAACTTGATTTTCTGTTTATCGTTCACCTTATATTCCTTGCAACTATTATAATAATAATAATAATAATAATAATAATAATAATAATAATAATAATAATAATTATTATTATTATTATTATTATTATTATTATTATTATTATTATTATTATTATTGCAATCAGATCGTCTTCTTTGACATCCATCAGGCATACAAACAGATGACGATCACACACTGACGCCCGTGCACAGACACAAAGTTTTGTGATAACGAAGCCACGAACACGGTCCACATTCCGACTTGTCTCGAATAACTGTATTCCTGACAGCTTGTTCACATGCACATAACGCTGGATCTCCCTGGATGTTCCACACACACACACATACATAGTAACAGTCACACTGTCACACAGTGACACATACAATGTGACAGACACACATACACAGTGACAAAAACACAGATACAGTCACACTGTCACACAGTGACACATACACTGTGACAAACACGCATACAGTGTGACATACATACATACACAGTGACACAAACACACAGTGCACAGTCACACAGTGACACATACACTGTGACAGACACACATACACAGTGACACAAACACAGTGCACTGTCACACCGTGACAATCACACAGTGACAATCACACAGTGACACATACACTGTGACAGACACACAGACACAGTGGAACAGACAGTGACATTGGGATACATACAGTGACACGCGAAGATACACAATTACACAGATGAGCAGTCACAATCACACAGATACGCGGTGACACAGATACACAGTCACGCGGTGACACATACGCAAGTGATACACGTACACACAGTGAAAACACACTCATACAGTCACCGTGACGTAGACCCGGTGCAGTGCGCTGGGTGACACATATACACGGTCACACAGATGCACGGTGACACAGACACAGTGCACAGTGACACACACGGTGAAACACACCGAGAAAGAGAGAGAGAAACTTACCTGATCGCCACCGATTGTCGACCCTGGGTATATTATTATTATTATTATTATTATTATTATTGTAAGGGAAATGAACCCTCACGGGGTCTTTATCAGACATGCACATATTCTGGACAGTGACCCTCAACAAGCGTTGTGTCCGCGCTAAGTGAAGGCGGGTCTGATTATTCACAAAAGACAAAATTTGACTCTGTTAGAATTGTGTAATGTGATTGACTATTGTCTGCAGGTAAGTAAAACGACCAGCCATGCTATTCACTGCAACCCATTGAGAAACTTACGCTATTCAGGGTCTTAATCCAGACATTTCGTCAACGCGTGATTTTATACACTTGGTTTGAGTACCCAACCTTGTGCTCTTCCCTAATTGATAAGCAGATTAGGTTGAAAACCTCATTCATTTCATGTTCATTTCATTTGTACATGTTTAAAAGGTCAATAACCTATGTTTTCCCTTGATGAATTCGGAATGTTTATGTGAATGTGTTATGTGTATGTGACATCTCCTCGCCTAATTACTCAAGCCTTATCTTATTTCATATGTATGTGTGATATGACAAAGGATTCTCACAATAAAAAAAATTCACAGGATTAAATATTCATTCTATAGCGAAATTACATTATAAATTTTAAAATTTCATTCCATCTTAAAAAATATCATTCAAATTTTAAAATTTTTCCTCTTACTTCAGAACTTTCCTTTCAAGAATGGGGTATCCCTTCTTATTTGAACTGCATGCTAGAGATGGAATGAAAGTCCGGATGAGTTCATGAAATATTTTAATTGGAATGCCATTCTAAGTAAGGATTTTCAGTCATAAATAGGTTAATCCAATTTAAAAATGAAGATATTGTTGTAGTAGAATGAAAGTTTAATTGAAACATTTCATAAATTCGTCTTGACTTCCATTCCATCTTGAACAAATAAATGTAGTTGGAAGGGGAAACTCATATTTAGACGGAAACTTATCAAATAAAACTGAAAATTTTATAATTTGACAAACATTGGAATGATAATTTATAAATATCAAGGATTTTTTTTTTATGGAATGTTTTTTCAACTTTCATTTCTCGTGGAATTTTTTTTGTTGCATAGAGAGATATGTTGAATGAACTTAATCACTAGGTAGTGTGGGTATATGTTTTATATGCACCTCCTGATGATTTAAGAAATGAGGGGATCGTGCTTCAAAAAAGAGTTAGGTTTGTGATTCATACCTATAAAAACGATTTCTAGGCAAAACATAGCATGCGCGAACGTTTGTCAATCGAGTCGACCTGATTTGTAAGTCGGTCGGAAGATCAGCGCCCCGATGCCCGACGCGTATACGGGTCAGTCTTAGGCGTTCAACCGCGCGTATGCCTATGCTACGACGATAGAGCAAACGCCCTCGGCTGGTTTACCTCTGCGATTGCAAGTAAAAGCCTTCGCACGCGAGTCAATAGCTCAGCAGGGATACGCCCACCTAAGGGATGGTGATAGCTCCCGCAGGTGGAGGTGAGTTGTACCTCGCGGGATCTCTGTCCTGTCGTAGGGAGCCGCGAGAGGTATAGCTGGCGCGCACGGTCAGAGTTGGTCTTTGGCTGAAACGGTTCTAAAACTCTTGCGTGATGCGACCGTGAGGTCCGACACTAAAAATACTTTGCATCTGGGTGTGGGACCGCCGTGCCCGACAGCGCCATGGGTAAGACAAAAAAACAACGGGCCCACCTCAGTTGGTACACCCAATGAACTGTTAAAGTACAGACCCGCGTTCAAATCCAGTTGCGATCAGATGAACGATATAAATTCATTCTGAATTACCTAGGGCCGGTCAACTCAATGACGATATCTCAAGGTCGTTGCCCTTTAAGAGAGAGAGAGAGAGAGAGAGAGAGAGAGAGAGAGAGAGAGAGAGAGAGAGAGAGAGAGAGAGAGAGAGAGAGAGTTGAGGGGGGCTGAGGAGGCCCCTCTCCACAACAACTTCCTCTCATGTCATATCCCCTTGCTGTTATGTTGTAGTATGCACATACCGTCATGATAACTTACTCTCCTTCTGCCTCACAAACCTCTATCATCATGCAAGCCCACGGAACAACCTATAGGCTGGGCACCTCTGCCCTCTTGGTAAGTTCATGGACCACTACAGTTGAGGCGCACCAACAAAAGCCGAAATGGCGTGCGGGCCTCCTTTTGGCTAGTGTCGCCAGCCATTTTGCTCTGTAGGGCAAACCCTAAAAGTTGCAGTTGTATGCGCTCCGCATATTTGATTCTTTGCCTGGGAAACGTATTGGTGGTTTAGTTGGTTACTGTTTCCTCTTTTTGGTTAAAGGTCGTGAGGGGTGTTGGGGACGGAGAGAGGGGAGGATGTCCGCCAGGAGGCCGAACACACCGAGTTCAGCCTTCTGTCGGCGCAGTGAACCTACCCACCCACAAAGAGCACTCAAGCACATAATCCACTGCCTTGAGCACACACATAGGGAGGTATTGACCGAGATTGGTTCCACTCGATCGCCAGCAGCATGATGTGCCGGTACTCGAACTCAGGTCCCGGAGGTCCCCCAAGGCGCCTTGCCGGGAGGCGTCATTGCACCTTGTCACCTGCCACCAAAGAAAACTGTCTCAAGTCTGCTAAGAAAACGGCGAACCCTGGCATCCCCTCCCCTAACTTTCCCCACTGAGCCTACCCCTTCCCTTGCCCCAATCCCCCATGACCCCACACAACTTAAGGGGGGAGCAAACGGTGCTCTCCAACAACCCTCAAGGAGCATTGTCGTGCGGCATGCCCAGGGGGGCAGCCTCCGATGTGCCAACCACCACAATGGCTGGATCCCACAGTTCAGAGTTGCATCTTGAAACCCCTGCGCGCGGTTTCAAGCATCAGACCTCCTGCGTTGCCCGGTGAAACACCAAACTTCCCTTTTACACCTGCTCGCCTTCAGTCTTGAAGCGGTTGGCAGTCTTAGAGCCTCGTTCGAGACCACTTGAAAATACTTGAGTTTCAAGTGCACACTAAACGAGAAATTGTGATTAATTTACACTTACTCGATTTATGGTTCCATGTACACTTGAGGAAACCCTTGAACAGG
>BFEA01000001.1:8509300-8511800 GCA_003427395.1 Chara braunii
CGGCCGGACCATCCGGGGAAATAGGCTGATCTGGGCGGTCCGGCTGGTAGCCTAGGATTTTATTATTATTATTATTATTTTTTTTGCTGGGACCTACCTTAGCCCTTGCACGGCCGGGCCGTCCGGGCAAACAAGGTCACCCGGGCGGCCTGGCTGGTAGCCTAGGTTATTTCATTAATTTATGGCCTTTTCTTTTTTTTTCTTTTTTTCCCTCCCAGTACTACCACCAGGTTCAATATTTCAAAGCTATCCGTGAGACCCCCCCGCCCCCCCCCCGACCCCTCCCCAAAAGAATCCCAATTGGTTTGGAGTCAGGTTCGAGTCAACGCCTGCCTCTGAGCATAAAGAAAAAACGGAAAAAAGAAAATAGGCCAACGCTTGCCACCTTGGGGACTACCGTTGAAGTCCCACTTACACGGACTATTCGATACATTTGTCATCGACCTCCGCTATCCACGGCCAAGGTTCGAGTCAACACCTTGGTAGCTCCACGTCATATATGTAATCTGGAGCTGGCAATGTTCGCGATCCATCCAAGTGCTGTGTCACTGCACTACTCTCGAAATGTGCAAAACGAGAGTGAATCTTCCGCTAGAATATGGAAAGATGCACCGCCATGATTTTTGTCTTTTGTGCATGTCGAGAGCAGTGCAGCGAGGCCCTGTATCTGGTCCAAACAGCAGCCCACATACAGTCCCCGGATCTTGGATTGTTCCACAGTGTGAGAATTCGGAGGACCACGATTCATAGGGGTTCCCAGCAAATAGACCAGTAGTAAGAGAACTTTGCAGCTCTCGCGCCAAGGTCTCCAAGACAAAAGCTGGGGCGAAGGACGAATCCCCGCACTGGCGCAGCCAGCATATTGGCGTGGACGCCTGCACCGTGGAAAAAGATTGTGCACCTTGCCGCATGCATCGTAAACATACATTCTGACACATGTTATATCTTCAAAACTAAGAAGGGCTACCATGCGGCTTCACCCTACATGTTTAGGTGCCAATGGCTTCAGCGGAATCCGTGCCCCGATGAAACAGTTTGTCACAGCCCCTCGTTTGTTTGTTGTCCTCTTCTCTCCCTCCCTCTCTGCCCCTACGGTTTACCGGGGAGTTCTAATTGACGATATATTTATTTATAAAATGTCCTCTTTCTCCCTCTCTGCCTACGGTTTATCGGGCAGCTCTGTTTGACGATAGGCAGCTCTGTTTGACGATATATATAATTCTTTATTCATATTTAATTAATTAATTCAGTTCATTTTTTCTTTCAATTTATTTTTCTTTGTTTTCTTTCTGTTTTCCTTTCGCTTTTGCGCTCTGATAACTTTGTGACAATACATACCAACAGAGACGGGCAGATTAGGAGAACGGTGAGAGAAAGACGAAAAGCACAAAGGAGAGGGAGAACTGAAAAACAAATATTGAATATCTACAGCAGAGCTAGGCCCATTGGCCGTGGATGTATCGGGATCATTAACAGCTCCAGGTACATTTTTTGAAATGTTATGCAGTGGAGCTTGGCCAATCTCTGTTTGAACGACGCCATGCAGCGTTAACTGGATTCTTTTGTTCCAAAAATGATTGGACGCTCTGGTTCGACCAAGATAGATTCCCACTGATCCGACACTCACTTGGATGCATCTCTATAAAACTATGTTATGCATAAAAATAAGATGAACGACTTTTGCCTGCGGGTCACATCGAAATTCTTTACCAAAATAAAAGTATAAAATGACAGCTAAAAAAAATTGTATATTTTTAATTTATTATTATTATTATTTTTGGCCCTGGCCGGGCAAGTGGTCCCGGGCCACTCTGGTAGCCTAGGAATTAACCCATTACTCCCCTGTGCTCCTGGGGTTTGGTTTCGCCACCATCTTTCCCCGTTGATCATGACTGTATCAAACCGGAAAGACGGCTTGTATACATCATGAAGATGGTGCGTTGTGTTGGGGGAAGATGGTAGGCAGCGGGGTGGAGACTTCATAGCACCTGGAATGATGGAACGCAGAAAATGGAAACCTTACTTTTCGGGACATCCGGATGAAGGTGGTCCCACTAGCGAACAGGATTGAATTTAACGCCTAACTCTTGAGGTGTTCCTGGAGGTGCAGAAAATTGCGATTTCATGTTGTTTCTGCAGATGCTTAATCCAATCCTCTTTGCTAGTGGGACCTAGCCCTCCCCTACCCCGCCCCCCCCCCAAAAAAAAAAAACAAATTGAACCATGCACAAGATTAGCATGGCCTTTAAGGAAAAAAAAAACAGATGAACAAAGAGTAGTCAGAATTAGGGTAAAGGGAATATGTGAGGACCTTGGCGGGGGCCGCGCGAAAAAGTGCGCTAATGGTGAAATGGCGATAGCGGCGGTGGCGCTGCCTGGTTGCCTGCTGCGGCTGAGTAGAGCGCAATGTTTGAATGTGTGGACGCTGATCCTTCCCACGAGGCGCCTATCCTGCCCGGCACCATAGCTGTGTGAGAGCTATGGTGGAAAGTGTCTTGGC
>BFEA01000001.1:8516800-8522866 GCA_003427395.1 Chara braunii
CTACCTAGGGCTGGTCAGTCCGGTGATTATATGACCTCAAGGCCGTCGCCCTTTCCTTTTCTCCTCCCTTCCCTCCCTCTCTTCCTTTCCTTTCTTCTTTTAAAAGGGCGATGGCCTTGAGATATCATCTTTGAACTGACCAGCCCCAGGTAAACTCAAGAGTTATTCTCACTCGTCAGATTCCATTGGAACCCGAACTCAGGTCTGCATTTCAACAGTTTGTAGGTGTACCAACTGAGCTAGGCCAGTTGGTGCGGTTGCCCTTTTAAACCACCAGTACTTGGCCCAGCTATCGGCCGCGGAAAAAAATAGAGTAGAAACGTTTCTAGTTGGATGAATTTGGGCGCTCCTGTAGTGGCCCGTACATTTCCTAAAATTGCGTAGCGTTAACGCTACGCGACTTTAGGAAGTACCGGTGGTTTAAAGAGAAAGTTGCAGTAGAATAATTTTTTGGTTCTCGAGTCCTTTGAAATGGCTGTGCTATAAGAAATTTTCATTTGGTGAGTGGCGTGGCGAGACTGTGTGTGTTTTAGGTGATCTTGATCAGTGCGGCAAGTTTCCGCCCTTGAAATTCAAGGCACCTAAGGGCCTCGCTGGACCGCAAAACAGAAAATGAAACGAGTGAATCTTTCCACATATGATGGAAGGATTCATCCATGTACTAACAAATGTATTTGGCCACCGTCTGTGGGCTGATGCACGTTGTTATTTTGTGTGCCCTTGAGACTCTTGGAGGTCCCTGGAGTTCAAGAAAAGGTTTTGCAGCTGGCCTCCCTTTGAATAGTTGTGACGACATTACGGAGGGGGGGGGGGGTGGTAATGAGGCTTCAGTTTCGAGGGTTTTCATGTGCTATGGAACGAGCCCGAAGCTCGTATGAAAAAAAAACAAAACCAAACAAGGAAAAAGGGAAAGAAAATAGGGAGGAACCTTGGGAACACATCTTTTTTTTTTTTTTTTTTTTTTCCTGAATGGCGACACCCTGGAGATCTCATCATGCTTGAACTGACCGGCCACAGGTACCTCAGAGAGTCTTGAGTTATTTTTCTCATCTGATTCCATCAGGACTAGAAGTGTATTCTTATTCTGATTGACTGCAGAACGACTGACAATCATGGGCCGTCCAGCCATTACCTGTCCAGCTGATCGAGGGGCTCGTCCCGTGTAGTAACCCGTGACTCAGGTGCCGCACAGGGGCATGATACACTCATTAGCTCAGCTGCCACGGCCATGATCTGTTGAAATGCAGACCTGTGTTCGAATCCCGATAGAACCTGATTAATAAAATGAAATGTTTCTGAATTACCTGGGGCCGGTCTGTTCGACCATGACACCTCAAGGCTGTTGCCCTCTTGAAAGAAGAAAGAAAAGAAAAGAAAAGAAAAGGCAATAATGATATGTCCACCTGTGTGGCTACTACCATCTTGCCCCCAACACAACTATGCTTTTGGCCCGAACACAACGAGCCCTCATTACGAATGTGTCCAAACCATGTTTCCAGTACGATGGAGTCATGAGGGAGCGGTGTGGGGGAGGGGGGTGTTAGATGTGGTTGTAGGAAGAGGGAGGTGGAACCATAGCCCTGGGATTGGGTTTGTTCACCTTTCCATAGCCCTGGGATCGGGATTATGCTAAACCCCCTTTACACAGGGGCTCGGGTTTGTTCAGCTTTCCATATCCCTGGGATTGGGATGGTGCAAAAACCCCTTCAGACAGGGGCTTGGGTTTGTTCAGCACACTGGGGCACCACCACTGCCCCCATGCTATTTGAATAACCTGCGCTTCTTTTTTTTCTTTTTTTTTTTTCTCTTTTTTTTTTTTTCTCTGAGCCTGGCTCACCCAACGAAAAGGTTGTGGGCTTATCAGTAGCAGCAGGTAGAAAAGAATCCATGTTTCTGCTGGCGGTAATTTTCTGCCATGCGAATTTTTTTGTTTCTTTTTTCTATATACTTTTTCTCAAACAGATCAGCATTCAATCTACGTCCCTGAGGGTTTTTAGTTGTTTTGGGTCTGATGTTCTTAGCACCAGGGACGTGGTCCCACTAACAAAGGGGATAGGATAGCAATCCTGAATCTGGCCATGTTTTATGCAGAGATCCAGAAAAGCAGTTCGATCTCGATTTCCTGCTCCTGTCCTCGAACACGTCCAGATTCAGGCATTCAATTCGACGCTCATTGCTAATGGGACCATGGCCCAGGGGAACAAATGTTCGGGTTTGTCCGGCAATGCCAGCTTGAACGCCGGAATGTCCGCCTCCCCTCCCCAAACATTTGGTTGAATGCCTGTTCTTGATTTTTTCCCCTTAAACCACCACTACCTCCGAGCCTGTTTTTTCCGACCCTGATTTTCACTGCGCACCGAGTTTGCCAAGCCTGGGTTCCGTTTTGTTTCTTTCCTGGTACTCTGCTGAAAAACAAAAAAGGAAACAACGGCGGACGCGGGATGTTTTGAGTTCCTAAAGGCACGAAAAACAGGCCTTCGGCGACTGTGTCAGGGCCTGAGTTTGAAAAGGCGTTCGTAACTCAGGCCGGGAGTGGTGTCAGGGCGGAGGTTTCGTTAAGGCCTTTTTTTTTTTTTCCCCCGGTCGGTCTTGCTTCACATCTGCAAGGAGAATTTTTTTTTTTTTTTTTTTTTTTTTTTTTTTTTACCCCCGGCCCGGGGGGGGGTGGCCCGACTGACCGAAAAAAAAAAAAAAAAAACGTGGCGCGACTTGGCACGACCGACCGAAAAAAAAAAAAGACACAACCACCTTAAACCACCAGTACCTGGCCCAGCTATCGGCTGCGGCGCTTCCCATATACGCGCCGCGCCATTTGGGCTTCGGCCTGCCGGACCGCATTGGCTGGAGGCCGCAGGCAAAACGAAAAAGAAAATTGCGACGGCGGTTCGACAGGACTTGGCGCGCAGCATGCCGGGAGGCTCGGTTTCAATAGCTGAGCGAGGTACTGGTGGTTTAATGACGTTCTGCCCTGACACCATCGCCGGCCTGAGTTACGAACGCCTTTTCGAACTCAGGCCCTGACACAGACGCCGATGCCTGTTTTTTCTGCCCATTACCAACTCCCATGTGACATAAACGTACTTCCCCCCCCAAAAAAAAGAAAAGCATGGGTAGACTTTGAAACAAACTCCCATGTGACATAAACGTACTTCCCCCCCCCCAAAAAAAAAGCATGGGCAGACTTTGAAAAACAACCCGCTCGCAGCCGCAAAGACATTATTGAAAAAAAAAACACCCCTCTGGACGTGATACCAGGTAGATACCTAGGGCAAAGTCGTTGTGTGAGTATACCCTCAGCGAGGGCGTTATGGGTGTTATGGTAAGGGTGTCAGGTCCCTGGAAGAAGGAAAAGGACAAAAAAAATTGGAACTGAACTTCGGCCGGGAAAGCGGCTTCATACATTCTGGAAGTAATAGTGTGGGGATGCCTTCCATAGTGTGGGAATGCCCTCCTCCGCAAAGTGTCAGCAGCCCGTGGACCACGCCATGCCTCCCTGCCGGGGCACCAAAACTAGAAAAAGAACGAGAACAAGAAACTCAAACAATGAAAACCTGAAACTGGCCACTATAGTGGTTAGATACGAATGTGTGAGTTTTGGTGTGAACACGACTTGGTGCGCGGCCTTCCCCGACATGATCTTTTGTTTTTCTTTTTGTTTTTTGAAGGGGCCGACAAGGCCCGTCTGCCGAGCAACCCCCGGAAAGTTTGGAAAATGTGGGAAAATAGCCAGTTTTCCCATTTTTCCAAAGAGTGACAGAGGTAGTGGCGGTCTTAATGTTGTTTTTCGTTTTTTTCTTTCAAGGTATCGTATAGTATTTATAAGCTTGAAGAAAGCGTAGATAGATGATAGGCGGAAGAAGGATTCCAACCCCGGCATGCGAATTATGATTCCGCAGCTCTAGAGGGGTGTTCTTCCTCCTCCCCATGTTCATTTTCCTGCTGAACCCCCCCCCCCCCCCCACAAAAAAAAAAATATGTGTGTGCGTGTGCGTGTGTGTGTGTGTGTGTAGATTGGTTAATCAATTGGTTGATATATTGATAGATTGATGAATGGATTGATTCTTCGATGGGTGAGCGCCTTTGTGTGTGTGTGTGTGTGTGTGAGAGAGAGAGAGAGAGAAAGAGAATGAAGTCTGCAACCTCGCGGCTGGCTACTTCCATCGATTGGATGAGCAAAATCGAATGATCCAACCTCGCGGCTAGCTACTTCTGTCGATTGGATGAGCAAAATCGAATGAATCTTCCGCTAGAACATGGAAATATACTCTGCCTGGTTGCATCTGCCCGACAGCTGCCGGACGAGACATTCTGCAATCGACGGTGCGGCATGAAACAAACCCGCAGCAAAAAGGGACCCTGTTCATAAAGCCGCACCAACACCAACTGTACCAAGCGCCCCCGAAAAAAAAACGTAACGTGTGGGCCTGCCCACCCAAAAAGAAACGGTACGAAACGGGGCACTACGTCTGTCCCATCCAACCGATGTGCGGGCCTGGTTTTCCCTGGGCCAAGGGGAGGCGTCTTACGGGGTCCTGTCCTTCATAAAAGAATGAACCATAGTCGATATTTGAATCCTCCCCTTACAGCCAGCCACTCAAAGGGTCCACCATAGCCTTCTCATACCTTCCTCGTAGGTGGTTGAGCACATGTACAGTAGTGAAGCCTGCCTAGCACTACCCCAGGGTCTTCCTTGTAGGTGCCCATCCTCGACTGAGGCCTTCCAGGTGGAGCGCCAACCCCACCAGACCACCATAGCCATATATGCTCCCTGGTCACTCTCCTCCTTGCTCACCGTCTTCCTCCTCCTCCTCCTCCTCCTCCTTCCCCGGAGTCTCCTCCTTGATGCTCTCCACCATAGCCACGGTAGAGGGCCAAGCTCTTCACTCTTCCCGAAGATATGCCGGCCTACTGCCTCTTCCAGTGGTGACTTTCTGGGCTGTGCGGGTCAAGCTACTGGTACCTTCCCCGATTTGGAGGGAAACATCATTGCAGTTTGATATCCCTCACTGCAGGCCGACTACTGGAGCGGCACCCCAAGACTTTAAGACAACCGGATTTCTAAAATTCTTTTGGCCTTAAAGGTACTAACTTTGTCTTCTTCCGCCTACCTACCTGCTACTCTAGTGTTCTCCATCCTATGCGGGCCTGGCCAACTTCTTGTACGCCATCCCCTTGGGTTGGCGCATGGTAAGGACGACAGATACTGCCTGTACTACCCAAGGGATTCAGTCCATGGTTGTTGTGTGCTGGGGTTTAGGCTATGGGAGGTCTGCCTCATGTTCTTGGTCCATGGCTTGTTCTGATGATTGCTCCCTGTTGTCTCCGAGTCTCGTACAGCGCACAAAGAGACTAATTGACATTGTAGCTAAGTGGGTTTGATCTAGGGGCTGTTCAGAAGAGGTTGAAGGTTCGAATCTGATCAGGCCAGGCGGAGCTTATTGCACGGATGGAGTTGGGATGCAGGCAGGGATATTGTGGTGATCAGTTGAGTTGGTTAACTTAGGGCCTTGCTTTTCTTTGGGGGGGTTGGGGGGCTTTTGGGGGGGGAGGGGGGGGAGGAGGCGGTGGGGGGCAGGGTCGTAGGTGGGATGGTAGGGAGGTCCCGTTAGTGGGGGGGATTAGGTAGGAGAGTACTGAGGTAGGGCCTCCCTGGGGGATAGACCAGAATAGGCCCAGTCGATGGTAGAGGTAAGAGGAACGGATGGTGGCCTAGTACGTACCAATGACTGAGACCGATGCTGCTCTGGGCGAGGACTCTTGGGGGGGGATCTGGCAGTAGGGGTTGTCTTAGGGGTAGATAATGGTGGGATAACCTGCTTCCTACGTCGATGATGGAGGTAAGAGGAACGGATGATGGCCTAGTACGTACTGGTGATGGAAACTGGGCCTGCTCTGGGTGATGACAAATTACAACATAGCGGCTGGAGGGTCTAGTTAATGACCGAGTTAAGGGGACGGATGATGGCCGTAAACCCAGCAATGACAGTGGGTGGCGTACCTCCAAATGGCTTACAACCAACAATGGTCAGAATAACAATAGTACAACCAGAACAATGTGACCACAAA
>BFEA01000001.1:8528690-8544397 GCA_003427395.1 Chara braunii
AGAGAGAGAGAGAGAGAGTTCTTTTTATTGGTCAGAGCTGCACTTTCACTTAGGGATCGAGGGAGAAAAGCGTTTCAGATGGTGAGAGCTGCACTTCTGATGTACATGTTGCCTTGTTCTACAGTGATTTGAATGGTCTAGTGCGGATTTTCATGTGCGTGTGTTGCCTTCCTGTGGCCTCCGTACCTGAGATGGACTTCTGATGTACATGTTGCCTTATTCTGTAGTGATTTGACTGGTTTAGCGCTCTTTTCATGTGCGTGTGGTTCCTTCCTGTGGCCCCCGTACCTGCAGATCAGTGAAGACTGTCAGTCGTGAGGGTTTCAATACGACTGTTCGGATTCTCAATGGGGTCTCTGAAGCAGTGCTGGCATTGTTTCCATCAGGGGCAAATAGTATTCATCCCCTCAGGCCGTCGTTCGGTTCTCCTACGATGCCACAGTGGATGGAAGAGTGAGTCCTTTCTTGTCTTGCAGCCTGTTGCTCTTTTTTGTTTTTGTTTTGTTTTCAAGGGTGACCGTGAGGTATCACCAATTGACTGGCTGGATGGGCTGGGTTTTGCTGGTTTTGCTTTTGGTTTATCAGCGATGAAGGGATGGATAGGGTTAGAGCAGTATTGTGCCTTCTTCGCTTGACCTGAATTGCACTGGGTTGTGACAAGAGCTTGCACAACCTTCTCCTGTTGTGTGTTTCTTCATTTGTTCCTCATTGGTCTAATTTTAGTGGGGTGCTATCTCCCAACTCCCGCTGTCTTGCTGCGAATGGAATTCAGGGTCATTATTGCTGTATATCTGGACTGAAAAGTTGCCCTGCCGCACTGAGAGGCCTATCTCAGTTGGTACACCTGTGAACTGTTGAAATACAGACCCGTGTTCGAATCCAGATGAATGACATAAAATAATTACTGAGAGGCCTAGCTCAGTTGTTACACCCATGAACTGTTTAAATACAGACCCAATCCAGATGAATGACATAAAATAATTCTGAATTACCTCGGGCCAGTCAGTTTGACGATGATATCTTGAGGCTGTCGCCCTTTCTTTTTTTTTTTTTCAAGTTGCCCCCCGCCCCCATTTACAGCTATAATGACCGCGCAATCGGCTTGGCGGAAGACGGTTGTTGGTTATCTGATTGTTTCTGAAATGAAGAGATGTGCTGGAGTTTCTTAGCATCTGTAATGACCCGCCAAAAACAGACTGAGAACACTGCTGATTTCTGGGATTTGACGCTGGAATGAAAGCACTTGCAAAGAGATACAGACCAGAGAAGAGGGAAAGAAGAAGAAGAAGAAGAAGAATATTGTACACTAGCAAGACCAATGACAAATCCCCCCTTCTCTCGCCACCTTCCTCCTCCTCAACCTCTCCAATCATATTCTTCTTCCCAATAATAATAATAACAATGAGTGGATTACACATCCGAATACAAATGCATCATGCCTGTCGAGGACAGGGGCAGAATAGGCTGCCCCATTGTGAATTGTGAGCCTGGACAGCTAGATTTCAGTGGAGGAGGTTGAACTGGCCAGGGAAGATGATGATGCATTCTCAAGCTACCGTCTCTCCCTGAATATAATGTGTAGTCACTATTGCTGTATCGGACAGATGGTACGGGAGGTGGGTGGCAGAGGTGCAGGATCCAGCCCCAGGCCAACTTTTCACGGCATCATCATGTTGTAATTTTATGAATATAAGCCTGTATGCTCTGACAAAAAATGAATATAAGCTTATGAATATAAGCCTGTATGCTCTGACAAAAAATAAATATAAGCAAAGGGAAGTAAGTTAAAGAACTCTGATCCTGGCTGGCGATTTGTTAGGGTGCACTAGGAGAGAGGGATCCCGTGTGCCACTGACGGCTAGTGCTTGTAGTGTTGCAGTGGGAGTTTCTGTGTTCGATAGATGACATATACTCCGTCGTCACCTGAATAGAACACCCAGTCATTATAGCTGTATTTGACACAACTTACGGCCCAGATATGGTGATAATTACCGGGCTTTCTATTCGGGTGAAGACGGTAGTGCTGTTCTACCCACCGGACTAACCTTCTCCCTCGATGTTGTGCGAGATTGCCAAAACATTGCCCATCTTCAGTTGTGTGTTTGGAGATGGCCTCCATTTGAGGTTGTGGTAAAGTGTCGGAGTTTCAATGAGCTGCCTACGTATTTGCTGTGATTCAGTCAGTGTTCATGACCATGCCTTCGTTGTCGAGTCCGACTTGTGGTTGGAGTGTTGTGTCATGGTGCCTTTTTTAGTTTTTTTTTTTTGGTTGTATGATTCAAATTGCTGCACTCTGCTCTCTATTTGTTATGTTCCAGTCCACAATTAATACTGGATTGGTTATCATGCAGAAGAGCACAGGTAAGCTTTTGCAGACAAATAGGTTGAGAACTTCACATTCCATGAAATGTGCATGGGAAGCCTTGGATTCGTTGAAGACTCAGCTTTTTTTTTTTCTTTTTTGTTTTTTTGCTTTGCTTTTTAAAGAGGACAGCCCCTGACATTGATGTGTTTGACAGTTGACTTCTCAATATTTGGACGTCTATATCATTCAGCCACTGTGCTGGCAACGCATGTGAGAGCATGTCCATGTGTGTGTGTGTGTGTGTGTGTGTGTGTGTGTGTGCCTCATCCCTTGCTCATGGCAGAGAGAGAGAGAGAGAGAGAGAGAGAGAGAGAGAGAGTCTTGTTTGGCGCCCTTTCTTGTGGGAGATATGTCAGGCATGACGGTGTTATCTGCCTCATCCCTTGCTCATGACATCAGGTAAAGAAGTTTCTGCAAAACCATGTCTGCTACTGATGCACACATTTGTGCCAACAGGTGAGAAGAGCAGACGTGATCCGCGAGAAAAACTGTGGCACACTGAGAAATGGATAGTTCTTGGATTATACGCCCGCCGCCTGCTTGAGACGTGGGGTGGAAAAGGAATGTTTAGTTATCTGGCTTATTATCGTTGACTTGACTCTGACTTGAAGTTGCCTTTGCTCGTGACAGGGGTGTGTCATCTTTCAATACTTTCATTCTGGAACTGGTGGCCGACAGGGATTCAACGACGGAGTCATCGGGGTATGATTCAGAGGGTGCGAGTAGTTCTGATGGCTCAGGACAGTCATTACCTGCCCATCACCATCATTATCACCATCGCAACCAGTCAATGGGGCATACAAGGAGGCAAGATGCAGGTAGCAGATCAGGCATTGTTGGGAAGCTGAAGAAGACAGTGTTTGCTGTTTTGAAGGTCACACTGTGGCCCCTGATCGTAGTTGTGTGGTTGTCTAAGCGCCCGCGGAGGTCTTCAGCTGACAGAGAGAGCAATGGGGGACTGAGTAGGACGAGCAGTAGCGGCAGCTTGATGGGAATGGCTGTACGCGCAAGACGAGAGCTAGACAGGCGAGTGCATGAGATCCGCGAGTACGCAACACATCTGAACGACTATCGACGCCGAGGACTGATCGAGGTAAGTCAACATGCATCTCCTTTGTGGTCACTGTTGGCAAGGGAGGTGGAGGAGACATTATTGAAGGAGAGAACTTGCATTCTTCTAGCCAACTGGTTGCGGCGCTGATGACAACTGTGTTTGCGTTATTTTGGCAGACATGTGGACTGTTGCTGCCGAAACCAGTTTGCATGAGAAGGGCCTACCGGTGCTCCAGAGATTTGACAGAAAAACAAGAAAAAGTCCTGTTTGGTTTGTGTCCAGTGGGACTAGGAACTCCAAATTTCTTTATTGGAACTTCCATGCGCGTACCTTACATCCAGCAGGGTTAGGTGTGCTATGCAACCTTTCAAAGTTGAGGTGCTATGCTTGTCTGGTTGTTTTTTTGGCCGTGTGTCATATATGTGCTTAGTTTGGCTATGGAGGAGTGGCACGTTGTGAAGTGAAAATTTTCTGGAGTCCTCTTGTCTTTGTCTCCCACCACGTCCGTGGAGAGCTGGTTGGGGTGGCAGGCTGTCTTGCAATGTTTCGTTAAGAAGTGGGCACTGCATGTGTGTCACACAATTGTTTTCACCCCAGTGGCAGGCTGGCAGACAGTGGCCTGATGGCCATGATGGGCACAAGCCCCAGTGCCTTCTCAGTCTGATCTGAGCCTCGACCAACCAAAAGCACTGGATTGCACCATGTGATCTGTGCACCATCCCGCCTCTGCAACTGCGGAAAGACTTCGATGCCATCCCAGTGTAAACTGTGGATCTGTCCATGACGCTGTCCAGATGCGCCAAGATCGTCTTTTCCCACCTCTGTTGAAACTGCTAATTCCTGATCTTAACAAGTCCAAAGATCGGGACCTCACCGGACCTCTCGACTGGAGGAATGGAGTCAACGGACAGCCGCCTGAGCCAAAAGAATTGAATGTGGCTTGGACTTTTTTGATGAACGCCGTGAGCCCTAAATCCCTACTTCCCAAATGAACTTGAGATCAGTTTCAAGATTGGGACTGAACAGACTTGACTGGGCCTGACCTGACCTCCCAACTAAGAGGAAGTGCATGTTAAAGTACACAGCACTCGGTAACATAAATTTGCATGCAGCATGACACTTGGTATCAAATCTTTTGACATCAGGGGTTTGGGGCTGCCTGTACGGATCAGACCTTGAATACTTAGGGATGGGGACGCTTGTTATGCCGTGCTTTTGAACGTTGTGCTTGCAATCCATAAATTTGCATATGGCACGGCACTCGGTAAAAACGTACTAAAAGTCTTTCCATCTCAGGGGGTTCGGGCTGCCTGTACTCGTCAGACCTCGATGACTCCTTGCCTGGAGGAATCGGGACGGTTGGATGCCATGCACGTGAAGGTATGCGCCCCTCACAGATCACTCCGGTGGCCGTGCACCTGTCCTCATGGCATTGTGCACGACCTAATTGTTTCCCTGCTTATGTAGAGCATGGGCTGTTTTTTTGATGAAGGAATGTCTATGGGTGGCCGCAAGTTTTTTTGGGATGGGAACGTGTGTTAGGAGTGTTGGCGACACATAACTCAGTCTCTAGGTTACTCCTGGCAGTGGAAGCGGTCTGTATGGGTAAGCTAATCCTCTCTGGGTATGATCAGGTGCCCATGTCCGTGAAATGTGCCAAGATACGAGTACAGAGACCCTTTGAAATTACACCCAAGCAGGGTTGCATACCCACCGCCCGCCTAACCTGTTTGACCGTTTTGCAGCCTAGGGCCGACTGGTTGGCCCAGTCAGTAAACATCCATCCACTTATTTTTTCAAAATCTGACTATGGGGCTGTACTGCGCTTGCTGAGTACAGCCCAATCCGCTGAGAAACTTTTGGGGATGGGGGGCGGTACCGGGGGTTATTGTGGGGGGGGGAAAGGGGGGGTAGAGGGGTGTTAGAGGAGGTATTGGGGGGGGAAGGGGGGCTAGAGGGGTGTTATAGGGGGTAGAAGGGTGTTGGGAAGGGGGGTGTATGGGGATATTGGGGGGGTTATGGGGGTGTTGGTGGGGTTATTGGGGGTTACGGACTCCCAATCTTTTTTATTTTTTTTGTCCTTTTCTGGGGTGCCACTGATTCCTGATGTGTCGGCTGGTTGGCAGCCAACCCATCAGGGGGTGCCGACCGTTGGCCTGTGCAACTCTGCACACAAGGATGTACAATCATTGCAGATTATTGTAAACATTTTTTGAAATTGGGCAAATAAAGAGACCACAGAGGAAAGTAAGTCAGGCATGAAGCTCAGAGAACAAACTCGGGCTTTTCAGGCTCGGGTCGCAGTTTCCAAATTTCTCTTTGAGTGGCAATGCACTTACCCCTTTTGGTCCACACCTAAACTTGGGAATGCCGCCACTGCCACCCGTCAGCTCTGTTTTTGGAACAAGCCTGGTTCTGGGCTCTCCATTTAGTTGTGATGCACCGTGCGGCCCCCCGTGGTGAGCGCACCGATTTATGCGTGTACACTGTACACAGATGCGCGATGCGCTGCACGACACTTCGATGCGCTGTGCGCCAGTGCGCTGGGGGGTGCGTGGGGCATGCGCAGGATTTTTGTTTTTTGGGGGGGGGTTGGGGGGGGGCTGTGCATAAACTTTTTTTTTGTAACTTCTCTGTACTGCATCGCAGCCGTACTGCAAAAACACAGTCAATATTAGTCTCGAACATCCATCAAGAGCACATGAAAATTCACCGAGGAAGGTTTTGCATGCAGAGCTCACCTGTTGGTCGTATTATGCGTGCAATAGCAATGGCAGCATGTCCAGACACAGCCATCACCAAAAGCAATAACAAAATATAGGACAATCAGATCACACCAAATGGCAGCATGTTGACAGACTCCACACAGTTGAACAGCATGAAACAAATTCTAACAATCACATAAACTCAGACAAGAGTCAGAAATGTTCATCAGAATTTAGAAAATGTGCTGAACACGGAGGACAGTTGAGATTGTTAAAAGTTTGATATTCGAAAAGCAGTAGACAATGTGAACACTACCCTGACCGGCCTGATCGACTGATTCTGCACAATGTATGGGCTACTCTGCCTCCTCCCCGCCAGACGACTCCTGCAACCGGTCCTCCTCGGGATTCTCCTCCGACGATGATGTGGATGATGACGATTGGGCACTTTCTTCGGACGACGATGATGTCGATCCTGAAGATTGCATTTTGGCTTTGCCATACGGATTGTCATTGTCGTGCTTGATGACTCGGGGGGAACGCTTCCTCTTGCGCCTCACTGCTTCAGCTGCTGCATCTTTCGCTGGCTCTGCAGCATGGGTTGCTTTTGCTGCCTGGGCTGCAGCGTCTTCCTCTTCTGCAGCCTTCTTTGCAGCCTTCTTTGCAGCCTTCTTTGCAGGTGAAAGAGGAGGCTTCCCCCTCTTCCTCTTCTGTGGTGCGGCTTCATTGTCTCCCATCTTACTCTTCCTATGTGTTGACCCTGTTTCATTGGGCTCGGCTGTTACTGCCTTTCGTTTCTGCTGTGGATGCCTCGAGGCCTCCTCCCTCCCCTGCGCTTGTCGTGCCTTCATGGCACGTTCACGACCCTCCAACGTGTAAACGAATACAGGTTTGGGCTCTCGGAGGCCCGACTTCCTTTGCAGCTCACGCACTTTGTGCTTCCCTGGCTTCGTGTTCGCGTGCCAAATGTGCTGCACTGAACCGAGCTGAGCGATGTCGTCTCCTTATTGTTCTTTAGCCACATATGGACCACATGGCATCTCCATCATCATCATCTGCAACCTCCTCTGTGGCTGCATCAGCGGCTCTCCCTCGATGACCTGCCGGGTCTAGTTTTTGTACCACTTGTCCACCTCCATCTTGGCAAGCTCATTGTCCTTCCAAGGAAGGTGGGTGCTCTCCGTCTCCGCGCTCTCTCCGCGTGGTCGATTGGATGTTCCAATTGTTGTAAACCGACTTCGCCAGTCTCTCGGGCAGGAGTTTGGTGCGTCGCTATCTGTATATGAGCTCGTGCAAGCTCCAGTTTCCCTTGCACACGGTCGAAGAGATTGCCTGGCCGAGAAACTTGATGGCCTGCGGTTGGAGGAGGTCCAATGACCCCCCGAACGCCTCCCACCGGAGTGCCGGTGTTTGGACTTTGGCCTGGTCCCTTGCTCTGTGTCCCGAATGTCCCAACTACACAGACCGAAGTGTCGACTTGCTTGCTGATTTCATTCAGCGACTCCGATGGCGCCCAAAAATAGAGCCAAATATTGAAACCCTCATGGATCTCTCTGTCCTGCAAGGTGTGCGGCCAATACTTGGGATCAAGGAAGGCTGCAGCGCAAGGCAACTCGGACGTCGTGAACACCCATCGGTCAATGAGAATGTTCTCCACCGCTACCTTTTTGTCCTACGTCAGATAGTCGAGGATCCGCATTTGCGCCACAATCTCGTTCATGCTGAAATACACTTTGCTGATGGTCGCTTCAAGACCGTCCACCAAACGTTGATGCTCGACTAGAGGCTCCTTGACAACCAATGCTCTATTGACGTCGTCCCGAAAGCCTTCCTCGTCCACGATGATGCACATGGCAATGTTAAATGTCGACATCTGCTCAACCCTCACCAACTTATCAACTCACTCCACATTCTCGATGCAAAGCTCAAGTGAAGTCTTCCCTCTATACCTGCGGTGCATCTCATGGGCGCGAGCTCCGTACGCACAAGCATGCGCGCGCATGTGATGCGGCGCACCAAAAAAAATAGGGTAAAAAAAAACAATCGGAGAGGGCTGGTTGAGGTAGCCAATGGTGCCCCTCCCTTTTGAAAAATCGAAAGGGCACAAAAAAAAAAGTGGGGCCACGTATTCCTCGTTGAATAGTCTTTTGCCATAGGACCTAGCAGTGCATCTGCAAGGGTCCCAACATCTTGAGAGATGTTCAGCATATTTGGTGTGAGAGCGGAGCAGGCCAGCAATATATATTATGGATCCGAAGTCAGGTCTGTTTTCCAGCAGTTATGGGTTTCAAGTTACAAATACTTGCTACCGTAGCTCTCTCTTTCTTTTCTTTCGTTTTCCTACGAGCAGTGGCACTAAGGGCCTTTGCTCCACTCATCACCACTTGCACAAAAGACAAAACATATGGCATCGTATGATTCCATGTTCTTGCAGAAGATTCATTCTAGTTTTGCACATCTGGTGGCTGTCTGTTCTCTCTCTCTCTCTCTCTCTCTCTTTCTCTCTCTCTCGCTCTCTCACCTCTCTCTCTCTCTCTTTCTCTCTCTCGTGTTCTCACCTCTCTCTCTCTCTCTCTCTCTCTCTCTCTCTCTTTCTCTCGCTCTCTCTCTTTCTATCTCTCTCTCGTGTTCTCACACATCACAACCACTTTTTTTTTTTTCCGCACATCGGTGACCAGTGCACCGCACCGCAGGTATGCTTCCGTCTCTTTAGCGACTCCAACTTTTCGGAGTTTGTTGCGGACCTGGTGACGGCTGGGCGTTTCAGCTGGGTGTCCACAATTCTATTGAACATCGCGCGGACCTTGTCGATGTTGGTCACAAACTTGCCCACTTGGTTTCCCTTGTCGACGACGTCCTTCATCCAGTCCATGCGCTTGTACATGCCTTCTAATGCCAAGTCCAAGGCATGGGCTGTGCAGCCCACACTGAAAATCCCAGGGTACTTCACCTCCATCTTCCTGGCCTTCGAACAGACCCTTGCATTGTCCATCACGATGTCAACGATAGACCGCGGACCAATGTCCTCGATAACTCCATCCAACAACTTGAAGTAAGCCACTGAATACTTGTCCTTGCCTTCCATGCAAACGGACTTCCAAAACACTGTGCCAATCGGGAAGGAAACCATTACTTTGAGATGTGGTTTGTTGAACTTTGTTGCTCCTGTCCGACCACCTGTCCATTTGCAGCATGCCAACCTGTCCTCTCCCACTTCGTAATAAGACTCATGTCGTCTCCAACAAGTCTATACTGCCCGTCCAACCGCTTCGTCCTCATCTCGTCCCTCTTGCGAGGCCACCAAGTACCGTCTTCCCCCGAACATAATGCATATGCGTTGTATTCGAGTTTTCCAAAGAATGGGGTTTTTGGGAAGTTAGAGCCTTTTCTTCGAATACAAGGGCACTTCGAATATAACACATATGCATTCTATTCGAATAATACACGTGTTATATTTGAATTTCATGAAGAGAAAATTGTTTGTATTCAAATATAACTTTTTTTTTTTCCCCGAAGGTCAACGCCTGCTGGTGAACGGGACAAGCCCGTAATCACAGATCACTGCCTGTGCTCTCTCCCTCCCTCTCTCTCTCTCTCTCTCTCTCTCTCTCTCTCTCTCTCTCTCTCTCCGTGCGCGAAGGCGCTTCTGACAGCCAAGAATGTGGCGCAGCCAAGAAAGTGGAAAAATAAGAAAGCCACTCACAAAGGTCTCGCTGCAAACGAATACAATGCATACCGTGCGTTGTATTCGTTTACAACGCATATGCGTTATGTTAGAGTGAACGAGACCAACTTTGCCTGCACAAGGGGGTCGGGTCCAGGCTGAGTAGGCTCAGTTCTGGACCACGGCTGGGAGCCTCAAAGCATTGGCAAAAAGGTAAAAGTAAAGTAGCGACGTACCTTTCCATGTTCTGGGTCGAGTTTCATTCCTTTCCCCTACTTGGGCCCTTGCTCCACTCCTCAGCAAATGTGCAAAATGCGAATGAATCTTCCACTAGGCCGTGGACAAATACAACCCCTTTCTTTGTTGTCTCTGTGACCTAGACGGTAGGATGGCACGTCGTAACCGCATCGATGGACTGAAGGAAGTAGATCTTCTCAATCAAGCTGAATGGTTGATTTGTTCAAATCAGGAAACGGTCCGGGTATCTGCTGGTCTGCTCATGTGGATTATAACTTATAATTTAAACCATGGCTTCTCTGACTCGTCCAGATCTTAGGACGGGTTGGTCCAGGGTCATATGGGTCAACCAGATAGCCATGCTAAAATTCTAACCCAGCTTATATGGGTAAACATGGAAGAGGATGGGAACGAGCAGAAGGAGAAGAGAAGGGAAGTATTGATAAAATGCACCAGGATCCTTATTCTGTGTAGGGTGTTTGTGGTTCCACTGTCCTCTGCACAGGATTTGCAGCTTACTGTCGAGTTGGTGATTGAGAAGTGGTTTGACTTCTTGAAAGCCACATCGAATTACCTGCTTTCCCCTTGGATGATGGTGAAAGTGGTGGCTAACAGAGGGCGGCAGTTAGTCTTTGGTGTTGAGCAACCGTGCACAAGCGTGAGAGTGGAGAGTGAGAGCAGGCTTCAACGTCTGGGCCTTGCACTCAACACGGATGACCGCACGTGTGAGGACATAATCAGAGACACGGGGTAAGTTCAGTAGGCGTTCCCTTTTTTTTTTTTTGGAGTTTTTTTTTCCCCTCAACTCTCTTGAATTCCAACTTTACTGTCATCCAGCTCTCATCACCATGTGCGCCTTGAACCTTCAGGCATGAACAATGCGGCACTGGGGCCTCACCCATAGATAAGCAGGAGAAAAGTAGTTTTTTTCATGGATTGCCACGTCATGGTCGGCTCGAAGCCATGTGTCATGCTCCGCCTTTAAACAGCCACACCCATCACTCCTTAAATCCAAGGCTTTCGCTTACTCAATGCTCTTAGCTTTTTCTTCTCTTCTGTCTGTGCTTGCTCTTCCTCCATTTTCAATTCATTGTGGCATTCTGTCTACGATTCTGTGACATTGCACCCCCCCCACCCCCCCCTCTTCTCAACCTTCATGGAACCTGCTGCAACAGATGCTATAGTCTTTCTGCCTACAGTCTTCCCCCGAATACAACGCACGGTCATTATAGCTGAATTTAGACTGAAAGATAGTCCAAATTCAGCTATAATGACCGTGCGTTGTATTCGGGGGAAGGCCGTAGATTCCCCAGAAGCCAACAGAAATGTTTTTCTAAGTTTGTGTTGGGCCCCGCGTGTGCATGGTCGGGTTTTCAGGGCCATGCTGACACCATCATCCAAGGGTCGGTTTGGCGAGATAGATTGTGACCCATCATGGACTCGTTCACCATTGCTGAAGCTGTCAGTTTTTTAACTACCTTCCCGCAGTGCAAGTGTAATCTGGATTGGTCTAGTTGTTGTCTGACGGGGTGGGCTCTCCGGCAAGTGGAAGGAAAGGGGAGTGCTGGCATGCCCATCCTATCATCTGTGACTGTCTGGAGTTGGCTAGATTGAGGCCTTTATCAATATGTATTGGTGAGTGACTTCCATGGAAGATGTAGTGTGTCCACTTCTTCAGCGTAGGGATCTGTGTTGATTGGGTTGTCGACAACTGCCTGCTGTTTGTATAAGTTGGGACTTTTGTGTTGCCATCACTGAGCTGCAAGAATTGGCAGCCACGGCATTTGTACAGAGTCTACAGACAAATCTTGCCTCTTTTTAGTTGTGTGCATTTAAGGTAGAAATGGCTCATCGATTCCACAATGTACAGTCTATCATCATCACACTTTGCCATGCTGTTCGCTGTTGCAACAACCAATATACGATATATTTGTCTGCCAAGAGTTTGGAGTCATCGTTCATGGGTGAGGGGGATCAATGGAGGTACCCTGGCATGATGTTTTGATTGCATCACCAATCTGGTATTTCACAGGATCTTTTATACGGTCTTTGTGCCGGTGTTTTTGCTTTCCTTCTTCCAGATATCCATATGAGGCAATGAAGGTGACAACGGAGGATGGCTACATTCTCAAGTTGGAGAGAATTCCAAGGTGATCCAGCATCTCTGGTTTTGTTCAGTCATTGCTGCTGGAGGGGTTGCTGCCTAAAATCTCAAATAACAGGGGTCATGCTCTCTGTTCCCTCATCTCCCTACTGATGCAGTCTCCCTCTCTGGGGAGTTTCTTGGTTGCCATGCCTGTTTTAGGGAGAGTGTTCTACTGGTGCAAAGTCATCTGGGAAGTTTCGTGGTCCTTATGCGAGTGGCATTGCACTTCCTTTCCGGGTGAGAGGTGCTCGATGGGCGTCACCACAGCGCGGCTTACCATTCTTGTTATGGATGAGGGCCGCATACGAGGCTCATGTATTCCGGCTCCAGGGAGGAACTGAAAATGGAAAAGAGGGGACTGAAGTCTCATGCGTGTTGCTGTACAAACAAAGTTAGTACAAACATGATGCTCACCCCATCAGACCGATGAGAATCCCGAGTTGGTGGTATTGGCTGTTTGACCTAGCGCACGGCAACAACGGTGAATTTAAGCCCTTTAAAAATATGTAAAAAGCCCTCTCTCTTTCAAAGACAAAAAAGGATCTTTGCAATCTGACTTTTATGTTCTTAGGCTTCTCCTCACACTTCGCTTCATCTGCCTTGATATGATAGGCAGAAGCTCTAGATGGGACCATTCACTGTGATTCAGGGGCAACCGTCACCTGGATATAATAGCGGCTGGGTTCATGCTTTCATCGCGCGGACATAGAACCAGTGGGGCCTGGCCCTCGAATGCATCAGAGCTAGCACGCACAAGGGTGCTTGTGGGAGATTTTGTGGCTACGAGCCTCGCGGAGAAGCTCTGGCATGTCTACCAGATGGGCCCATTTACGGGTTTGCCGTAGATGCTTTCTCATGGCGAGCAGGGGGAATCAGTTCCTTTTCCTCTTCTTTTGTATTTGTACTGGGGCCTTTGTCTATGCTTGCCGTGGATAACCGACATAAAACGCCCCCATGATAGAACGGGGAGTGTGGTGTGTGGTGGTTCCATGTCGTAGTGTGCAGTGAATGCAAAGACTTCTTGTCCCCCTTCATCCCGTCTCATGCAGGCCGTGCAACTTCTACAAGTGGGGAGCAAGACATGGGGAAGATACATATCTTCAATAGGTGGAAGTCAAGAAGATAATGGGAGAAAAAGGTAGCATACTTGACAGCAGGAGGAATTTTACGGATGCGCAAGGGAAAGGATACATTTCATCGATGGGTGGAAATCAGGAAAATAATGGGAACAAGGGGAGTGTACTTCTCAGCAGGAAGAGATTTTTGGGAAGTTTAGGATGGGGGAAAGTCAGGAAGTTAATGAGAACAAGGGGAGTATAGTTCTCAGAAGGAAGAGATTTTTAGGAACTTCCATACCTCCCAGGAAAAAGGGTATTTGAACCCGCAACTTCTGGCGTGACAGACCAGCACTCTAACCAACTGGGAATGCACATGGGGAAAGATACGTGTTGTCAATAGGTGAAAGTCAGGAAGATCATGGGAACAAGGGGAGCGTACCTCTCAGTAGGAAGAGACTTTTAGAAAGTTTAGGAATTGATGTGCAATGAACCCGACCCGACTCTTATTCAAGCTCACATATAGCTTCTGCCGAGAGGCAAATCACTTCAAAACAGTATTATATTACAAGGATAGAGTTCCAGGGCCACGCGGACTCAGACGCATCTCAACACCGTCACTCGAGTAACCTTCGTTACCTCTCTCTTTTCCGGAACTCTCTTTCTATCTCACTCGCAAGACTTCAGGCGCTCAACCTTACTGCTCTCTCTCTCTCTCCCTCTCTCACTCAGACCTAGGATCGCCCACTCTCCCTGGCTTCCTGAATACACTCGCCTCTCCCTCACTCTCTCTCTCTCTCCACCTTAGCTCTCCGGCTATGGCCACCGTCCACCTCTCGCTTCCTGAATACACTTGCCTTCCCCCCCCCCCCCCCCCCCCCCCCCCCCCCTCTCCCCCCCCCCCCCCCCCCCCCCCCCCCTCTCTCTCTCTCTCTCTCCCTCTCCACCCTAGCTCTGCAGCTATGGCCACTGTTTGCCTTCCTGACAACTCTATAGTGCTGATCGCCCTCTTTCCTCGATCGTCTCGACTGTCCAACTCGCTGGGTTGCACAAGCGCTACAGCAGAGCTTCCGCATCGATGAATTAACAGGTGAAGTGAGAAGGTACTCAGGCATTTATAAATAGCATCTCTTGGTGTTCTTTGTCTGCTCCGGACCGGTAATGGTCCCCGCAGCCTGCCGGCTTGCAAGTGCTTAAGTTGGACTGTGGGTCTTTGGGACTTTGGACTTCTCCTGTCGAGTGCTGGCCTGACTTCTACCGACGCAAGACTCTTCACCTACCAGACCCTACTGGACTCCTACAGACCTCTAGGACCTGAGGGACTGGGACCCCAGGGGCCCTTGGGACTGGGACTAACTGGGACCCATGGGCTGGGATCAAATGGGACTCTGGGCCCTTGACTCGGGACACTGAACGAGCGTGAAATCCTTCCACACTTTGGGAAAGATACATATCATCGATAGGTGAAAGTCAGGAAGATCATGGGAACAAGGGTAGCATGCTTCTTCAACAGGAAGAGATTTTGGGAATTTTAGAAATGCATTTCAAGGGTTTCATGGTCTTGCAGTGATTTCCAGATTGATTGTGGATGGACGTTGATGTATACAAAGGTGTGTAGTCCGAAATCCTGATGATGTTGTGTTTCTGTATTCCTGCAGGCCAGAGTCACGTAAGGTTGTCTTCATGCAGCATGGCCTACTGGACAGCGCTCTGGGGTATGTGATGAAAAATAGCACTTTTGTCTTTTCAGTTCTGCCATGCCATGGGGCACCGTCTTTTGCGTTAGAGAGCAGTATGGTATGTTGCACTTGCGCTTATTTTTTTCAAGTATAATCTGGCACCGTCATTTTCCTGTTTGTTTTTTGTCTTTCTGCTCTTCCTGGCCAGATCTCCACTTTCACATGCCTTCCCTTTCTCTCCACCGGCTGCAAATGCCACCCCTCAACTGGAAAACAGAAGCATGCGCACAGAAAACCCTGTGCATGACAGGCAATCGTGTGTTGCCTCACAGTCAGAGAGCCGTGGTCTGATATGCTCCGCTGGTGACAGAGGACAATGATCTTGCTCCCTTGCCTGTGTGTGTTCGTGGAATCGACAGGTGGTCACTTCACTCACACTTTATCATACTTCAGCGGAAGCTTTGCTTAAAACTCGAAACTGAACATACATTTGAAAACTCCATACAACAGAGAGCCTGAAAGCCTGAAAACAAGTGTCGTTTCAGCCTAAAACAGTTCCCTCCAGGCTCAGTCTTTTCAGCCTGAAACGGAGGGCCATTTTCAGGCCCTCATTAGGAGTTCCTTCAAGAATGAATTTAGGACAGATATTCGAATGTTTATTAGGCTTAGCCGGAGAATCTTTAAAAAAACACTATAGAATTATGCCTTTCGATGAGAGATATGAATGAGAAGCTTCTAGGAAACTGGCATTTTCAGAACTATATCAAGCTAAAAAATTGACAGGTCATAATTGGATTTTTGA
>BFEA01000001.1:8547846-8563354 GCA_003427395.1 Chara braunii
GAGAGAGAGAGAAACTCGACCACCCCCCCATGATCAGGTGTAGTGTCTGTTCCGGTCAGTTTCATACCTGATCCGTGGTCGATCAAGACGTGCACTGATTAGTTTAATGGAGAAAAGAAAAAATGAGGGAAGCATGAGCGATTTCAAGAATAAAAGAAACCGGAAACACAAGCGATTTCAGGAAAAAAAGAACAAAAAAGCGAAGCGGGCGCGTACGCAGCCGCAAGACGTGAAACGCAGAGAGAGAGATGGCGGGGGGGGGGGGGGGGGGGGGGGGGGGGGGGGGGGGGGGGGGGGGGGGGGGGGGGGGGAGCAGGGAGAGAACGGGAAGGCAGGAGAGGGAGGGAGTAGACATGGGCTTGAGCAGAATGGCCATCGTGACCAACTAAAAAGAAGAAGAAAAAAAAGTGGAAAACCCGCAAGCCTGCGCGCGAACCAGAGAGAGAGAGAGTCCATCCCCATCTTTGGTGTGGTTATTAGGGGTTCTGGAGCCAAAAACTGAAAAATAGAAAATTTGCAGGGTGCCAACGACCCCCGACCGGTAGGTGCCGACCAGTCAGGGCCGCCGACCGTCGGGGTATGCAACACCTCCCGTTCGTTGTATTCGGGGGAAGAAGGTAGTAAGAGTTCAAATCCTGTTCAATGCATCAATGTATGGACCTGTCTTCCCTTTCCTGAGAGGAATGATAACTGCCGTGGCTATGCAAGCAAGGTGAAACTCCCCAGATATTGATAGCCCAAAACTGTCCGCAGCAGAATGTCTAATCTCTTCCTGCACATGTGCACGTGTGTGTGTGTGTGTGAGGGGGTGTGTGCATGTGCGTGTGCTGCTGCCATCCCTCAACTCGCTCAAACCCATGTAGCTTGTAACAGACTGCCCTGTTGAGCTTTGCGAACTCGTGAGGGTGATGGATCTTGACAGTGAGAAGAGCTTGCATGTGGACAGCGTGTTACTGTTGGATGATAACCGAGTGACGCATGCGGTTCCGTTGCCATTTGGCTCAGCAGAGGGCCTTCGGTTCAAGGGTTGGGAAAGTGCAAGTCACTAAATGCAGGGGCTCATGATGGCTGGCAATCAGGTTGGGATTGTTAAAGCAGAGAAATGCAGACTGATGTTAAGGTAGCAGCTGATGTTCAGATTGTAAGAAAGGAATACCCTTTGATTGGTTGCATGCCAATGACTAGTATTCCTCTTCTTTTTCCCCGCCCCCCCAGGTGGTTATCCAATGGAGTTACGGGCTCACAGGCATTTGCAGCGTACGATCATGGTACGTAATTCTCAGCTTGGCATGCCCAGCCCCGTGTGTTCATGGCTAATTAATGCGCTTGTTTTCCACTCTATGCGGGAATTGCTCATGGTATGCTGTATGTCTTTACTTCTTTGACTTCCTGTGTCGAGCTTTACTTCTTTGACTTCCTGTGTCAAGCACTGGTGTTATGGCCTTTCCATAATGCCTCTACCATTCAGACTAGGGCTCGATTGTGGCCGCTGGGCGTGATGTGTTAGAGAGAGGGAAACAACAAAGGTAGGTAGGTAGGTAGGGGGAGAGAGAGAGACCTGGACAAAGGAGTGGTGCTTGCTGGGAGGTGTACACGAAGGACAGAACATCACAGATGGATGGGGCTATATGGCACAGAGTGCGAGAGCGGTGGGCTTCGCGGTGATTTGGCAAGAAAGGAATGAGAGATTGTTCAAGGGCAAAGAGTGGACAAACAGGCAGATTCGCTCAACTTTCAAAAAGCTGTTGAGGCGAACAATTCTGGCAGACTGGAGGAGGAAAGTGGGAAGTACAGAGGAGCGAGAATCAGGGTTGAGCTGGTTCAAGAAAATGTGGTGCAAAAGGGGACAGTTTGGGAAAATAGAGTACAGAAAACTGATCCTGGACCAATGGTTCTTTTCAAATTAGGTTGGATTAATAGGCTTGTTTAGAATGGGTGACCTGAACACTCGGTCACGGTTTTTTTTTGGGAAGGTCGCAGGAGACAGGCGGAGGGAAGGAAAGAGGAGGGAGTGTTATTAGGAGCTCCGTCGACTTAGACAATTTTTTTGTGGTGCTAGATAGGAATGGTTGACAAGTAGAGGATAGCTCTTTAATTCTTGTTTTTTCTAGTATTGTTTGGTTTTGAAGGCCTTGGTGACAAAGTTCTTTCTTTTCCCCCTTTTTTTGCTCAGAGAGGAATTTCAGGGCAGAGGTCCCAGGGACCAGGTATGCTCCTATTCTGAAATTACTCTCTCTGGAGCCTAAGCAAAGCTGGCTGATGCTGTCAGTACTGTTCGTTGTGTCACCCGGGTTGAATTGTGAGGTCCCCGGCCTCGATGATTTTGTTGAGCTATAATGAAGCCCTCTGGGCCCTTTTTAAAAAAAAAAAAAAAAAAAAAAAAAGGATATTATCATTGAGCTGACCGGCCCCAAGCAATTCATTAGTGGCTGGCTTTACTCGTCAAATTCCATCATCTGGATTCGAACACAGGTCTGTATTTCAACAGTTCAAGGGTGTATCCACTCAGCTAGGCTCTTGGGTAAAGGGCCTCTTTTTTTTTCTCTTTTTTTTTTAACAATTGCTTTATTTCCAAGAAAAAGTAGAGGCCGGGAAAACCTCAACATGACAACCCGGAGGAAAAGCTGGGGCCAATACCCAACTTAGGCTTGTGCTGGAAACCGGGTCCAGCGTCCCATAAAAGCAACTGCTTTAGAATAAAGAAATATCAACTGGACAAACAAATGCGCAAAGCAACAATAAAGGAATAAAACTAAGTCATCTATTTGAAGCACCCAGATCAAACTTCCTCTGCTCCGGGCRATTTCTCTTTCATAATCCAGTCCGCCAGGATAAGTCTGTCTCCTTCTGAAACTGAGGCACAKRCCTTTTTGAAAGCCCAGGTTTTCATAAACCACGGGCGGCTTTTGGAGYGCCAGTCTGCCAGCACTGTAGTCCTGATCTCCGCCAGAATTTTGTTGAGTACATGATGAATGTTTTTCTTCTCGTTCTTAAACAGGAGTTGGTTCCTCCTCCACCAGATGGCTTCGAGTATGATACGTCTGAATGTATTTGCCATGTATTTCTCTCCTGTAGATAAAGGGTCTGGCCCTTCTTGAACGCCCTGAAGGATGATAGAGAGAGAGAGAGAGAGAGAGATTACAATTTTATGCTTTTCGTTTCAATTCTGCATGACGTGCAACACAGCAACTCAGTCTTGTGGTTCCAAATTGATAAAGAATGTTTGTGTATCGTACATGATACTTATTTGAAGTAATCTGCCTTGTTTCATACCTGTGCACCGTACGGGCTTCTGCCATGATGGGGAATGCGAGTGGCTTGTAAATTTTGATCCCCATCGTATACGTTCAAATGCCCATCGTATACGTTCAAACGCGCAAGTGGCATGGAATGACCTCAGCCATTGTGGCTCAACGATGATGGGGAATTGACTTAGGGGAATGGCAGCGAAGGCAAATGTTTCCGGATTGGTTTCAAATTTGCCTGTTGATTAGTTTTTTGAGGGCGCAATAGACTGATGTCCCTACCAAATTGCATAATGTGTACTTTTGGAGGTCATGGCCATTTGTCCTACTTTGTCCTGCAAAGAGATGTGCCATTTGTCTTACTTTGTCCTGCAAAGAGATGTGTACTTTTGGAGGTCATGGCCATTTGTCTTACTTTGTCCTGCAAAGAGATGTGTACTTTTGGAGGTCATGGTTTCGTCTTACTTTGTCCTGCAAAGAGATGTGATCTTCAATCTTAGGCATGTGTTACAATTGTCGTCTATGATGAGCAGACTATGCACTGGCTGCAGATTTGGTGCAATTTGTGCAGCTCAAGGTTCTACAGATCAGACTTTCTGTGGTAGTGTAGTAGTACGGAGACTATCCTCTACCTGAGTGAAAGGTGGTAGGAAAAACTAAAGAACCTTGTATTTTCTTGTCAATGCAATTCACGACTGTCCATATCACCTGATGAATGGCGTAAACCTGCCAACGGCCAATCCCGACTGCCAACCGTTTTGCAGCTGACCAGTAGGGCTGACCGGTTGGCATTCTGCCGACAGTCAGAAAACAGCCGTCCACTGATTGTTTTTCAAATCTGAGTCGGGGGCTGTACTGCGCTTGCTGAGTACAGTCCAAATCCGCTGAGAAACTTTTGGGGTTCGGAGGGGGGTTATAGGGGGGTATAGGGAGGTAATAGGGATTATTGGGGGGATATGAGGGTGTTAGGGGGCGTTTTGGGGATGTTGAGGGGGTCTATGGGGGTATTGTGGGCGGGTATGGGGGTGTTGGTGGGGTTATTGGGGGTTCTGAACACCCCTTTTTTTGTGGGGTGCCGACGACCCCTGACCTGTAGGTGCTGACCAGCGACCAGTAGGTGCCGACCAGTCAAGGGGTGCCGACCGTTGGGGTAGGCAACGCTTCGTGGAGGTGAACAAGGACCGTCTTCCTCCGAACATGGCAGCAATGTCACTGTGCGCATTATCATCTGCTTCAAATCCTAAATAATTTCTTCTGACTGCCCCGACACTGGATCACATGATCATCAGCATAAGATCATCATCGTCATCATCGTCATCATCATCTCCCTTTCCACCCTGAAAATCTCGCTTTCCACCCTGCAAATCCTCTGCAGATTGGCCTCCTACAGATGGAACCACAAGATTACCTGCCTGAGCTGACACTGACGGAGTGTGTGCAGTGACTTGTGACGGCAGAGGGTGCAACAGTTAATGTACTGTGTTTAGGTGCAGGGAAAACAGAAGGAAAGGTAATTAGAAAAGAGAGCAAAAGGAGGATGCGTACACTTGATGGCGGTCACAGTTTTGTTGATGATTAACGCAATGGTCAGTAAATGGGAAGTGACTAACTCATGGTGTAGTAACTTTGCACATTACTTGGATCTGTTGCTCGGACAAGCTTTGACTCATTGGATGCTATGCAGGGTTTGACGTGTTTCTTGGCAATTTTAGGGGGTATTCTTCAAAAGAGCATGTGAACACGAACATTTCTGCTGCCAGGTATTCTTAACAGTCAACCCTCTTCTCTGCTATATTATCTTCCCCTTGCCCTCCTTCCTCCCCTTCCTCCCCTTCCTCCCCTCACCCGCTGCCCGCCCCTCCCTTTCCTTTTCTTACACTGTTCACTACTATGTCCTTTCGTTCCCTGAGCTGTACAATGAATAAAACCTATGCTTACTGACATAATGCATTTGGTTGTGACCGTTACACTGTTTCTCGCATGTTAGTGTGGCAAAGTGTATGATGCGCAATCTAGCCATTACCTGACTTTGTATTCTCTTGGTGGCCAATGACACCAAGGCGGTGAAGGCAAATGTGCTTATTAGCGTAATCACTATATTAGTATATTGCTAAACATTTAGTCTGGGACACCAGTGAGAGGGAGGTAAGGGAAGCCGAGGCCCAAAAATGATGAGCATGAGGAGAGCCCCTGAGATGGGGCCCCTGAGATGGGTTTGTAAGTGATGGAGATAGGTGTGAGATAGCGTTCAGACTCTTCAGAGATGTAACGAGGACTGCGCTATGAAGCACATGCTGGAAACCGGGGGGGGCAAATTTTCACCCTGGAGATGGGAAGGACAGAAGGCAAAGTCATTTGGTAGGCAAGGTATGCTGGATCAGGTAAGATCTGGATGTGATTTGGATGTACGAATCCGACCACTGAGGGGTCTCAATGTCCAGATCGCAAAACCCCACAGCAGACATACCCAGACTGTCCAGATCACAGCAGACATACCCAGACTGTCCAGATGACTGTTCAGTTGTACAGATCAGAACCATGTTTTCTGGTTGAGCTGGCTCTAGCTTGTGACTGTCCGGCAGACACAGAGAAATGTCGGAGGAAACCTCATGGGGATGCACATGGAGCATGATGTTTCCGACTTCGCTTCTCTGGATGCCGTATAGGTCCCCAGTGCCTACTTGCACGTATATGATGCACGAATCGTAGTAACTGGCCGACATAGGTCGGGAATGAGAGAAATAGGTCGGGAATGGGAGGCTTGGTGGAGAGGGGAACAGTAGGGGTCGCAGCGGTGTGCCAGTCGCTGCTGCTACTTATGTGATGCACAAATCGTAGTAAGTGGCCGATATAGGTCGGGAATGCGAGGCTTGGCCAACATAGGTTGGGAATGGGAGGCTTGGTGGAGAGGGGAACGGTAGGGGGTCGCAGTGATCAAGAAACTGGTTAGTTGGTAAATGCGAGTCGCCACTTGAAAGCTATGGTCATGGTGTGCCAGTCTCTGCTGCTATCAGTGGGGAAGAAATGCACCCGGAAAAAAAACATGGTTATGTCGATGGGTGAGGGCATGTTGTTTATCATGGCATAGACTCTTCTTCCTGGTTGCTGGGCAAAGTCACCAGGAAAACTATGACCTACACTTAGCTCACCAGGAAACCACATATAGTATGTTGACGCGTTCAAAGTGGAGTTCTGTGGAGTGTAGGTAGTGGACTTTGTCCATGGCTTCGGGAGTGCCTTTCGTTGTTGTGTAAAAGTCAGGTTATCTGCAAACTCCTCAACATGCTGAATGAGATTTCGCAGAGGACTCTGGAGAGGGATTGAATGTGATGGATGGGCTATGCTCAAGTGAATATTTCTTCAGACGCCTACCAAATGGCAATCACTTCTCATCAATGATGTTCCCACCAAATTGTGGGGATGTTGTGCAAAGGCTGAATGCCATCCTCACACTTGTGTTTGTGACTCGAAACGACACAGTCTTCGACTCCGTGAGATCTGGTGACGGAATGCGTGGGGTCTTGACTGCTTCGTTCAATATGTGCGCAACCAGCCAGCCATCCACCAGGCCAATCACCACCCTGACTTCACCCTCCACAGCCTCCTGAGGTCTTGCACATCCCCACCTGTCGGCCAAGCTAGGGATTGAACCCGTTATCTCAGGGTTACAGCGTCAGGATAAATCCCTTGGTGCCTGGAATCTTATGTCTCTGTTGCTCAGGATTTGTTGGCTGCCTAGATCTGTCTTTGATTATGTGGTTTGGCATTCGCCTCCGTTGGACTTCTGGTTGTTGCTTGTCTGTTCCTCTTGATCTAGGCTCAGATGATTGGTTCACATTTGCAGAAGGGTTCATTGTGCTATGTGTGTGTGTCTCTCCTCCATCCTATGCTGCATGAGTATTTCCCTCTATATTCCCAAAAGAGTTGTTGCAATTTATGCTCAGAAGGTTTAGAGGTTGGGCTCAAAAGAATTAGCTTTTTTTTTTTTTTTTTTAATAAGAAGGGTTAGAGGTTTGTTGCCGTGTCAGCAACATCTGCACAAGCAAGCGGATGCGCATTTAAGATCTGATTCAGAGGGGGAATAACTTTGTTGCAGCACCCCAGGGGCCTATGGTGCCTCTCAACCAGTTCAATTACATGAAAGTGGTCCGAACTGCAAGGAGGAGGGGGGGGGTGTCTCACGGTATTTCCATATGCTGCTCTTCATTCACCGTTTCAGCTTTAGGAAGCCATTGGTAATACAAAGATCTGTCTGACTTTGACTTGGCCAGCACTATGCCTAGATTCGACCTTTTCTTTGTCTATTTTCGCTTTGTGTCTGTTGAAGTCTGTGGCACATCTACGCAGATGTGATCCCTGATACGCTGAATCATTTCGTAAGTAACTTCTGGAAATTTTTGTTTGTTTTTTTTTAAATAGTTTTTATGTTCTCGTTCGGAGGGTTTGGGCACTCGTCCGCGTTCGGGTGAACATGTTCGTGTTCGCCTCCGAACGCGAACACGATGCTACGCAGGTTGCTGGTATATAGCAAGCTGTGTACTAGAATGAGGCTGTCTTTACTATAAGCATGGCAGGAGGTGATTTGTACTCAATTCGTAGCTGTGTGTGCAGCCTGTATGCCTTGTGGTTTTTAATGAGCTTCTTGTTCTTGGGCTTTTGCGTCTCTAGTGCAGTTACTGGAAATACTCCATTAATGAGCACGGTGTGCAGGATATCCCGGCGATGGTGGACAAGATTCACGAGATCAAATGCGCGGAGCTTGCGGAGCCTAATCGAGATTCGATTCGGCGACGAGTTCCCCAAGAAGGCAGCAGCAGTATTAAGAGTGATGGCGGCGATGAAGCTGAAGAGGCGATGCCATACTCTCTGTCAGTCATTGCGCACAGCCTCGGTGGCGCTGCCACTCTGATATATGTTGTGACCAGACAATTGCAGAACATTCCGCATCGCCTTTCTCGGATCATTCTCCTCTCCCCAGCAGGGTTTCACATGAAGTCGCCAACATTGTTTGATTACCTTTCATTTCTTGTGCCTCTAGTCGACCCGCTCATGAAGCGTTTTGTGCCGGGGATTTACATTCCCACACGTGGGTTGCGCCTTCTCTTCAACAAGCTGACACAGGATTTTCAGAACCTTCCTGCACTCAAGGCACTTGTTCAGGTAAACATTGTACTGTCAACCTGTGGATCTTTATCAACGCAGTGGTTGTATGTGTTTGGTTGTGTTCAATCGATGAACAAGATAGTGAATGAATAAACAGGAAGAAGGAAATCATATCTATGTAACTACGTTGCCTGTCCCTTCGTCCTTCTAATTTGACTGCCTTTCAGTCTATCAGGATGTGGAGAGAGAGAGAGAGAGAGAGAGAGAGAGAGAGAGAGAGAGAGAGTCCTAACGTTTGACTGTCTTTCAGTCTATCGGGATGTGGAGAGAGAGAGAGAGAGAGAGAGAGAGAGAGAGAGAGAGAGAGAGTTTTCCCTTTTTGCTTTTCTTCTTCCTTTTCTCTACTGTGTTAGGGGGGAGACCGATAGCCGTATTTTGTACTCTGATCATTCTTACTTGTGTTGAGCCGCCACCTGCTCTGCGTCCGTGTGTTTTTCCCTTTTCTTGGCAATCAGCTGTGACCCACCTCCTCCTCCTCCCGCTCGTGCTCTGAAACCTCCACTGCCACTTCTCCCCTCGGTCGCCCTCATCCACCTCCTCCTTGCTACCATCTCCTCGCCCCCACCCTCAGCCTTCTCCCCGCCTGCCTCATCCTCCACCACGTCATAGTTCATCACTTCCTCCCACTTCTGTGCCTCGTCACATGGCAGAACAGCAACTATGTGTAGGCTAAGCATCCACATGAATTGAATATCCCCTTGGGAGTGAGACCGTGAGACGAATCCCCGTGTGAGGAAAGAAAACTGAATTGCCAAAATGAAAACAACCGCGGGGAACCAAAATCATGCTGCGGCGGTTTGTCCCCACACCATTTGCTGGCCCATTCCTTTGGCCCAACCAGTTTCTTGGGTCTCATGGGTCCACGACTCCACGCTGAGTGGGTACAGATTTGTATCGCAGGAAGTCGCCCACAGAGGGCAGGTAGTACAGTTCTTGTTTTTTATTTTTTTTATGTAGTCTTTATAATGGGAACAGCGGTGTCGTGTGACACTCTTTGAGGGACAAGGCACGGGGGACCAAGGGAAATCCGGTGAAATTGTTGTTTTTTTCTTTGGCCGTCCTGGTGTGAGTTCCAAGGCCCACGCGTGTCATAGTTTCATCCCTGCTCATGGGAGGTCAAGGCCGCGGGGGGGCTGTTTCTTTTCTTTTGCGTCCATGGGAGTTTAAGGCTGTGGCGGCGCTTTGTTTCCATTCGCGCGCAGCGCTTTCTTTTCTTTCGCGCCCGTGGGAGCTCATCCTACACACACTGACTGACATGGCCACGCTTCACCAAGTGAGCAAAATGGGATTGAATCTTCCCCTAGAACATGGAAGTATCCACTGCCAAAACATGGAATTATATGCTGCCAAAGACCAAAAATGTGGCAGTGCATATTTCCTTGTTCTAGCGACAGATTCATTCCCATTTTGCTCATCCTATGGCTGGAAATCTCTCTCTCTCTCTCTCTCTCTCTCTCTCTCTCTCTCTCTCTCTCTCTCTCTGTGTGTGTGTGTGTGTGTGTGTGTGTGTGTGTGCGCGTGCGCGTGCGAGGTGACATTTGCATCTGACAGCTCCTTGGTCCATACTCACATGGGGATTTCTTTTCAGCGTATCTGTTCGTCGCGGTGTATCTTCCTATGTTCTTGTGGAGATTCCTTCTCATTTTGCACATTGGCAGGCGACTAGAAAGGATTGGACGGCGTGCTGATGCCTTGGCCAAGCCCCCCCCAAATGCTTCTGGTCCCTCATGTACTAAAACAAACACCCTCGATCTCACCCGGGCCAGATAATGGTCGTGCCTGCGGTGGAGCTGGTGCTGGGCCGTTGGTTCGCTGTGGCGGGTGTACTTGTTTTAAATTTAAAGATAGTACAGAGTATACACACTCTACAGAGTTATGTTTTTCAAGTCAGCTGAAAACCATAATGCTAATGCTAAAAGTAAAAATAAAAAAAAACGTAATGATAAGAAAGTTAAAGAAACCCATATGTATGAGAGGCAGTGTGTTAGAGTCAGGTAAGCACACAGCTGTAGAGGAGATCAGCACATGTGCACAGTCACAGAGAGTTCCAATGTGAATACTGTACACCCAGACCTGTTATCACCCAGCGCACAAGTGTCACAGTACCACCCAGCCCACATAATACTGTGCAGCTGTGCCGAGGGCCGAGTTGTGCCTAACTTCGGCCGGGTTTTTTTTTTTTTTTTCTGTGGCCATGTGTTCTTTTTTTCTTTTTTCCCCCGTCGTGTGTGTTTTGGTACCATCCAGTCCTCGTAGATCCAACATAGTGCACCGAAAATAGCACAGGACTGTACAATGTGGGGTGGGTCTATGATGGGCGGATGGTATGAACACACACGACCAAAAGAAAAGATCGCCACAGAAAAAGGAGGACCGCCAAATTTAGGCACAATGCGATCCTTGGGACACCTACCTTCGTCACCCGAATACAACATTCGGTCATTATTGCTGTATTTGGACTGAAAGATACCCCAAATACAGCTATAATGACCGTACATGGTATTCGGGTGAATAAGGTAGTTGGTATGATGGGGACTGGTTGGTACTTTGTGACCTGGTGATACTATTTCGGTTGGGTGGTACCACGTGGGCTGGGTGTCGCAGATTGCGAACACCAGGCACAACTTCACCCCCTTGGCACGGCTAGGTGGTAGGTACTATGCGCTCCGGGCAGTATTATGTGCCCTGAGTCATACTACGTGGGCTTACCATATGGTACTATGTGGTACTATGAGGTACTATGTGGTACTATGTTGGCTATGTGATAAGTCGTACTGGTCTATGATGTTGATGTTGCTCGATTCCGCCTTTTGTTTCCAGCAATAAGCGATGTGGTCTGCCTCTTCATGACGTTGAATAGTGACCTGGCTGTTAATGTTGGACATGTTGCTCGATGTGGTAGGTTGTTGAAGTTGGTATGGGTTCTCTCTCGAATAGTAATGGTGGCATCGGTCTTGCCTGTTGCTGAACGATGTTGATACTGCTGATATCATGAGCTGATGTGCAAGCTTCGTGAATGATTGTGTTGGTTGATCTTGTTTGGCGTATATATTCGATTAATGACGGATGGGTTCCATCACTCTATCTTGCTGTGTCTGTCAAGTATGGACAAGCTCACGGAGTCCACCCACGGTGCATGTTGTTGTTGGTGTTTCTCCCTGCCTGTTGCTCGCTGCACTTGGGCAGGTCATAATCAGCAGTGTTGTGTCGGGAGGCGACACAAGCGATTGGGTAGGAGCGTTGAGGAATCCCCACTATAACATGAACAAGATGCCGGGAGTTTCGTACCTTGTCATGATGCATCTGAGGCAAATGAAATCGAGTGGTCGTTTTGCGCTGTATGATTATGGGAATGCCCGGATGAACATTGCGGCATATGGAAGCCCAACACCACCGGATATCGGCGCTCACTATCACCTCATCAATGTGCCGGTCGATGTCGTCCTTGGCCGCAACGACAAGCTGATTCCTCAGGAGATGGTACTTCGCCATTATGAAATCATGAAGTCGGCGGGTTGCGATGTCTCGGTAAAAGACTTTGAGTACGGTCATTTGGAGTTTCTTGTCACCAACGAAGATGAGCTTATCTCGTATGTTATGTCACGACTAGTGATTCCCAAGTCGAGGGCGATCATTCATTCGGCAAGCGATAGGTCGTTGTCGTCCTTTTCGCCGTCTCCAGCGTCTCTTCGAAGGAGTTGGACGGCCCATGGAAACCTCCGCTCAGCTGGTTCTGAGTATGCTGCAGGCAGCTCAGTGCATGTGCCTGATGGAATGGAAGCAAATGGAGATGTGAGGCGGCTTCAGGACTCCAACAGGAGCGAGAACGATGGGAAGAACGGTTTGGTAAATGCTGCGACGAAGGGGAGGGACAGGGGAAGGAGAGACACAAGGGGCAGGTTGAGACGAAGCAGTAGTGTGAGTGGTGGGGAGCTCTCTCGAGCGCATATGGATGGGCTGAGGAGGAGAGCCGTAAGCAGTGCTGTCGACCTTGTGCATATCGCGAACGCTGCACCTCCGAGTCCTGATGCCTTGGCACAAACAGGGATCGTCAGGAGCGATGGAGTTGTGTTGAGATCAGGTTCTGGAGATGGACTGCAAGAGTTCGGTCAGACCGACAACCAACTGCAGCTGGGAAAGGCTGACATAGATGGTGTTTCTGTGGCAGAGACATCGTGCAGAAGTGCAGTCAGCAGGGAACTGTGTGTTGCTGACCAGAGTCATTTATCTTCTTATGAGGGTTCGAACCCTGGGCTGGGAAGTGTGTATAGGCAGGAAGGAAATGGCAATGATGAAAAGTATGCACCGGAGGACATGGGTAAAGGGAAAGAAGCGCAACGAGGAGGTAGGAATGGAGTATGCAATTCAAGGGAGAGCATGCCATCAGACAGTCGGCGAGCAGCATGCTGAGTGTGATGACTTGCTTACGAGGGTTCGAACCCTGGGCTAGGAAGTGTGGTGGATACGCATGAATGCAATGGCAATGCCGCAAAGTATGTGCTGGAGGACATGGGTGAAGGGAAGACTGCACAACAAGGAGCAAGGAATGGAGTGTGCAGTTCAGGGGAGAATATGCTGTCAGACGGGCGGACAGCGGCTGTTGAGTGTGTGACGGCTATCTTACGAGGGTTCGAACCCTGGGCTGGGTAGTGTGTATAGACAGGAAGGCAATGGCAATGACGCAAAGAATGTGCTGGAGGACATGGGTGAAGGGAAAGCTGCGAACAAGGAGCAAAGGAATCGAGTGTGCAGTTCGAGGGAGAGCATGTCGTCAGATGTGCGGAGAGCGGCATTCGGAGTGTGACAACTTGCTTACGAGGGTTCGAACCCTGGGCGGGGACGTGTGAATAGTACTGTATACACATGAAGGCAATGGGAATGACGCGAAGTATGTGTTCAAGGAAGGGAAAGGTGATAAGGAGCAAGGAATGGAGTGTGCAGTTCAGGGGAGAGTATGACGTCAGACGGGCGGACAGCGGCATGCTGAGTTTGACGACTACTTCCATACACACGCCTGCCAAGCTGTTGGATTGGCGGAAGGCCGCAAATAGCCAGCCACTGCTGTGGGCATACTCACACTAGGACCTTTCCTACTAAGCTCTGGATGTGATTGCAGTCAGATTCGTTCGGTCTGGCCGTCGTTGCGGTTGGATCTATTCAGGCAAGTGCTAGTGCTAGTGCGAGTGTACCCTGGATTCCATAATCTTGTCTTTGATCAGAGTGTCCACGCTATGAGGTAACCTCTCAGTTTTTCACTGCTGATGTTGAAAGCAACATCTTTTTTTTCCCTGCTGTCAATGGACAGGTCTTTTGGACAGTGGTATATTGATTGACGTTGATCGTTTGTGCTGGTACATTCGCTGTAAGGAAATGTAGGTTAGGTTGTGTGGTTCGATGTCTCCAACTTATTGTGGATATTCTGCTTTCTTGGTGATGTGGGAGGATGTTGGGAGCATTGCGAGGGAGGAGGAGGTGCCATCAACATCTGGCGGGGTTGCGGGTATGTTTTTCTCTTGCCGGGAGGGGAAAGATGGGGAAAAATGGAAGGGATGGCTGCCGGCAGCAGTTGGTTTGCAGTCCTCCCGGTTTCCTCGTTCGCAATCATGTCGTACTTTCAAGTTATCGTTTTGTTGCTCATTCTTATTTTGTCTATATTAACTGTACATTTCCAAACACGCATTCCTTCTTTTTTCCGTTGACAATAGCCAAATCTAATTCTCGCGGCTGCTGCGCATTGAGTGATAGTGTCGTTGAGTGTCGGAAATGCTAGCGGCGATCGACGTGTTTTTGTCTCGCTGCTGTCTAACGTTTGCCAGTCTCTTGGGCTTGCTGTGTTCTTCATCGTCATCGACCGTAAGCGTAGGTTTTTGTGTTTGTCACAGATACTGCTGCTTAATATAGGAACCGGTCGCCTGCCGGCAAATGGGAAGCCTGAGCTTGGATTATGCCGGATACGTCTGATAGATTAAAAAAACGTTAAGATATGAAACTGCTGTATATGAATGTTCACTGTTCATTCATTGGAGGTTACCTCGCTGGAAAGTGAAAATGGTGGGCAGGAAGGTAGGGTGGGGACTTCGGGGATGGGGGAAGGGAAGTAGGGGAGTAGGGGAGGAGGGGGGTAGGGGGGATAGGGGGGGGAGGCGGAGAGGGGGGGAATGCATAGTTTGGGGGGCATTCTGTTCCAACTGCACCTGAGTAGGTACCGGATCTCGGTTTATTCTATATTCTGTCGTTTCTGAGTTACATATGGCCTCAACTCTGTTGTTTAGCAGAGCCCGCATGTAGGGCCTCTTCACCGCAGTGCTGACCACCGTCTCACCTTGCTCCTTCTCCTCCCCTCCCATTCCTCCCTTTCTTCTTTCTCTCTCTTTTTTTTTTTTGGTCTTTCCTCGTCTTCTTCTCCATTCTCCTTTCTCTGCCATCGCCCTGCTTCTCCGTATCTGATGGCTTTCCTTCTTTCTCAGTAAGTTTCACGGGATGCAACCTTATTCCTCTGACCATTTCGAACACCTTCTGTGCCATATGTAGGGCATACTCATACTAGGACTTCTTTACTTGTTTCTGGACGGAATTGCGGCCAGATGCATACAGGTGGTGTCGAAATTGCGGTCTGATGCATTTTGGAAAGTGCTAGCGTGAGTACGCCGTTAGGCCTGTCTTCACTTGTTCTGGATGAGGGTTTAGTTTCCCCTTTTCTTTTGATTTGTGGCTGGCACCAAATGAATCCAACCCTGTATGTCGTCACCCACCCACATGCACAGCTGAAAACAAAGAGTGCCCCCAAAGGATTTGGCTGGAACCAACATCTGTGGCACTGATCACCCTGCACACTTGCGTAGGGTGAACCGCCAATCAACCAGACGCACAAGCAACGCCCAGACACACACATCCGCACTCATGTATCACCACGGCGCTCACTCACCATCACACACATATGCGCACAAACACATGCACACAAGGATGGGTGGGGAGCGATCCAGTGTGGGCGGGGGGGAGGCAGGAGAGAGAGAGAGAGAGAGAGAGAGAGAGAGGATTTTTTGGTCTTTCTATCTGTGGGGATTGTGTGTGTGTGTGTGTGTGTGTGTGTGTGTGTGTGT
>BFEA01000001.1:8563585-8578985 GCA_003427395.1 Chara braunii
CAGAAAGGCACAAGGACGGGGGGTCATGGGGGAGGTGGGAGGGCAGACCATACATAATGCACAAAACAAGGAAAGACAAAAGAAAAGTACCATACATAATGCACAAAACAAGGAAAGACAAAAGAAAAGTACAAGTACAGAAAGATACCCCAAGCATAACACAACAGGCAGCAGCAAAAGATAATGGGTGGAGGGCACGGGGGAGGCGGGAGGGCAGAAGTCACTCAAACACAGAAAGCAGGCGAAGCAAAAAATAAGAATATACAAGTCCCCAAAAAACAGTGAAGCGTGAAAAAAAATGAAAAATAAAAAAATGATGATGAGCATTGATGACAAGATTGTTTCGTTGGAGTTGCACGGACTCATCAGGAGGCTGGGAGGCTGAACCCTCGACAATCTGCGGAATCTCCGTATTTGATGGTTTGGCTCATGCACACTTTGACCCTTGTTGAGGGAAGACTGTCCCCAAGCGGAACATAGCAGCGGGCAGCAACAACCCTGTGGAGCAGCAGGCAACACAGCAGAGGCAACACGGCTGCAGAATGCCAAAAACAACTGCGAGGAATGACATGGCACGCAGGACAAGCAGCACGGCGACCATGTCGTGCAGCACAAGGTGACACAAGCAAGGCAACCACACTGCAAGGGACGACAGGGCGAGCGGACGAGTAACTCGACAACCTTGGAGCGAAGCACAAGGCACAAGGCACAAGGCAACAACGCAACCAGCTAACAAGGCCCGCAAGCAGCAAGGCACAGCCAGGGCAACAAGCACAAGGCACAAGGCAACAAGCAGAACCACAAGGCAACAAGGCAACCGTGGAGCGAAGCACAAGGCACAAGGCACAAGGCAACAAGCACAAGCACAAGGCAACAAAGCAACCGTGGAGCGAAGCACAAGGCACAAGGCACCCGCAACAAGGCAACCAGCTAACAAGGCCCGCAATCAGCAAACACGGAAGGCACAAAGCGCAAGGCAATACCAACCACACAGCCACACCACACAGCGAACACATCAACCTGCAAAGAACCACATGCGAAGCAAGCAGGACAGGCAGCAGAGCAGCGGCGGAGCACAGATGAGGCCGTCCACACATCCAACACGGAGCAAAGCAGCACATGACCTACTCACATCACGGTTGAACCCCGCAGACTGCTGGTTCCAACCACCCACTGAGCCAGGGAGTCACTCCGACGAGCATCCGTCATCACCCATAGACAACACAGCCATCCCAAACCGAGCGGCTTCCTAAGAGTGCAGTTGGCACTCCAAATGAGGAACCACCGACTGTTTGGCACTACGTAAGGGTGCTCAGTTGGGCACACAGAAAATACTTGGAAAAAATCAGAGGGAGGACAGACAACAGGAAAAAGACTGACGGACATATTTTGTGTGTGTGTGTGTGTGTGTGTGTGTGTGTGTGTGTGTGTGTGTGTGTGTGTGTGTGTGTGAGAGAGAGAGAGAGAGAGAGAGAGAGAGAGAGAGAGGCGCTGTTCACGTTTTCCAAATTTCTCGCAGTTATTGCTTCGAGTTCCTTTCTTCTTTTCTTTGTGTGGCAATGTCTGCTTTGTTTTTTCTTTTTCTTCTTTTTTCACACACTATGCGGACTTGCAAGAAATCGTTGCTACTTCCAAATTTTCAGCCCATCAAACATTAACTATCATTAAAGAATCGACGAAAAGAGTCTGAAGGGGTCATCTGTCTTGTCACCATCTGTCTATCTTTGGCAAACAAGGGCGAGCTGCCCAATGCGCCAAAGGACCGCTTTGTACCCTAGTCCTAGGGCATAGCATTATGTGATCTCCATTTCCATTTTAAAGGACCATACTCGCCAAAGCACCTCCTTCGGATGGTGCTGAAGAGTGACAACATGAACATGCAAATGCTACCTGACCATCTCATTACGTGCCCGTCAAATGGCAACACCTTTGCGGTTATTGGACTGTGCCCCTTACCAGCTAAATAGAGGAATAAAATTGTCTGAGAAATCACCACAGCACACCGCAAGGCACCTTTGGGGTTATGGGAATACATTTGTGGCAATGAGAGTAAACCCATGCTGCAGTACGCACGGCCGCGTCGGCACCATGACTAACCTGTGTGCTGTTTTGGTTGACAAAGCGATCAACAAAGCCCAATTCTTGGCGAATGGCGAAGAGACCCGTAGGGGGGTCCCTGCAGAACTGGACGAGAGGAAACTAGCACACATCCAAGCTTGGGAAATATCCTCCCCGAACGCGAAGATTGCCCGCATCATCGGCGACAACTGCCAATGCCGAGGAGAACGAGTGCATGGAGGAAAAAGAGTGCAGCCATCCGTGGCCACTCCACCATCCACGCCGGCATCTTTTTCGTTTCCATCGTGTTCTGTTTTGCATGATGTGACTGACATCCATAGAAATCTGCATGTGAGGATGACGTTGGCTTTCAAGACTTCTGCAAATTTGCAAGCTCGTTCCGCGTCTCCGGTATCTCTTCGTGCAGCCTGGCAGCCCTTGCTCGCTCCTTGCGGGGTTCGGCTTTCTATGTCTTCCCCATATCCACTGCCAGCCGCAGCCTGTCAAGCTCCTCCATCCGATTATGCAAATGGCCCGGCATTCAGTGCTGCTTGCATTTTTCGGCGAATGCAATAGAGAAATCCTGGACGTTGTCCTCGATTGCTAGGTCGGTGGGAGATCTCTCGCAAAGTTTCAGCGAACGCAATAGAGAAATCCTGGATGTTGTCCTCCATTGCTTTGCTAGGTCAGTGGGAGATCTCTCACAAAGTTTCATCCCAGTGCTTTCTCTTCGACCCATTATAGCAAGCCCAATAAAAAGAGGTAATGAAAGACCAAAGGTGACCACAAAATGACTTGTCACTGTAAAACTGCAGGACCTACCTGTATTGTGTACATTACTGACTGTTTTGCGAGCCTGCAGGCACAAAGTGCAGCAGTCAATTCGCACACCTCCGCCGAATTGCTGGACATGAAGTGGTGGCGAAAACTTCTTCAAAACGCATAGCAGAATCTCAAAGGAATGTATTCTTCTACAGTCAATATATCAGTGTGTTTTGTTTAAGTAGTAATAAATAATTGAATCAATATATATATATATATATATCATTACAAACAGAACTGCCCGGTAAACCGTAGGCAGAGAGAGAGAAGAGGACAACAAACGAGGGGCTGTGACAAACTGTTTCGTCGGAGTTTCACCGACTCATCAGGAGGCTGAACCCTATATATATATATATATCTATGTTTTGGCAATTTGTTTTTGATATGTTTTACTTGTTGTCTTGTACCCAAGTCACTCGTTATGCGGTTGTTTAAAATTTAAATAAATGAACTCAGTTTTTGACTTCCGTCCTGTGTAACACCCCGTACGACGTACGGGGGATTTGTCGTACGGTCGTACGAAAAAAAAAAAAAAAAAAAAAAACGTTTTTGTTTTTTATCTCAAATTTGGTAACGAATTTCAATATGACCCTGAGGCAAAAGTGTTTCAGTTTATTTTTCTGCATAAATGTTTTTTTTTTTCAATTTTTTTTGAATTTTGTTTTTTTGCTTTTTTTCTGTACGTACGGCCCGTACGACCATATGAGCCCGTACGTACGGTCGTACGTACGTACGTACGGCCCGTATTCGTACGGGGGTATACACAGTTCGGTCAATGAATAACACGCCGGCTTCGGCTTGATTTAGGGTTTGCCAGAGTTCAGATGCAAGAGGCACATGACAGAAATTTGACACTGCAAGATAGGCATGGCACAGCTGTCCCAGAATACACACCTGCAGCAACACGCACAGAGACGGACAACACGTCCACTGTCATCACACATCACCCCGGGAAAGAAAAGCGGCCACAAAGCATCACAGACTCCGGGCCTTCAGCTTTGCAGTTGCTAACTTGCTAGTGAGCGGTGCATCTGCCAGGGGACTTGTTCTTCAATCTCCTGATCCATGTGTTTCGCCATTGCGATTGCGAGCGCTCATGTCTGCATTGTGTACTGCTAGCGATGGTAGGGGTGGTTGGTCTTGCAGAACTGCCGCTGCCCAGGGAAGCTGCTATCGTTGAAAAACGCCGTGGGATAGAGTGCTGTTCCTTATCGCTAGCATCTCCTCTACCCCAGCCAGGCACTTTATGACCATCGTGTTGGCTTGCGGATGCCATTTCGCAGCCAACAGATCTCGTCATCTCACAGTATCACATGGCATAACGAGACCGGGGCAAAGCGGACCCCTTTGGTGAAATGCACACGCCCTCCTTTGCCCTGTTTTCTTTCCTCACCCTCACTCCCTCACTCCATGACTCTCTCCGCTATCGCGCGCGGTAATCATCCTGCCCATTGTCTGCGCAGCTGTCCGCTGTCGCGCTCATCGATGCACGTGCAGAGGGCACGGGTTCGGCATTGATGGGCAGGCGATCAATGCCCTTCCAAGACACGACGGGCCAACAGCAACCCTATGCGGTTATTACGTTATAAATGCATCCAGAATGTATTGGTAGGTTGCACTCCATGCGGTCAGATCGTGTTGTTATCCGTTTGGTCCTCAGACTCTTCACCCCCTGGACCTTATGGTAGTTGTTGATGAGTTCTGCAGCGGTGAGCACATTGTTCTCCCACCATGCATTCGCTGGTAGTTCTCCGAAACCCTGTCTCCGGCTTTCCCATCTATTACATAGAAGCTGGGTAGCACCGCATAATATGCGTACGTGTGCAAAATTGCGCATACGCGTAACGCATTTATTTATTTCGAAACATATGTCATATATATTATACAGTATATACCTGTTCCATACGTGCATATGGTGGGGTGGAGGAGGAGGATGGAGAGGATGATGGGGAAGAGGAGGAAGAAAACGCTGGGGAGTGTTGTGTTCTTCCTCCTCCTCCCCATCTCCTACCGAAACCACTCGACCGATTTCATCCACTTGTAATTTGGTGTAATAATTTGTAATTCTTCGGTCTAATAAAGCAGATAATTCCGCTCCAGCAAATTTGTTCATAAATTTCATGCTCTCTTCTCACCCGGGATTACATTTTTTTTTTACTAGTTCTATGATTTTATCCATCTCCAGGGACCCAGGGACTCTAAAAATCAAAATAATGAAATTCTTGAGTCGTTTCAATAGGCTCTTGAATCACACGTTTCTCTAAATCATCGTATCGTACTTCCACATATCCACTTAAGGGAAAGTCTTTTCGTAACGGATGACCCTCAGAAATATACGACGTAAATCAGGATGGTGTCGTCTTCCTCCTCCCCACCGTCCTCTTCCTCCTCCTCCTCCTCCTCCTCCTCCCCGTTATCTTCCCCCAAGTGAAAAACAAAAGCTGATGTGGCAGCGGAGGAGAAAACGGACAATCGGAAAGCCACGGGGAAGGAGGAGGAAGACGGTGCTGCGGACAAGAAGGAAGACGGCACTGGGGAGGAGGCGCTGCCACATCAGCTTTTGTTTCTCACTTGGGGGAAGATAACGGGGAGGAGGAGGAGGAGGAGGAAGAGGAGGAGGGAGACGGTGCTGCGGACAAGAAGGAAGACGGCACTGGGGAGGAGGCGCTGCATGTGTAGATACACCCCACCCACCCCCTAGCCCATGGGCCAAAACCATCCCCCAAACTGGCCCGCTATGACCACGTACTCGGGCCCCAAAATTGAGTACACGGGCACACATACGTGTGTACATGCATAGTGTATGCACGTCCGCGGAGCCCGCGTCCATGTACGCCGTGCTACCCAGCGTAGAAGCGTAGATCTGTCTTTCGGGTAGCGTCTCGCCCACGAAATGAATTCTGAAGCTATCTTCTCCAATGGCAGTGAGGAGATTTGTAGGACCACATGCTCTCCCAGGTATTGCTGCTCTCTCCCCTACGAGCGGATCGATTTTGCAGCTGATGCGAGATGGAGGGAGGTCTAGTGGCGCAGCTGCTGCCTTTGTTGTCACCATTATCCGCACCTGCAGCCTGCAGGAGCATGGGACGATTTGGACCCAGCATCCAGGTAGACTTCTGCTCTCACGCCTCGGGCAGGATATGCATGAGGAGGAGGAGGATGACACACTCCAGTTACATGCGCGCCAGCCTGGGGCTGGATATGCACATGGAGGATGGCACACTCCATGCAAGTCAGCCTGGGGCAGGATATGCAGGGAAAGCGACGTCAGCCTGCAAGAACAGTTGGACACGGCAGCGCGACCGCATGCGACAGTCGCATGATGCAGATGTCTGCAGGCACTCACCATCCACAGTTGTGCACTTGTGGCGGGGGTCACGAGCCTCTGTGCTGTTGTGCTGTTCTCCTCTTGCGATGAGCGCCATTTGACTTGCATGCAGATGGAACCATGCGCACGTGCGCAAGTGAAGGACGACGGCGGTGAAACACTGGACAATAGGTGGCAGTCATGTGCATTCTCTACGTCGTCCCCTTGGAGCTAGGCGTAGACAGTGAGCAGCCACAAGTTTATAGAACTGCGCTGTAGGGATTGCATTGTGATTGATCGAAGTCCGACAGGACAAAGGAAAAAGAACGTGAGGTTCAGCTTGAAGTGGAACCGCGGGCTGGTAATGTGTGAGACGCCCGGAGCAAGGAAGGCCCCGTACTACAGTCGCACAGGGTCGGTGTGGTCGGATATGTTTCCTCTACCTGTGCACCCAACGGTTGTAACTTATGTTTTTTGTTGTCAAACGTCGTCTCCACAAGGCGCCTTCAAGAATCCACCGAAGAGCTAAGGTTTCTTGACGACTCTTGTGGGGAAATTCTTACCGGAAGAGGTAAATGGTTGAAACAACTGTATGCACCTTGTGGGGAAATTCTTACTGGAAGAGGTAAACGGTGTTTCAACTGTTTACCTTTAAGTTAATGAATGAAGCGTCTGCTCCCGGATGCGCTCTCGACCATTGACAGCCGCCCTTCCCGTTTTGCCCTCGGTATCGCAAAAATAAAAAAGTAACTTCTAAATATTGGGTCAAAAGTTCCACTGCAACGGTTGCCCGTTCACCCGTCCAGTCTACTAAAGTGCCCACCAAACCGTGCAAGATGTCGTACATCACACGGCTTTCCAAATGAAAGTTTTAAAGTTTTTGCGTTTTGCCTGTGGAGAAAATGCCTAAGAGGAGTCTGTGGAGCACAACCCTAACCCAAACCTCATTGCAGTCTCAGATAAGATGAGGTTTGTTTTATTGACATTCGGTGGGAACTTGGGAAGGCCATTTGCACAAGTGTCACCTATTTTAAGGAACAGGGGGAGGTAGTAAGGTTTCTTTTTCTGGCCTTTAATTCTTGTTTAAAGTCTATCAGTGGGGATCTCCCAGTATTCACAGATATAATGCGTCACACACTAATGGCCGATCGGTGGTTTGTCATTTTCGACGAATTGTTCACCGAAACTGCCATATTCAAAGTGCATTTTTGTTCGTTTGTTTTTTCGGTTTTTTCTTTTCGTTTCATTTTTTTCAATTTTTTTGCCTGTTTTCTTTCTTTTTAATGTTTGTGTTCTGAGCCTGCATCGTTTGTTCGCGAAGTCTTTGATGGCATCATTGCCTGTGGTGATGCTGCAAACTCGCCCCCCCCCCCCCAATTTTTGGCCCTTCTATTAACCATCTTTTCAGCCCACATGGTAATGAGTCCAGGGCTCCAGGCCCTTCAGCCCACCTGCTGGTCGTTTTTTTCTTTTTTGTTTTCTGGGAGGCCGAGGGCCTGGAGGGCCGAAGCGCAATTATTGAACTCACCAAGTGACACCAACCACAGGCACACAGGTAATTCCGGCTCTATCCATTCACGTGGTCTGATCTGGATCTGACCGCAGGACTGTTTATCTACATACCATGGATAAATTCATGGAGAAAGGCATCACATGTTCACTGTAGGTCGTCGTCCATTCCGCCTTGTGCGCTAGGTGGTCTTGTCGTCCTCTTTTTTTTTTGTTTTGCTTTCCTTTGCTTTCCTTTGCTTTCTTTCTTTCTTTCTTTCTTTCTTCTTTCTTTCTTTCTTCTTTCTTTCTTTCTTTCTTTCTTTCTTAAAAAAAAAGGGCAACGGCCTTGAGATATTATCATTGAGCTGACCGGCCCCAAGCAATTCATTAATAGTTGGTTTTACTCGTCAATCAAGTTCCATCATCTGGATTCGAACACAGGTCTGTATTTCAATCGTTCATGGGTGTACCCACTGAGCTAGGCTCTTGGGTTTCTTTCTTTCTTTCTTTCTTTCTTTCTTTCTTTCTTTGGAACAAAACGGTCCTTATGGCCCTGGCTCCATTTTTCCGTTCTGGGGAGCATCGGTCCGGTGCAGATTCCTATTCCACCGGCAAGTCCGAACAAACTATTACATCAAGAAACACCCCTCACGCTTCCTTCCGTCTGGCCGAAGGAAGCCTGACCAGGAGCCAAGTCCCACTTCTTGGTACCTGAAATCTCAACTTCTGACCGTAGATTATGATGATGATCAACGATCAGAAATGAACAATCAGCATAAGTGGGACTACTTGGCCCCAGCATTTTGATTACTCCAGCATTGTGGAGGATTGACTGTCAATTTGGACCATTTCTCGATTTATGCGTGTCATCCTTACTTGCGCAGGGGCCATTTGCTTATTTACCCTTCTCTGTACCCTTCCTATTTCAAAACGGATGTCCCGAAGGTTGTCTTGTCGCCTTTCCTCGTTTGTTTTTTTTTTTGTTTCTGTCCCAATTTCTTGCCGATGTATCCTCATTATTACCCGGATCGCCAGGGGCATGGTCCCATTAGCAGTGGGATAGGAGTGTGGCCTATCCAGTGTGACACTGAGTGGCAGCGGCCAGACACGTTCATTACGAATTTCTGGAATGAGAAAACAGGAAAAAGGCCAAAAAAAAAGAAAGAAACAGAGACCTGCCCCCGGAAATCACGGCAGAGTGCTTCCCAGCCATCAGATCACAAATGATCTGATGGTGGTGGTTGCAAAAACAGTGAACAAAGTAACCGCCACATTTTTTTGGAATAAAATCGACTTCTGTCCGAAGTGATCCTGACATCCTCCATATACTCCGCGATTGAAGGAGGGCTCCACCCAATGAGATAATTGCACAACAGCAAGTAAAATGCTGAAAATCTTCTATCCAGTGGGCTAAGGCCGACCCCAACCTCATTTGGGGTTGGCCACACCCCCAACCGATTGAAAAGATTCTGGCGGGAAGCTGTCTTTGCACGGGCATGCCCAGTGTTAAGGAGAGGGGGAGGGGAATGAAGATCTCCTTACTCTTGAGGGTAATACATGTAAAATACTGACCGTGGGATCACGAGGACTGCACGGCAGGATTTGGGTACTCAACTGCCCCACAAACTCGTTTCTATCCTATCCCGTTGCTAGTGGGACCATGCCCCAGCTGGTTGAATATGGGCCGCGCTCCACTGCGCAACATTTGAAATTTGAAATATATCTGGACCAGGGGCGAGGTCCCACTAGCAGCGGGATAGGATAGAAACGAGTTTGTGGGGCAGTTGAGTGACCCCAATCCTGCCGTGCAGTAGTCGTGATCCCACGGTCAGTGTTTTACTTGTATTACCCGAAAAAATTAGGAGATCTTCGTTCCCCTCCTCCTCTCCTTAACACTGGGCATGCCCGTGCAAAGAAAGCTTCCCGCCAGAATCTTTTCTATCGGTTGGGGGTAAGGCCAACCCCAAAGGAGGGTGGGATCGGCCTTAGCCCACTGGATAGAAGATTTTCAGTATTTTACTTGCTGTTGCGCAATATCTCATTGGGTGGAGCGCTCCTTCAATCACGGAGTATATGGAGGGTGTCAGGATCAGTGGGGACAGAAGTCAAGTTTATTCCAGCAAATGTGGCGGTTACTTTGTTCACTGCTGATGCAACCACCACCATCAGATCATTTGTGATCTGATGGCTGGGAAGCACTCTGCCGTGATTTTCGGTGGGAGGTCTCTGTTTCTTTTTTTTTTTTTTTGCGTTTCTCCTGTTTTCTCAGCCCAGAAATTCGTAATGAACCTGTCGGGCCACTGCCACTCAGTGTCACACTGGATCGGCCACACTCCTATCCGACTGCTAATGGGCCCTCGCCCCAGATATATTGAAAATCCTGTCTCCTCCCCCCCCCCCCGGCCCCCCCCCCCCCCCCCCCCCCCAAAAAAAAAAAAAAAAAAAAAAAGCTGTCCCGGTGGGTCTCTTACAAGTTACCACTGCCAGGAGGGAGGCCCCACTACCTGGAGCATGGTCCCATCAGCAAAGAGGACTGGATTGAACACCTGAATCTGGCCGCGTTTGAGGACCAAGTGCAGAAAATCGAGATGGAACTCCTTTTCTGCATCTCTGCCTAAAACACGCGCAGATTCAGGATCGTAATCAGGATCGTAATCCAGTCCCCGTTGCTAGTGGGACCATGCTCCTGGTAGCCATGTATTTGGATTATTAGGGGCTCGTTAGACACTCCTCGGGCGCTCAAAAATCCCGAGGAAATGATCGTTCCATCTGTCCTTGGAGAGAGTTCCTTGGAAATCTATGTGAAAACATTTCCTCGGGGAGTCCTCGGGGCGTCCTCAGGCCACAGCCATTTGGCTGTGCTCCCCAAGGCACCTCGCGAGGTCCCTCGGAGCGGGAGTTTCCGCGAAAATCGGGACGGCGGCGGCGACCTTCGACGACGTCACAATTATGGAGTGTGGTACAACGGTGGTCCAGCCGAGGTGTGGGCGGACATCACCGGCCGGCAACGTTCGACTTCGGTGGGAACAGCGGCAACGGTCAGGTCGGTTGGCGGGCGGGGTCCGTGGAGGGCCCGAGGTAGCCCAGCCCCTCACGCGTGGGGGCGGGAAACGGAAAGGCCTCCAACGGCCAGCCGTTTCGAAAATGCCCCCGTTGTACGCCCGTCGCCGAGTGCAGCTGTCCGCAATGTAAACCGGCGGAGGGCGGCATCAGTCATCACTTGTCGTCTGCTGTTTGTCGCCCTCAGGGTGGCCGTTACGCTGTGGTGCGTTGGCGTCGTTACTTGCCCTTGCGAGAACGCTTGTCTTACATGGCCGACGTGTTCCGCAAGCTGCCGCTGCTCCTCCTCGCCGTGATTCTGCTTCTCGTTGTGGTCTTTGTTCAGGTGTGCATATTGGGGAGGTTGCCTTCACGTGGTCGCAGGAAAGGGCGGGCGAGGAAGAGCGTGGCCATGAACGGGAGGCGGCCGACTCTGAGCACGTTGTCTGCCTCTTATCCCGGTGACCGGCCTCCATCTGTACCGGTGTAGACAGAAGGGCAGCAGGTCTGTCACCGTACGAAGGACTGCCGCCTCACTTGCAACCTCTGCCTGATTCGGACGAGGGGGAGGCGGAGGTAGACGTGTCCAGGACAGTTCCGCTGGGTAGTGGTTCAACCCAGGAATGGACGGGTAGCCAGTTGTATGATCGGYGCCCAGCGAAGTACGGGCAGTCGTTCACTTCCCTCCTCCACGAAGCTGCGGAGGAGGAGGAATGCCTCCCCCCTGTGGATCTCACATTTGGCGTTCGGAGCGGGAGCCCATCTTCAGCCACGCGCACTATGGTCGTCAACCCTCATCCCGACGATGTGGTCTGGTTGCAACGGCTCTCTATAGAACGTCACACGTCGCTGGAGAATCGGCGACAGGTTCGCGACGATCTCGCGGAATACACGTGGAGACATCCGTAACTTGTCGCGGAAGTAGTCGTCAGTGGCGTCGTCTGCAGGCCGAAGATCCTCCCAAGTTCCCCCCGTCCTCCTTTTCACCCACCACCTCGGCGTCGCCCTTGGTAGTGCCCCACACCCCAGTGCACAGCATACCTTCTTCGAGCACGTAGCCGTGCCCACCGCCGTTCACCTTCCACCTCCATGTCGCAAAGCATGATGACGGTGGCTGCGGCAAACGACACAGCAGCCCTCTCCAGAGGGGACAACCTGGCCCCGCCGTCGTCCCCGTCACCCACGGAACGCACATTCACCACCTCAGACATCGCTGTTATCCTCTTTGACGGAACTCGACCAACACTCAACAGGTCGTCGGCAGCTAAGGACACTGCACACGAAGAAGTTGGAGGAGATGGGGGTCGGTTAGCAGTGCGTGAGCACGAAGGCGCAAGGCGGAACACGACGCGCAGAACAATGGATCGGGCCACGGTGCGCCATGTCTTCTAATACGTGTGGAACCTTGTCTTGACGCCCGAACCGCTAGCAGCTCCTCCACGTGACGCCCACTGCAAAACCCCGGCGATTCCCCGATGGTGTCGTCCCACGCCCGCATGTCCCCGCGGAACCTCAGCAGAGGGCATGGTCGGCCCATTCGAAATTTGAATTTTGAAAGCAAACGCGCGCGCGCACAATTTTTTTCCCTTGGACGGCGGCGGCAGTCCCTTTTCGAACTCGACGCCCAAACGCGCTGGACCAAGGCCGCTCACATGGACACCAGACAATGTACCACCGCCCAAACATTCGTCCCGCGTCCGCGTATAAAATTATACGTCTCCCCGCGGCCAGTCCTCGGGCATCGTCCCGAGGGAGAAGTGGAACGCAAGCGGGAAATTCCTCGGGCACCCCTGAGGATTTCCCCTCGGAGCCCGAGGACGCCCCGAGGAGTGTCTAACGAGCCCCTTAGTGTGACGGGCGTGGGACGGGTGGGGAACAGGTGGGTGGCAGCGTGAAAGAGGTAAAGTGAAAAACAAAAAACCATTTCATGACCGATAAAATGAAGCGAAAAACATGATATGCTAAGAAGGGCTCTTCCCGCCGATGATGTCTGATCCAGGCGGGGGTGCCAGATGTCAGGAGGGTGTATGATTCCCTTGAAAGTTCAATCAGCAGTCCCTACCGGCTGGGGCGGCCATTAACGCGGGATTGGGCTGCCCCTCAGGTCCAAATTTATTCGAGGCCAGGGGGTACGAAAAATGCCGGTAGGTACTGGTGGTTTAGAAACTTAAAAAAAAAAAAGCATTTCATGACCGAAAGTTTGACGAGAAAAAAATGCAAAAAAAGAAAAGGAAGGGCTCTTTCCCACCGATGAGGTGTGAGCCAGGTGGGGTGTCATATGTCAGGGTATGATTCCCTGACCATGGCTGTGTGGCAGTCTAGACGAATGCATGTGAGTGTGCACACGGACCCTCTTCCTTGACAACAGTCTGCTGAGGTTTCCTTGAGATGCGCCGCATCCTTTCCCCCCCCTTCTCCTTTGCTCTGGCAGCAATTATCTTTTGGGAACAGGAGGGCAGGTGTCACTCCCTGCCCCGTTCGGCGTTTGCTGTCGATGAGGGGGACCCTCCCAAACACCCCTCCCAAACCGCAATCGCCTTCCACTGTTTCCAGCGATGAAGCCGGTCGCCCTTGTGCCTTTGCCATCTCAACCATACGTGCATGAAGCCACTCGTCCAAAAAAAAAAAAAAAAAAAAAAAAAAAGTTGGTAGTCAAAAACACGTTCAAGACCTCCAGAGGATCACTGCCCAACAAAAAACAAAAAGAGAAGAAAAACCTGCCAGTGGGACGAGCCCGAATAGGCCTGGAGGGAGATCCCACTACCGATGTATGTGGAGTAGCGGATAGGGCGTGTGACCCTTTGGCGCCGTTGATGAGAATGGTGACCAGTGGTGTTGTTTTTCTTGGTTTCCGGCGTGGGGAAACATATGACTTTTGGGGTGCTTCCATTGGGTGGCATTTCTTTTGCTTTTGTTGTGGTGCTCCTCTGGGGGTCATGAACGTGCGTGAAAATCATACCAACTTTTGTTGGTTGGATTTTCAAAGTTGGTATGATTTTCACGCACCTTCCACTTACGTTTGCGCCGTTGCCCATGCGTTCAAAAGAGGCCGAAAATGAAAATGTTCCCCTTTTCTCATCATGAAGGGATGTCAGTTGATGTCAGAGTCTTCCACAACTTATCTGTCATTCCAAGCCTCTCGTTGGGGAACGTTAACAAATGTGTGTTAGCCTCGTGTACATGGTCCATGAACCGTCCACGTGCACAACCTACCAGCGGAATCATCAGAAGATCCACAACCTGACAGCCGACTGCAGTTTGCGGCGGGTGGACAACATTGCGTTGTCAGAATTGCGGCATTTTGTTTTTTTCAACATTTATCGCAGAATAAAGGATGCCACACGGATGTCGCCCGCACGTCCCGCAACCGTCACACTACTCCACATACATCGTTAGTGGGATATTCCTCCTGGGTGTTTTCCCACACTTAAATCGAGAAAACAGGTCACCGCCGATGACCCGCCGGATCCACGGTTCTTCGCAGTTCTTAGCGGTCACACACATCGGATCCACTATAATCCAAACACATGGGGCTAGGGGAACCTCCCTCCAGGGGCCAGGTCCCACTAGCAGCGCTGAGTTTCCTCAACGCCTGAATCTGGACGTGTCTGTGGATATGTGCAAAAATCGCATTGAGTTTTCTCAAACGCACATCTCCACGAACGCGTCCAGATTCAGGCGTTGAGTTTCCTCAACGCCGGTAGTGGGACCTGGCCCCAGGATAGTGGACTTGTGAAAGGGCTTTCTCGATTTATGCGTGTTGCACAGGGGCTTTCGGATAGTGGTAGGTACTAGGTAGTGAAAGAAAGGGTCTCGCCGCACGGCACAGGAAACGAAAACGAAAACGAAACGAGAGGGTCTCTGCCAAGGAAAGGTGGCAAAAAACACTCGTTACTATGTATAGCAAACCAATGAACCTGGCCATTTTCTGCAGGAAGATGCACTGGTTTCGTTTTTCGTTTTGTGTCCCGGGACGCCAAAGATATGTTTCATGATGACATGGCAGAACGCCAGTTAAAAAATATGTATGTGAGGTGAGAGAACAATGTATGGCTGTCCCCTCTGATGAGGAGAAGGCAGCTTTTTGGAAGGCTTTTCAGACCCCACAGACCGTGGAAGGACGTTGCAGGAAAGGTGTCAGAAGCGTTCTGCATGGTTGGCGGCCTGGAAACCGCACCGCGTGGCCTTCCACGACCTTTCCAGAAAGGCCTTCCAACCGACTAGGGGGGGGGGCATGTTCTCCTGTGGAAAGAAGATGCCGAGCAGTGGGGTCCACCCCTAAGAAAAGAAGAAAAAAAGAAAGGAAAAAGGAAAAAAAAAACAAATGCTGTACTGTCCCAACAGGAAAAAAAAAAAAAAAAAAAAACTGGAACTGGTTGAATTTCTTCTGGGCTATATTGCACTCCAGATACTTGCCAAAGGTTGAGTGGTGGCGTGAGAGTCGATGCCCAACCATGTGCACCACCTGCACACTGCCAGCTCATGTGCACGGCTCGGGCATGGGCTAATCCACGTGCTCAAGCGGGGCAAGGTCCCAACTTGTGCCACTTGCCAGGGCATCCTTTCACTTTCTTTTTGTTTGTTTGTTTGTTTGTTTGTTTGTTTGTTTGTTTGTTTTTTTGGCGGGCCTGTTCGTCTAGATTTATGGCCGTCATCCTTGTTCAGAGCTCATGCTTTTTTTTT
>BFEA01000001.1:8579045-8593672 GCA_003427395.1 Chara braunii
TTTTTTGGAAACCATGCTTGCTGTCTCTGTAACATTCCCATTTTGTACCAAATTAGGGTTGTCACCTCTGGGGTCTGGTCCCACCTACGGTTGTTGAGTTTAGAAAACTCAACGGTGTGACGCCATGTCGACATTAATAAATTCGAAACAAGAAATAAAAAAACTGAAAAAAAGCTAGAAACAGCTTTTCTCTTTATTTTTGATAACGTAAGTCGGAGAAATGAAAAATGTCTGGAACAGTCGGAGTGACCGTCTCCGTGAAAAAGGGCTACTCCCCGTGGTGAGGGGACAGGAGGTCACCATTCGTAAAATGGACAGGGACAATTTGGATGGCCAAATGCATTCATTGCCCAAAGAAGGAAACGAGTTTCATGCCAGAGAGCCAAACACAGCTGTCAGAGTTCCTCCGTTTCAGGATGCAATGATGTCTCAAAAACCGAAAAAAGGAAAGGCACGGCCGTTGAGAAATCTACCCTACCATCGGTAGGGTAGTTTTCTCAACGCAACAATGGTTTCCCGCCCAAACCAAAAGGGCCAAAGCATACTACAAAACGGTTTTCACGTCAAATAAAAATTCTACAAAAAGACAAAATCTAATAGGTTATTCTCCTGTATTTCGGCACCATCAGATCGCAATACATCAACGGCAGAGCTCCGTCCCACCATGCCGCACGTGATAGAAAGCTCAGCGTTGAGAAAACTCAACGCTGTAGGTGGGACTAGACCCCTGTTGTGATTATAGTTTCTTGGTGATGAACTTCAATTTTTTTTTGCTAATAATTTTCGATGATTTTTCAGTGGTAGGGGCAGTGGAGTTGGTTGTGGAGTTGGTTGTGGAGTTGGCTGTGTGGTGAAATCTAGTGGTGCCCTCCATGTGATTGGCCGGTGATGCCTTGCCCACTGAGGGCCCCACCAACCTTTTTTCTGTGCTTCAAGGCTATTTTGAAGAGTTCTTCTTCTTCCTTTTGAGGCTGACTGGTCTTGGGACGCTGGACCCGGTTTCCAGCAGGTTTTTCTCTTCCTTGCCAACACCGGGTAGAATTGTGAGGTCCCGGGCCTCTACCACTTTTKTTTTGAAATATAAAGCGATAACTTTTCAAAAAAAAAAAAAAAAAAAATTGTGAGGGACGCTGGTCCCGGTTTCCAGCAGGTTTTTCGTTTCCTTGGCAACACCGGGTATAATTGTGAGGTCCCCGGCCTCGACCACTTTTGTTTTGAAATATGAAGCGATAACTTCTCAAAAAAAAAAAAAAAAAAAAAGTGGTCTTGGGACGCTGGACCCGGTTTCCGGCAGGTTTTTCTTTTCCTTGGCAACACTGGGTAGAATTGTGAGGTCCCCGGCCTCTACCACTTTTGTTTTGAAATATAAGCGATAACTTCTCAAAAAAAAAGTATACTCATATTGACCGTATAATTAGACTAGATTGTTTTGAGATTCTAAATAGGATACATTTTGAAGCAGTTTTGGCCACCACTTCGTGTCAGGCAATTCGGCAAAAAAAAAAAAAAAAAAACTTTGTGAGGGACGCAGGGCCCGGTTCCCCGCTTTTATAAAAGAAAAGTTGAAAAAAAAAAAAAACATTTAACAGTCCCATTTAAATTTGTCTTCTCGGGACAATTTCTCCATTTATGCTTGTCATCTAGGCTACCAAGTGGCCCGGGGTTCACTTGCCCGGCCGGGCCAAAAAAAAAAAAAAAAAAAAAGTTTTAAAATTTATTTTTCATTCTAAATTTGGTGAAGAATTGCGATGTGACCCTTACGCAAAAGTTGTTCAGTTTATTTTCCTGCATAACATAGTTTTTTTTCGGATGTTTTGGATTTTTTTTTTTTTTTTTTTGCTGGGACCTTCCCTGGTCCTTGCACGGGCTGGCCACCCGGGACCCGGGCGACCCGGCTGGTAGCCTCGCTTGTCATCCTTTTTCTTTTTGTTTAAGTAGTTTTTTTTTTTTTTTCTTTTTTTTTGTTAATGCTTGTCATACTTCCGCAAGGCCCATGCTGATTTTTTTTTTTTTAACAAATTTTATATAAGCCAGGGAACGGGCCTGGTGTCCCTCACAAGTGTTACACAGCGCTCCTCTAGAGCGTAAGGCATCCCGGATCAGGCTCAAAGAAGTGGCTCCCTACTCTTACCCCTGCCCATGCTGATCTTATCTTCTCTGTGTCTGTTCCAATTGTGACAGATGTCTGGAGAGCGTGATTCCAGCATTTTGGGATGTCCAGACTTCAAAAATTTTCTTTTTCTTTTTTTTCTTTTTTCTTTTTTTGAAAACCAGGTTCCATTACGACGCATACTGACAAGGCCACCCACTTGTCCAGCTCTTTTTTTTTTTTTTTTTTTTTTTTTTTCCAGCTCAGTTTGTACACCTCTGAACTGAACTGTTGAAATACTGACCCGAGTTCAAACTCCTTTCGCAGCAGATGAGCGAAATGGTAATTTGAGGGAAAAACGACGTTCTCTGAAGTATGTATCTGGATTACCTAAGTAGTGGTTCGAGGAAAACTCCAGATAAAAACTTTAATCATCAACAGCACCATCCATGAGGACTGCAGGAGGAGAAGAAGAAAGAGAAAGAGAAGAAGAGGAGGAAGAAGAGGAAGAAAAGAAGAGAAAAAAAAGGAGGAGAAGATGATGACGAGGCAGAGGATGGAAGCGGACAGTACAAAATCCCGGACGCGGCGTATATTTAAAGATATAACATGTGAAGCAATGGCATGGACCCGACTAGTTTCGGCTCGCCCGCCTACCAGCCTTCTTCAGGGGTCTTGCCGTCGCAAAGGCGACGAGATCATAGTAACATGCGTACTTATACTCTGAAGACTTCTTCAGACAATACTCGTATGCCGCCTTCTTGAGAACGTTGTCCGCAGTCTACCGCATCAGTAGGACAACACATCGACTCCAGCGGACAATACAATAACCTGAAACTTCAAAGCTCAGCTAGGTTAATTCGACGGTATTGGTTCACAGAAAGGCCGTAGGAAAAAAAAAAAAAAAAAAAAAAAAAAAGAGGCAAAGGACAACAAAAAAAACCGGCAACCGGTTCGAGTCCCAGAAGGGATAAGGAAAGAAAGAAGAAAGAATCGTATTCGCCGAGTGGACCGACTACAGTTCAAAAACTACACACCTACTTGCCATGGCATCATGGTCCCCCTTCGTATTCTAAAACCAAGGCCAGAAGTCTTTTTTTTTTCTTTTTTTTTTTGTCTTTCCTCTCTAAGCTCCGTCTTTCTTCCCAAGTGCACCCCCAGGTCACCCATCCATAGCTTCTCGACTACACACTTGAGCCATCCGTCTTCAATCTGGTATGCTATCCGGCCACCCCGCACGGCAGGGCGCACCTTAGGTCCGTAATAGGAAGCCATAGCCCAACCCACCAGCAGGGATTCAGGATGGCACACCTACTCCTACACACGCACCACCTACAAAGGCTACAAGGGCGCTCAATGCCCTGCATGCTGATGCCTTCGGAGAGTTGTGCTCCTTCCTCGATCCGCAGTACCTGGTCTATGGCATCGCGGTGGACACCCCTAGTGGACAGTAATCACAGGCACCAGCACTGGGCTGTGGATACGCAGTCTTGGTTCAAGCACTATCGAACGAACCTGGTCGACCGGGTACTGCGGATGCTAGGTGTGATCAGGCTCGCGTGCAGTCTACCTGGGATGAAGATTGTGAGAAGACTCACTTCTGTGGGTGAACAACACATCGGAGCTTAGCCTAGAGACCCAAGACCCAGTCCCGGGGACCAAGTCCCACTCACCCGATGTGTTGTTGTGTCTTTTGTTCTTTCCTTTGTTTTCCTTTGTTTTGTTTTTTGTTTTGTGCTGTTGGTTTCGCTCGGTACTGTTTTGCTGTACTACCGGCTGTTAGTGCTGATCTATATATAGGATTATTGCCATGGCAAAACTCTTTCCGGGTCCGACGCCGACGGACCTGCGGACATTTCCGGAGATGTCGCAGGACAAACGGCGGAGATGGATTGGTGGGTCAGTTTCTGGTGCGCCCTCTCCGTTTGGCCATCGGTCTGGGGGTGGCGAGCTGAACTGGGCTTGAGAGATGAGCCCCATCGCTTGATGAGCGCCAACCAAAAATCGGACATGAACCGAGTGTCGCGGTCGCAGACGATTTCCTTGGGGTAACCCTTGGTTCGAATCCAACCGGCGTAAAGAACCTCGGCGAACTCCGGTGCCTTGGCATGATAGCAGCAAGGCAAAAACATGGCAACCTTGGTGAGTAGGTCGACCACCGTGAGAATCCCATCCACTCCGGTCTTGTGCTTGGGGAAGGGGCCGGTAATGTTCATGGCAATCGCTTCCCTTCGCCGCAAAGGGACCAGTAATGGTCGTAACTCGCTGTACGGACGATGGTTGCGGGATTTGCAGCGTCGGCAAACCTCGCATGACTCGCAATAGCGTGTGACATCGCCGAGAAGGCCGATCACTTGCGAAGTCAGCCAATCGTGCGACTGACTCCGAAGTGTCCGGTGGCGGGAGCATCGTGGAACTCGCCAAGAAGCCGTGTACGCAAGTGAGAATCACTCGGTACGCAAAGAAGGTCCTTCCCCCGTGTGTGGACAGGCAAGTACCCCTCTTGGATCCGATAGTGAGAAGGCACTGGATTAGGAGAGGAGCAATTCACGTACTTGTCGCAAAACTCGGGGTCAGCTTGGTAGCCACGGATGCAATTGTCCCGCAGATCGTTGTCGATCTCAAAGGTTGAATAGACCGCGGTACAATGATCCGGACGCCGTGAAAGAGCATCCGCAAAATGGTTTGACTTCCCCAGAATGTGATCGGGAAAGAAGTCGGACAGGTCATGAAAATCATCCATCGAGCAATGGTGCTGTTGATGGTGTCTTGGGTCTTGTAAAAGACCAACGGACTATTGTCCGTTACCCATCGGAATTGGCTTCGACCAAGGAGGAAGTGGCCCCACCACTTGAGCGCGTGGATGAAGGCGAGGAACTCCTTCTTGCATGCATCGTCAATGGAGTGCACAACAGGCACTTTCTTGCTGGAATACTCGACCGGGTGCCAGTCCACGCCATCGTGTTGCTCGAGGACGGCACCAATGCCATAGCTGGACGCATCCGTAGTGACGCGCGTAGGCAAAAGCGGTTGTACATGTGCAAGACCTCCGCAAATAATAGCACGGCTTTGAGAGCCAAAAATGATTCACACGCCTCCTCTCCGAGGTCAAACGGCCGATCCTCGCATTGAAGCTTGGTCAAGTGGACCGTGATCTTCGAGTAGCCTTTGATAAAACGCTGGTAGTAGCCGGCGAGGCCAAGGAATGAACGGACATCCGTGATGTTCCGTGGCTCCGACCACTCTTGGATGGCTTGAATCTTGTCCGATAGCGGACTGATGCCTTTCGGTGTGACAAAATGACCCAAGTATTCCAGCTCTTGTCGGACAAATTCGGACTTGTCGTGGTTGGCCTTATACTTGGCGCATCGGAGCGTCTCCAACACTCGTCGAAGGTGCTCAAGATGACTCCTCCATCCACCTGGCTATTGGGATGTTGCCCTTCGAATTTGAGCACGGCTCGCCGGTCACTTCTCTGTTGGACACCGTTATTCCACGAGCTGTCGAGAGCGACGACCATCTTTTTTTCTTATGTCGGATGCAAGAACTTCTTGTCAAGGCACACGATCAGATGGGTAAGACGCAGCAACGCATGAGCCAGCAGGCCAATCACCAGCGTCTCCCTTGCCCATTCCCCGCCGCGACGGTCACCTCGTTTGGGTTTCCGCCGCAAAATTCAGCCTTGAACAAGACATCTCTCGCAAGCTCCTCCCGAAATGGATGGGGCCCTGGCTGATCGTGGCACCCCCTGGAGATGCACCCGAAGGACCTTCCTTCATCATTCAGGTGCCCGCCCACCTGCCCGTCTACCCGGTCTTTCATTGCTCCAAGTTGGCTCTTTACACGCCAACTGACCATGACGATTTTTCCGGGCGACGATCGCAAGACCCACCCTCGATGGATGGTTTTTAAGAGGTCAGCGATATCATCTCTCAACGCCACTACGACAACAGGGCGACCGAATACTTGGTCCATTTTGCATACTGCACACACTGAGCTGACCGTTGGTTGACCCATGCGGAACTTCAAGCAACAGCTCCAGACGTTCTCGCAAGCTACGAACGCAAGATGCAAGGCAAGCGGGTCTCTTCGGCTCCACGCCGCACCCGCGTCTAGGTTCCACCTTCAGATCGTCAGCTTCGCCCTCGCCCCGGCTTGAATTCATAAGGAGGGGGGGGTGTTACATGCCGTGCCTGCACACGAGGGCCATTTTCCAGGCCTTGCGTCCCTCCGACTGAAAGCCTGAAATTCAGGCTGAAAGCCTGAAATTCAGGCTGAAAGCCTGAAAACCAAGGCCTACAAGCCCCGTGTCTGTTCAACTCGAAAGACTGAAAAACAGGGGCCTATAGACCCTGTGTTGTTTCAGACTAAAAATGGCAGTAGCCTTTTTAGCCTGAAACGAAGGGTCATTTTCGGTCTTTCATCAGATTGACCTGCCTTGAAACTCAGACACCAAACCAAGGTTTAAGGAATAGGCTATTTTTGGCCTGTTCCCATGACAGCTGCAACGCCAGGTTTGGCATTGGCAAGAGCAGCCTCTTGGACTGCCCGCCTTGCAACTGCAGGCAGTCGGAGGGAGTCAGGAGGCAGGCCGAGGTAGTACATAGGGACTTCCCATGCACTTCACTGGTAGGCAGGAGGCAGTCAGTAGTCTTCAGGATTCCGCAGCAACACTCTGGAGGAGCATTGCAGAAGTAGTAATAGCGTTAGCAGTAGTCTTCAACGTTGGGCGCTAGCGTTAGTTGTAGTCTTCAGCGTTGGGCGCCATAACTAGAGTAGTACTATACGGAGAGAGATTGGGCGGAGGCCAGAGGGACTTACCTGCAGCGCCATTGCTCCAGCTTCGTCTTCGAGGTACCTGCAACACAACGCCATCTTCACAGGTTAGTTCCTGGCACATGAGAGAGAGAGTTCTTCTTTTTCCTCTACTAAGTCCACCATCTCCTTCTCACCCTCTTGCTATCTGACTTCACTGCATCAGCAGACTACGAGAGAGAGGGAGAGAGAGCTTGGTGACATTGGATCCAGACTCGACATGGGACTTCAGACATTTTGAAGAGCGATTATTTGGGACTTGTAACGAAACTTGGTGTTGACGACTTTCCCATCTCCCCCTTCCTCTTCTTTTTCTGATCCCCTCCTCTTGGTCTGTGTATGTCAGGACTTGGCGCCTTTTTTCTATGTATAGCGCCAGGCCCCTTCACACCTTGTGATGAGTATGATGTATGTTTGGTCTACATTGAAACATTGAGTGGGTTAATCATTAGACTAAGTATTCTAGCATTCTGCTTCGCTATCTTGTACTACGTGAAGGAGGTTAGTCCCAGTCATGTCAGGACTTGTATCTACAGTCTTCCCTGAGCTATAAAGCACCATGTTTGTATGTATCGGAATGTACATTGCTTGTTGAGATTTCACTTTCACTGCATTGTCCATTTAGTCTTTTTTATCACATTGCGGATCCTCGGTTTATATGTACATCACCCAACTGGGCATATAACAGTTGGACTAGTACAAGGGTTGACGAAGGTTGTTCTCCCCTTCATGAGACCACGTGGCGGCGGTTGAAACCGGTCGGGGTGCTATACCCGTGGGGTTACAAGTTTGTACATAGAAATATATTGTTCAGATTTTTCAGATTTGCGGTTCGGAGAGTCTTGAATTTTGTGCGTGTGTATGCTTGCATGTCATGTACATGTGATCTGATAAACATCACCTTAGGAAGTAATCAACCTACTGAAGGCACATGTGAACCTAATCAGAAATAATGGCTGGGTGTGTATGAGCATGATTTCTTTTTGTACTACGACTTTGACTTTTGAGTTCTGTGACAGAGATTCAGTATATGCAGTAGCTGACACGACTGGACCTTTTCTCGAAGCACGTGTAAGGTGTGGTACCTGGTTGTTGGAGGGTTGGACGACATTTCTTTCTTTTTGCGCGACCGTTAGAAGTAATGGGGAGCTCGGGCCGACGAGACTATGGCAACACATACCCAATAAAAGCTGTTACAATCATTAATAATAAAATGACCACTCCAAGACACCACACTAATTCTCGTGGACTGGCATAACTCCCATAATAAAGACCACGAAAAATATGAAGATAAACCACAATAAAGAATAGAGTGAAACTTTCACACCCTTGGTGATTACTCAAGTCCTCTCCGAACCGTACAACGGTACAACTCGGCTGCGAGGCCGCGATCATGAAAAAACAAAAAACAAAAAAATATGAAAAATCTGAAAAAACTATATGTTATGCCAAAAAATAAAGTGAACAACATTTGTCTTGGGGTCATATCAAAATTCGTTACCAAATTTGAGATAAAAATCAAACAAAATCCTTTATTTTTCTTACTAAAGAATAAAGTGAAGAACCTTTGCTGGAGGGATCTCTGTTTTTTATTTTTTTTTAATTAAAAAAAATTCAAACAATAAAATTAAAAATATACGGTTGTAGAGCACACAAAAACCTACAACCCCATATATATATACATATATTTTGCCTATTATCCTATGATTTAAAAATGTCAGGGTTTTTCGACCGCACTTGGCCTCGGGCGGCGCCCGCTGCGGTCGGGATGCCGACCTCGTGCGGTCAAATGACCCGTGGTCACGACCGCGGGTGATATATAGATAGCAACAAGAAATCACGATAATGCAAAACCTCATGGACGCCGAACATAAACAATTTTCGCGAGGGCAGGAACCAACCTCCGACGAATTACAAGCCCAAATATTAGATTTAAAAACTCAGTTTTTTAAGCACACACAATATCGATGGCAGGGAGCCCAGATAAGGGGAAGGCTATCTAGATTCTCAACCGAAAGAGTGATGAATGCTCACTTCTTCAGCCTAGCTAGGCCTCGTTTCAAAAGGACAACGATCGAGGCGCTCTATGAACCAAAAGCCATGGAGTCGTATCCGACCGTGTTCATGGCGCGTTGTAACATATGACTTCTACATACCTTTTCACCTCGCACGTTGACATATCAGACCCACGACACCACAATCGTCAACTAAAATAATTTTGGAACCAGTAAATAAGTCATTTACACCGGAACATCGTGATTCTTTAGAGGCCCTGATCTCCAAGCAGGAAATCTGGACCGCCCTTCTGCAACTGAAGGAGGATAAGGCACCAGGGATTGATAGCTTCCCCAAAGAATTTTCGGAGACCACATGGGACTTCCTGAGTCAGGATATCATGGACTTCTATAAAGAAGTATGGCTCACGGGCGAGATGGGTGAAAGGGTGAGGCAAGGAGTATTGACCCTCCTTTATAAAAAGGGGGATAAATTAGATATTAGAAACTACCGTCTTATCACACTTGTCACAGTAATATACAAAATATTGTCAAAAGCCTTAGCTAACAGAATGATCCCTGTAATGGAAGACATCATTCATCCCTCTCAAACCGACTTTATGGAGAACAGGAATATACAAGAGAATATTCTTTTAATCCATGAGGTACTCCAGCTCACGAGACACTTTCGTCAGAACACAACATTGATCTTTATCGACTTTGAAAAGGCTTACGATCACGTGGACTGGTTGTTCTTAAATAAATGTCTGAAAAAAATGAATTTCGGACTGGATTTCAGACGTTGGGTTTAGATTTTGCATCGGAATGCAACCACCTGCATTCCAGTTAATGGGTGCATGACACCACCCCTACGCCTGGATCGTTCGGTCCGCCAGGGGGAACCAATTGCCCCCTTCCTTTTTTTGGTCATCATGGAAACATTTGTCGCCAACCTCCGGGCAAACAAGAACATTACCAGAATCCGAGTCATGCACATCCCGGAGGAGGCAATCCCAGTGTGCTCCCTTTTTGCGGATGACCTCACTATCTTGGCAGAGGCCACACACAACAACATGAAGAAAATCCAGCAAATGGTGAAAAGGTTTGTTAAGGTTTCCGACATGACAGTCAACTGGGGAAGCAAAACTCAAGGATGGTGGGACAACCCCCCGAGTCACCACGTATTAAATGGATGCCTTTAGAGACCCCAGTAAGAATTTTTGGGGTTTCCATGACCTCCGAGGGACGCCCACCAATCAACGATGAATGGATTAGCGCCCCGACACGACAAAAAATAGATAACTGGAGAAATAAGCAAGCAAAACAACCTTAAGAAGCTTAAAGAGAAAGGGGGCAGCTTTTCTGTGAAGGGGGGACGACAAGCAAAACAACGTGATCAACCATGTAGCGTGGGATTCTATTATCCAACCTAAGGCAGGGGGAGGCTTAGGAATAATCGACCCAACCACGCAAGTGCAAGCACTACAACTAAAATGGATTGAAAAGCTAATTTTCACCCCCCAGTGTCCGTGGTGTGCATTGGCTCTGGAACATCTAGCCCGACTGGCCCCAGAAGCCCCCCAAACTATCCACCCGCTGATATGGCTGGAGGAGCGATTCCGGACAATCCCGCGCAAGCTCCCCCGAGGAAGGGAGGGGCTGGACGGAGGCGACCAGATTCAGGACAACTTCTGGCCATCCTTGCTGGAGACTTGGCGCAAACTCCCGCTCCTAGACAGAATCTATCCTGACTGCTGGGAGGAAGTCTACCGGCAACCCCTGTTTGGAAACCGATGGGTGACCAACTTGAGTGGTTGTACCATGATAAGCTCACCCTTGCCTTGGAAAAGTTGGGTAAAGAGAGGGGTGCACAGGGTCGGGGATCTCCGGGACAATGACAGAAGGGATTGGAAAACAGGAAACCAAATGCAAGGAATCCTACGATACTGCCACCACGTAGAGGAACATTTGGATAACATGATTGAAGCTATCCCGCTGACATGGTATCAAATTCTTAAACAAGGCCCCTCCTTAAAAGAAGGCGACTGGGTAGCAAGCACGGAGTCTCCTCAAAGGATAGGTCAGATACACATGGTTTCACCCCAGACTGTCCTGGTTGAACACTACACAATCGCTAAAACTGACACCCTCCAAGGTAGCAGAGCCCCCCTCGAATGGAAAGAGAGAGCATCTGTGTATCGAGTCAGAGTTTTAGAAGAGCAAGGACAGAGGGTGGTGTTCCAGCCCTTCAAATCAATCCCGGACCTGGCTCTCGACCCAGCAGAATGGACTTGAGGCCCCAAAGCAGGTCACGTTAGCCTACACCAGTTGTCGGTCAAATCAGCCTATAAAATGCTTAGACCCAAAAGATGGTTGAGAGACATAGTTAACGACAAATGGGTCAGACACCTAAATGTGGATCACCCCCTTCTGACTCCAATTAAATGGTTCCAAGAACAGAAAGCAAAATCCATGAAAATCACTTCCCTGCAGTGGCAGATCGCCCACCGCTGTCTGCCAACGACTGACTGGCTGACTGACCGTACTAATTTAGAACAAAAAGGTTTGCTGCTTTCGTGGTGCCAACGGTGTCAGAGCCTTTTCCCTTTCTACAAGAAGGCGGAAACCATCGAACACATCTTCATGCAATGCCCAATCGCTCAATTTATATGGAGATGGTGGGATCACATATGGAGAAAGATGGAATCTTAAACTCCCTGGCCGTGGTCTTGGCAAGCCATTGGCCACAGGCAGAAGCAGTCACGACCTCCGTAAAGAATATGTACAAACTTGGAAGGAGAGCGGTGATCTGGGCACTTTGGTGGCAAAGATGCACGCTGGCTATGGAAAAGGTGAGAGTAGAGGAGCCGGAAATCACCGAACGGATTCAGCAGCAGGTACATTTCGAACTCACACAAAGGTGGTTAGACACAAAAGCACAATTAGACCTCTTTAAACAAGTAGGAAATGTTAGGAGACGGATCACAACATTTTGCACAGATTGGGTGGGAGGGGAGATAAGGATGGCTTGCAAAAGTAGAATGGAGCGGAGACGGGGGAGAGGGACAGAGGGACTTGGAAGAGATGAGAGACTATCGCCTAAGCTTCAAAGACTGGACAAACATAGAACCCTCATTCCCACTTTGCCCCCCTGCTGATTTTCCAAACCCTTTCCCGCCCCATGCCATTTCCCTGGCAGAGATCCTGTCCTAAATGATAAAATCCTATAACCCAGTCTTCCTCACATCTCTTACTCAAACAAGGAATTCCTCCCTGGAGCCCCCCAGGGAGGTTTCTGCTAACAACATTTTCTCCTTTTCTTTTCGCTGCTTAGTGATTCCCCCCTTCTACGGATTGGGGCAGTCAATGCTGGCATCCTGAGCACCCTAAACAAGAAAGTATGGGGGACTGGGAGGGGGAGGGAGGATCTAGTGTGTATCAGTAGGTATCCGGCGCCAGGTTCAGGGTGAAGAGGTTCCCCCTTCCTTGTCCCTAGCTCAGTCAATCCCCTGGATCCCAGGGTAATCAATGCTGGCAGGGACCCCCCCGTGACCGTTTTTCTTCTGATGTACTCCATGTCCAATCTGTATATGGGACGCTGGACCCGTTTTCCAGCAGGTGATGCTCCCCACCAATAGACGAAGCCTCTCCCCAGGTGCTAGTGGCATCTGCTCTTATCAACACCACTAACACTGGCGGGGGGATGTTCCTTCAAAAAAAAAAAAAAAAAAAAAAAAAGAGAAAGGAGTGAAACTCGTTTTGACAATTATAAACCCCAAGTTAGCAAAAGTCGAGCACTAGCCCTCCGTAGGAAAGTGGTAGGGTAGTCTGATGAATGCAATAGCCTCACATACATTCCAATTACAAACACGTGTTTTTTCCACAGTATATGGAAACTAGCAGGGTAGCCCGCAAAAATTAGTGAGCGTGGTCCGATTTTCTTTTAGACTTTGCGGCCTAGAAAATCTGAGAGGTCTTTCTTTCGGACTTTTCGGCACACAAATTAGCGTCAAAATACACTTGACAAGTCCAAAATGGAACAAATTTGACAACTTCGGAAAATCTCGTTCTCTTTTTTTTTTTTTTTTTTTCCTAAAAAAGCCCAGGTTGATGTAGAGGTGGAATACTAGATGGATGGCAGTCACCCACAGTACTCGGCAACTCGGTTGTCCAGATGAGCCCCTCTAAAGACCCCACCAACCCTTCCTCTTATCTTTTTGCCCTGGCAAACCCCCACCCCCCCTGTCCTACCCTAGTGTTAACCACCCAGGACCATCAGCCATTGCCATCTTGGCGGGGTGACCTGACCAGACAGCGGTTGCAGGTACCGGGGCTAAGCAGAGATGCCTACCCCCTTCTCAGACCCGGTTGAAGCATACGCCGTGCAAGCCTGATTGCACGGGGACTTCGGGAGCTAGGTTTGAAGTTTGAACATGCTACTACAGGTCTTCATGAGGGTGCACAGCGACTCCCATGTAGCTTAGTTGTGTGGTGATGATAGAGAGTTGGGTATCCTCCGTTCCCTCGTATGTCCCTGGAGCCCGTTCTGGCCATGACACCCCCTACATCCCGTAATAAGGAACTGCTATGCCAGCCTCAACCCTATGCTACGTACTAGGATGATAGGAAACCCTAGGTCATCAGTTATGGACTGAGTTTCTTTATCCTTATGTTGTCTTTTAAATACAGTGTACTATGGTGTTGATGGTAGAGAGATGGGGATCCTCCGTTCCCTCGTACATCCCTGGAGCCCGTTTCGGCCCTGCAGTAAGGTGCAGTATCTCCTGACACCCCCGATATCCGTACTAAGGACTGCTATGCCAGCCTCAACTGTAAGGTACGTACTAGGAGGATAGCCCACCCTCAATCGTGAATCATGGACTGTATGTATTGACCCTGAATAATCTCTTAGCCCTGTGTTGTATGGTAATCTAAGAGCAGACAATACTTTCTTCCCTCGTATGTCCCTGGAGCCCGTTCCGGGCCTGCGGCAAAGTGCACTATCTCCTGACACTCCCGACATCCCGTACTAAGGAACTGCTATGCCAACCTCAATCCTTTGACCACGTATTGAGAGGATGACCAGCCCTAAGTTACAGTCTGGTATTGAACACAGGACCTTATGTGAATCGTGCAAGTGACCTAACCTATTGACCTACACTGTGAAATAGTCTGTAGCTGTGCTCTGCTAGGCTCGAGTAAACCGGACTATGCGAGCCACCCAGCAGTCTCATGACAACCCCGTAGACCAAGAACATCAAGATACCCACCATCGCCCAGTCCCCACATACAAAAACCATGGACTACCCGTTGGGTGGTGCGCAGGCAGTGTCTGTAGTAACTTACCTGCGTCACCCGTGCGTCATTCTAACGCCCTGCCGGTGTCCATGTGCAAGGCTCCAGAGTTTTGAACCAGCAACCTCATACCACAATGCGCATTTTCAACCGGTGCTCTAACCACTCAGCTCTCTTTCTCAACTAAGTCCAACATGAAAGTAAAGATTATAAGGAATATTGCAAAACTGCACTGAAAACCAAAATTTGAAAGGACAGGTAATCGGCATAGCCACAGGGTAGCCCACAGATAGCCCGCCAAAGACAAAGCCTGCAAAACCTGAGCAAAAGGGAAGCAGATAAGCTAGTGTACAATCTGTCTGAAAAGACAAAAAATACAAGGGGCACAAAAATCCGCACAGGCTCGTAAGCTGGAGCGTCACATCTGGTAGCTT
>BFEA01000001.1:8593881-8616381 GCA_003427395.1 Chara braunii
CTGAGGCTCCACATCTGAGCACTGCTCAATTGTGGTCACAGACACTTTTTTTTGGCACACGCGCTCCCTCCGAGTGTTACCGCATTCTGATCACACACCGTCCCTGAGGCTCCACATCTGAGCACTGCTCAATTGTGGTCACAGACACTTTTTTTTGGTTTTTTAGGACATGCTCCAATCTATTCGTGGGGAGCAGCACGTGCTGGGAATCGGGCCCAGCGTCCCATATGAAGACATGTAAAAACAATTTATGAACAAATTGAGGTACCGAGGCCATTACCCGGTTTCGGCTTGAGATTATTCTCCAAGTTCATGAACAAGCTACTCAAAATCGGGATAGATGATGAGAAAACTACGAATCTTTTTTTACGATTACTAAACACCTCCTGAAATCCACCACAATTCTCCGAACACTCAAGTATATAAGGGATTTCCAACAGATCATAACAAAGCTCACCAAAACTGACTTATTCTCTGACAAACTCATCCAGCCTGAGGCCTCGCGCCTCCTATCCGCTAGGTTACAGAGCAACGCGACTCACTCCAGCTCCAAACAGTGTCGTCCTGTGTCAGCAATCTTCAGCTGTCCCTTAGGATGCCCCTGCATAGCATCCCCAAATCTCTCTACAAGGCCTCATGCCTTCACCTTCGGCAATTTACAGGGCATCACCCCAGCTCCAGCCAGCGTCATTCTGGCATGGAACAACCACAGATCCTGAATATAATAGTCTAATTCCAATGCAGCTTCATACAAACCACCAGCAGTCCCTCAGAGTCCTTAGAGATTTTTCAAACTACCAGGAATTAGAGCACCGGTTGGAAATGCGCATTGTGGTATGAGGTTGTGGGTTCAAAACTCCGCAACCTTGTGCATGGACACCGACAGGGCGTTAGAATGATGCACGGCTGGACACATACCCCCTTGGGATGACGCAGGTAAGTTATTACAGACACTGCCTGCGCACCACCCAAGGGGTAGTCCATGGTTGTTGTATGTGGGGACTGGGTGATGGTGGGTATCCTGATGTTCTTGGTTTACGGGGTTGTCATGAGATTGCTGGGTGGTTCGCATAGTCCGGTTCACTCGAGCCCAGCAGAGCACAGCTACAGACTATTTCACAGTGTACGTCAATAGGTTAGGTCACTTGCATGATTCACATAAGGTCCTGTGTTCGATACCAGACTATAACTTAGGGCTGGTCATCCTTTTAGTACGTGGTCAAAGGATTGAGGCTGGCATAACAGTTCCTTAGTACGGGATGTCGGGAGTGTCAGGACGTAATACACTTTATCGCAGGGTCGGAACAGGCTCCAGGGACATTCGAGGGAATAGAGGATTGTTTGCTCTCAAATTACCATACAACACAGGGCCTAGAGATTATCCAGGGTCAATACATATAGTCCATGATTCACGATTGACGGTGGGCTATCCTCCTAGTACGTACCTTAAAGTTGAGGCTGGCATAGCAATCGTTAGTACGGATGTCGGGGGTGTCAGGAGATACTGCACCTTACCGCGGGGCCGGAATGGGCTCCAGGGATATACAAGGGAACAGAGGATCCCCATCTCTCCACCATCACATCATAGTATACTGTAGTAAACAAGACAACATAAGGATAAAGAAACTCAGTCCATAAATCATGACCTAGGGTTGGCTATCCTCCTAGTACGTAGCATAGGGTTGAGGCTAGCGTAGCAGTTCCTTAGTACGGGATGTCGTGGGTAACATGATCGGAACGGGCTCCACGGACATACGAGGGAACGGAGGATACCCAACTCTCTATCATCACCATACAGCTAGGCAAGATGGGAGTCACTGTGCACCCTCATGAAGACCTGTAGTAGCATGTTCAAACCTAGCTCCCGAAGTCCCCGTGCAATCAGGCTTGCACAGCGTCTGCTTCAACCGGGGCTGAGCAGGGGGTAGGCACCTTTGCTTAGCCCCGGTACCTGCAACCGCTGTCTGGTCAGGTCACCCCGCCATGATGGCAATGGGTGAAGGTCCTGGGTGGTTAACACTAGGGTAGCACAGCCCTAATGGGAAGAGGCGTGTCGTTAAGTGTTGTAATCAAACTCATAATTGGAGCCTTAGGCACTGGGCCCAAAAAAAAAAAAAAAAAAAAAAAAAAAAAAAAAAGACAGGGAGGGTAGGGGTGTGCCAGGGCAAAAGATAAGAGGAAGGGTGGGTGGGGTCTTCAGAGGGGTTCATCTGGACAACCGAGTGCCCGAGTACTGTGGGTGACTGCCATCCGTCTAGTATCCCACATCTACAACAACCTGGGCTTTAAAAAAAAAAAAAAAAAAAAAAAAAAAAAAAAAAAAAACAATGGTGCTTGTTTTGAATATTCCAAAAAGAATCAGAAAATGTCCCAACCAAATACAAGCAAAGGAGGAATTCCCCCCTTTCCCCTCATCCCCCTGCCCCACCGCTGTCTCCACCGAAAAGGACCGCCCCTGATCACAAACACTCCTCATCGGCCCCAACTTGGGACAAACCCATTTCCCCCCTACTCCCACAAAGGCATCCAATTCGCACCCAAAATATGCCTCTGCCAACCTCTTGCCCTTATCTGCCACCCCTGGGATATGATGCCGCCCATACATCTCCCCCTGCCCCAGAATAGAGCATCCCCCAAAATCTGCCCCGTCTCCCTTCAGGGCGATCACCTCCCTCTCTGTGTAGAGCTCTCCCCCTTAGAACCAACCCAACCCCCCACCAGAAATAATTTGTTTACGCTTGAGAGGAGAATCGGAATTCCAGACATTGTTGTGGATTATTTCCCCCCCTCCTCTCCATCTCCCCCTGTCCCTCCGCTGCCTCCACTGAAAAGGACTGCCCTGATCACAAGCTCTCCTTATCGGCCCTAACTTGGGACATACCTGCTTCCTCCCCTGCTTCCACTAAGGCCAGTTCCACCCAAAGTATGCCTCGGCCAACCCCTCAACCCTATTTGCCTCCACTGGGATATGACGTCAGCCCATCCATCTCTCCCAGCCCCAGAATAGGGCATCCCCAAAAAAATGCCCCCACTCCCTCCGAGGCATTTCACCCCCCACCTTGTGAAGCCCCTGCGGAGTAGAGCTCTCCTCTTTAAAACCTCAACCCCCCACCCGGAAAAAAGTAATTCATTAATGCGGCCAAAGGGGAATCATAAATTAATAGTGGAGAAAAGAAAAAACGAGCCCCAAGGGTTTTGTGAAATAAAATCCCTAAGATATGAGTGAGAGAATTGGAAATTTCTGAAAATTATGATGGAGAAAGGTAGATGAGTTTTTTTTTTTTTTTTTTTTTTTTTTTGCTGATGACGGTGAACAGCATCCTGAAGATGATCATGATGAGGATGATGGTGATGACCAACTCGCCTGCTGATGTGAAAGGCAAACAAGGCCTTAAAGAGCATCATCGAGTGATGACAAAATGATGATGATGATAGTGATGATGAAAATGAAGACAGAATGATGATGCTGATCATACTGAAGAGCGGTACCAACAACGCTTTATGCATACAAATTATTGATGATGATGATGATGATGATGATGATGATGATGATGATGACGCACAGCGCCCATAATGACAAAAGGATGATGATGGTGCTAATGACGAACACCTTTGATGATAACCTGATGATGATGATGATAAGGGTGAGCAGCACCCTATGACGACGAGTTTCGCCAACAACGCCCTATGATGGTGAACTATTGATGATGGTAATGATACTGACATAATGATAATGATGATGATGATAACGAGAAGCCCCGGCGGCGCCCTATGAAGACAAAATGATGATGATGATCATCTTGATGAGCAGCGTTGATAATGATGCAACCCACGCCTTGATGTTGGTGATGAGCGGCACCCTAATGATGATGATGATGATGATGACGAACCATTATCGTGATGACGATGTCGAACCAAACTCTGTTGATGATGATGGTGATGATGATGATGATAACGACAACACCCTGATGATGATGACGAACCCCGACTGTGATGATGGTGTCTTTTCCTCATGATTGCAGTCGCCACTGCACTCGCACTTCAGTTTACCCAGGGTTGACTCCACTGTACTCCACAGGCGTCGACGTAGCAAACACCTCTCAGGCCATATGCCACGTGCAAAAATGTAGCAGCAATGGAGTGAAACGTGGAACAGTTACTCCCAAGAGAAAAAAAGCCAACGGGAGTTAGTCCATCCGCCACATCAGCTCGTGATGTGGCATGGACAAGCGCCTCTGGTCACCTGCGCATGCGCAAAGCACCTGGTTGAGAGAAGAGATGGCCACCGTCGTCGCCGCTCGCCTTCACCATGGCCCACCTGTGCGATGTCACAACCTAGGGCAGGGCGCATCACTCCCGGTAGCGCCTCGCCCCCCCTGTCAGCAAGCCTCATTACCAGCGTCGTTCTGGCCTCGTCCATTAGCAAACCACCAGGACCAGGGACATTAACAAATAGCAGCCAAGCCCCAATCATCACCCTAGCTGTAGTTTCGATCATCCAGCTCCTCCAGGCACTGGTTGCATCAACCGACACTATTCCTTTTCAACCCTACTCCGGCAAGACTTAACGTGGTAGAGTCACTATCTCCACCACCGCTGTGCCCTATTCCCACCCTACAGGCTAACCCCTTCGCCGCAGAGCGCATTATTTCCAACCATCGCAGCCCACACAACCCACAACAACCAGCACCAAACCTGTGAAGATTCCAAATAGAAATTCATAAGACTCAGATGCACAAAAATGACCTTGGATTGTCTTTTACGAGCCGGCTCCAATGAAAAAAATCGTTCTCCCTCTACCCTACAATCCCCTACTCTTCTTTATCCCCCGACAAGCCGACCTCCTCCACCACATAGTTCGCGAGATGAGAACAGCAGTCACAACCACACAGTGGACAATTTCTCGACTCTTCCTCCTCTCACGACAAGCCGACCTCCTCCACCCATAGTTCACAAGAGGAGGAAGAGCAAAAATCAGATAAACTCAGCATTCTCTGTTGGGGCTTGGTCGCTCTGCCCTGTAACTCGAGCTGCACGGGGGTCTGCGACCTAGTAGAGAGATCTGGGGGCTTGTCGAGGGTGGAAGGCACTCTAGTGTCCATTGGCGAGCTGGTACTGAGTCAATATTGTCCGGAGCCGGGGCGGGTTGCTTTGCCCTATAGCCTGGCAGGTGGGGGGTTTCTGGGGTGGGTCATGCCACTCTATAACCTAGCAGTTGGGGGTGTGAGGTCTGGTTGAGATTGAGTTTCGGGACATTGGGGGGAGGCAGATAGGGTTGGGCTGCTGAAAGCACCAAGGCAGGTGTTTTTTTCGGTCTAAATGTTCCTAAGATCCAAGGTTTGGTAGGTTGTTCATGGTTGCCAAGGGGGGTCTTAAGAACAATTTAGGATTTTGGGGACTCCTAGCAACTCATCTTAGATGGCTCCATTGCTGATATACTCAGGGATCTGCGGCTGTTCGATGCCAGAACGACGCTGGTCGGTGTTGGGGTGTTGTCTTGTAACCTGCTGATGCAGGAGTGTGAGGCTTGGTAGAGAGATCTGGGGATGCTTTGGGGTGGGCATTCCAAGGGACAACCCTTACAATCCCCTACTCTTCTTCATCCCCCGACAAGCTGACCTCCTCCACCACATAGTTCGCTGGATGAGAACAACAGCCACAACCACACAGTGGATGCATTTCTCGATTTTTCCTCCTCTCATGACAAGCCGACCTCCTCCACCCATAGTTCACAAGAGGAGGAAGAGCAGAAATTAGATAAACTCAGCATCCTCTGTTGGGGCTTGGTCGCTCTGCCCTGTAACTCGAGCTGCACGGGGGTCTAAGACCTGGTAGAGAGATCTGGGGGGTTGTCGAGGGTGGAAGGCACTCTAGCGTCTATTGGCGAGCTGGTACTCAGTCGACGCTGTCCGGAGCCGGGGTGGGTTGCTTTGCCCTGTAGCCTGGCAGGTGGGGGGGTTTTGGGGTGGGTCGTGCCACTCTATAACCTAGCAGTTGGGGGTGTGAGGCCTGGTTGAGATTGAGTATCGAGACATTGAGGGGAGGCAGATAGGGTTGGGCTGCTGAAAGCACCAAGGCATGTGGTTTTCGGTCTAAATGTTCCTAAGATCCAAGGTTTGGTAGGTTGTCCATGGTTGCCAAGGGGGGTCTTAAGAACGATTTAAGATTCTAGGGACTCCTAGCAACTCATCTTAGATGGCTCCCTTGCTGATATACTCAGGGATCTGCGGCTGTTCGATGCCAGAACGACGCTGGCCGGTGCTGGGTAGTTGCCCTGTAACCTGCTGATGCAGGAGTGTGAGGCCTGGTAGATAGATCTGGGGATGCTTTGGGGTGGGCATTCCAAGGGACAACCAAGGGTTGCTGCTGGGACGACGCTGGTTGGAGTTGGGGTGAGTCGTGTTGCCCTGTAACCCAGCGGGGTGGGGGTGTGAGGCCTGGAAGAGCCCGGAAGGGAGTAAGACAGTGTTGAAGAAGCTTTAGACGGGTTGCTAGGGATCCACAGGGTTTTGAGCATTTGTAGGACCTCTGTGGTGGCGTGTTTTGTTGTGGCCAGACCTTTTTCCTGAAGTTTGTCGTAGTAATTTTCTAAGTCGTTCGAAATATTCTTAGCCAAAGTCGGGTAATGGCCCCGGTATCTCAGATTTTCAAAATTCTACGTAATTTTCATATGGGACTCTGGGCCTAGTTCCCAGCACGTGCTGCTCCCCACGAATAGATTGGAGCTTTGTCCTTTCTGGAAAAAAAAAAAAAAAAAAAAAAAAGGTTCCCCTTTCTTTAGGAAGATGTAGGGGTTCATGATAGTCTCTTGCCAGATTCCTTAAAGGTTCCCCTTTCTTTAGCTAGATGTAAGGGTTCATGGTAGGCTCCTGCTACTGTCTTCCCCCGAACATAACCCATATGTGTAAGCGAATACAACGCATAGGTTGCTTTCTATTCGAATGTAACACATATCCATTCTGTTCAAAAGCTCAAAGCACAAGTGCAACCTTTCTTCTTTTGTTCTGGTTGGCGTCACCAGCCACTTTGGTCCGGTGGTTAGTGTGAGAACTTAAACAACTTGAACATCATTCAAATATCACCAAGCAATAGGGTAATGGTTCGAAGCCGGCCCAGAAAAACCTAAAACCAAGAGAGAGAAAAAAAAGAGAGAAAGAGAGAAAAGGAAAGAGAGAAAGAAACCATGGTACGCCAGTATCTCCCGAAGGCGACAAAAGAGAAATCTTAAAATAACATACAGAACATGCTATGGGAGCACGACACGTAAGCAGGCATCTCGCCACTGTCGTCAAAAACGATGTCGACTCACCGGCGTAAGACCCTACCGGTCGCTGGTACCGGAATCATCAGGGGTCTTGTCACGAATGGTTGGCTATTGACGTTTCACAGAAACTATTTAAGTCCTACCATCAAACAAATAACCAATGTCGACCAGCCGGTCAACTCACCGAAACATTTACAATGTTCCAATTCCACAAAGGCCAGTTCCCAGGTTCAAAAGTCGACCGCAGTTCCAAAGCAGATCGCCAGTTCAAAATCCAAAATCAAAAGACAAGATCCGAACTAGAAAAGGAAGGAAGGGTACCGGAAGACACCACAAGTCACCGGTTCGAGCCAAAGTGCTAGCAGTCCAGTGAACATAGCCAAAAAAGGTAGAGGGGGCCGCAAAATACCGCAGGTTACTGGTTCAGGGGACAGAAAAGATAGCAGAAAAGGACATGTCACAAGATCAAAGCATAGTGCCCTCTACCAGTTCAGAAAAAGCAGGAAAGGACAGATCACATGGTCGAAAGGTGTTGCCCCCTACCAGTTCGAAGGGCAGAACAAACAACAGAAAAGGACAGGTCACAAGATCGAAGCATGTTACCCCCTTCCACCTCGAACTCAGGACCCACCAAGATCCGCAAAGTAAAGAGAAGCCTAGCAGATTAATACAGAACAGATAAAATACAGCAGAGTCAAGAAAAGATAAATGATTAGAAGAGAAACGATCAACTCGTACCCTCTATACTCAACCTATCGAGCTCCAAGTCTTCCGTCGCGCATGCAAAAGATTACCCCAACCCGTCAAGCATACAACCCAGATATCCCAAAGTCCTCCAGACTTGGAGGAAAATTTTATCATAGCTTTATCGAAGATCTCATCCTGAAAACCTCTAATCCTCAATTTAACCTTCAAGGCGAAGCGTAAAGCAACTTCTGCCAGTGGCATGTTCGTAAACCTTTTTACCCTGTGCATGAAAGAACCAACAACCGCCATCTTTTGGCGCTTACTCACGTAAAGTGATCCTGTAAACCTTGAAAACAAAGGCCCTTATTTAAGGTAACCCTCTAGTTTTACAGCAAGGCTGCACATCTCACACCCATCGGCCATCCAAAGTTCTTAAGCACACATCCCAAGAAATCCCGACCGTCAGATCTATCGGTGCATTCGAGAGTAAGATTACTATCATAGCAGCCTTCAAATCGCTTCAAAATATCCGCAGCCTTCTTCAACGTCGCCATGTCACCCTCTTTGTACATAATGAAGACAAACACGTCATCTATCATCCTGATTCCATGGATCAGTCGTCGATCATTACCAAGAGATACTAAAAAGAAAAATTCAGAAAACACACAAAGTAAGTAGGCAATTGCAGGGCTCGACGGCTTACCCATGGGAATACTGATGCCCTGCTGCAGTATTATGCCGCAAGCAGTAGTGTACGTATGGTTCAGGTCGAACTCGACACAGCGCAAGATCATTTCAAACTCAACCATCTGTCAGCCCTTCTGCTTCTGGCCTCTCAACAACTTGGCCCCTTTTCCGTGATTTTTCAGAAGTATTCCCTTTACTCCATTCCTTGACCAAAAATCAATGATCCAGTTCAATGCTTCTATTATCGAAGCGTGAGGGAGATTGCAAAACATCTCCTTCACATCAAAAGTTGCAGTTAACAACGAATCACCCTTGCGTAAGTCCTTGTTGACCACATCCAAAGCCGCAATCAACATGTCGGTAGATTTCAAATTGAAGTTAGAACGTCGGGGGAGTTCTCATACCATAAGGTTGACCGCATGAGATACCTTTCTGCATGCTCGCACACTACATTCCGAAAAGGAGGGGCATATTGGCCTCCACTTCTTCACGTCCTTGTGTTTGGGGATTGCATACGCTTTACCCAGGGAACCCTTCTCATTCCAAGGTGTCAGTCTCTGCAAGCCTAGTCATTGATACTCATCCAACTCATCCGTCAGGATACCAACCTCATCCTTGTCGCAAACACTGAAGCCAGGATTACTCAGAAAATGTTTTTTCATTCCCTCTCTATACTTCACCGGGCAACATACCAACGTATCGCCTGGGTTATGGTCAATCGGTACCCTAACCAATCCTTCAAGCATGGAAGTCCATTCCCTGACATCCTCCTCATTACAATACTGACGATCACCCTCCTTCTGTTCTTTAACACATGCATGCAGGTCAAAATTTTGCAGCCCAGGTACTACGAAATCCAACTCCTCGAAGGACTTCCCAATCTGACTCCTCGGACGGCCGACAACATTCATCCGTGCCGGTTTGACCACATTCCGATTATTGCGTAGCCAACTAGGAACACTATCAAAATCATTAAGGCGAAAGCAAATGTGCTCGTCATCACGTGGAAATCCCCCCGAAATTGCCGAGCAAATGCAACGTTCATCCCCCGATCGTGCAAAGCTCATAAAATTGAACAGGAAATTTCCAACATTCTTATTTCTCGTCCAAATACGTCTCATGCGACGAACCAACATCTTACACCATTCCTCATCCAATTTCAAACTCATTGCCAGTTTCGAGCATGCCAGCCTCATAACTGATTTGATTAAACACTCATCATACGTAATTCTCACAACTAGTCTACGTCTCATATTACATCCAAGTCTTCGCCTAATGACGCCAGAGAGAATAATCCGCAAGAGATAGCGACTTCTTTTCTCCGAAAACTTTGAATGGCAGAAAATGCACGAACCAACAATGAAAAATCCCACGACACCAGTTCCTTGTGTGTGCCCGGATTATTCAACAAACCAGCCAAGGTAGGCTTCAGGATAAGTGATCTGGGGAGGAAGGGTACAATCGCAGTAACAAACAGGTAATTACCTGTACGAAACAGTCCCGTACCCTTTTTCAACAACTCAACACAATTATCTGATCCGATCAACGAAGATCCATACTTACGTTTTACAACTTTTTTGTTCTCGACCAAGCGGTCACCCCCTGCACAAGCAATACCCATAACCGAGATTCCTTCAACAAAACAAACGTCAAGGATAACGGTTAATCGAGAGGACACAATACTAGCAGTCAAGTGAAAGGCCAAGTGCTTACGTGCCAACCCTGCCGTCAACTGTCTACCATCTTTTCGTGCCTTCTTCAATCTTTCTCTTTTGCCCATCCTACATCGTTTGCGCTTACAGACTTTGTCACGACTATTCAGATGCGGACTCAGAATACTGATAACAAACTTTTTCAGTGACAGCACATCCGAAGCATTGCAACAAAAAGTGGTAACACCACATAATCGCCAATAAACCCCCGTCTTAACCATGCATACAACTTGTGATTGCGATATCCTTTATCAATTACCCCGATATTCAAAGTCCTATACACGTGTTTGCCCCATCGAACAGGAAGCGAGCGAGTGGTAGATCCAACGTATAGATGCCTAGACCAAGGAGATAAAAGTACATAGACAAGAGGTCCATCGCAGTTCTCAAGATCAAAACAAGCCAGCAACAGATCTGGTAGATATCATTTAATTTTATTCGCCCATGGAATCTGCCCTCTCAGCACGAGCCCAATAACGATCAACCGAAAGTATGCATTAAATGACTTATCGTGCAAGAAGAACGGAGTCTCGGACCAAGAACAAGAAGCGTGTACCAATGGAGAAAGAACAACCGATTCCTTTTCAACATTCAGATCAGGTTCCAGATAGGGAGAAGTGGAAGAGCCACATAGGAAGAAGAGGAAGAGGAGGAAAAAAAAACAGAGGTAGACCGCGAAGGTACGCTAGAAGAACCCTGACTACGTCGTTTACTCCTACACTCATTTGCAAGTTGCCATGACTTAGCCACTTCCAGGAAAACACCTCATAACTCTGTTGATCTCTCATCTCCGTCAGCAACAACATCTTTCTCGGATGAGCCATCGTTAACGTCACAAATAGAACGGGCCTCCTTGGCAACTGGCCCACTCCCATCCACTCTTCCAAACGCCAGGTTCGCTCCATACGACCAACTCACAAATGGCCATCTCCATTCTCCCAAGCTTGATGTCGGCTGCTTTACACAGTGTGTTAGTGGTTCCAAACCCGCTTTTTTTAGAATACGTAACTGCTTCTTCTGCTCTTCTACAAAGTCAAAACGATCGTTGGCATTACCATCTTTCTTTGTTCCTTTTTTGTTCTTGTTGCAATCTCGACCCGGAGTCACCTTCTTTCCTTTGTGGCCGGATCGAAGCGCCACCTCCTCAAGTTTATCCTTGAGATTAGTACCCCCCGATCGATGTTCCTTTCCACCACCAGAAACATTCAACCGACTCATCTGTTCTTCAAGGTTCTTCACTTGTTTTTCCGCCTCCATTCGTTTCATTTCGGCCTCCGCCCGTTTCTTTTTTAATAACTCATCCTCCTCATTCGCCAGCTGATGCAAGCCTCGTAAACGTCTGTATTTGTCCTTTCATTTGTCAGATTCACGTAGGTTGTCTGGCCATCTCGGTTTAGGAGTACGCTTCCTCATAGAAACAGGTGAATCAATAGCCACACAACCTCTCTTGTTGTCGGGCCGAAGAGCGTCATCCTTCCACATCCTGGCTTCTTCCAACACCTTCTCATGTTGACCTCGTAACACACAGATCCCCTTACGTAACCCGCCAATCTCCTGCTCGAAGTTGGTTTTCATGTAAGCCGACTGTTTTAGTTCGTTGATCTCCTCTTCAGTGCGTAGATCTCATCACTATCTGTTTCCCATTGATTTGCTTACAAAGCTCCATCAGTTCCCGCTGCGGTCGAGATACCTGATTCATATCCTGGCTGGAATCTTCACCATTGACACTTCTCCTCAATTCTTCATTCTCGCGTCTCAACCTCATCAACTCATCCTACGATTTGCTACAGTAACCGCAACCTTCATTAGACTTCCCAGTTTTTATCGATTGGCAGATTGCTTCAAGCCTTTTATCCAAACGAGCCCCCATCTCCGCTTCTAACTCCTCCCTCTCCTTTTTCCATTGTAGCTTCCTTTCCTCCTCCTCCTCGACTTTTTTTGCAATCATCTCCTCTTCTCGTCTCTTGGCCTCCTTCTCTTCGTCTTGAACATACTTGTTATAAACCTTGTCGAGCCATTTTTAGTTGTTTCTCCAAAAACCTGATCTCCCGTGCGAAGAGTACCCCTGACTAGGTATGTTGTGCTGGGCGTAGTTGTTGACAAGTGTGGGCGCAGAGGCTAGATCACCACCGAAGGAAGACGAAGATCCGCCAGGCGTAGGCAATGCGAGAAACGGACCAGAAGTGGGAATGGCATTAGCACAGGTAGCAGGGGGACGTGGGCCGACCGGCCTAGGGTGAGGGCAATCTCTAACCCAATGATTAAGAGCAACACAATTATAGCATCCACTGTTAGTCGGCACACTTGCCATCGTTCCGGTTAAAAAAATACAATCGTCAAGAAAAAAAGTATAAGAAAGGAAAGAAGGAGAAAAAAAAAAGAATAAAGAGCAGCAACTTGAAATGATATGATCCCTATCAATGAGGTGATAACAAGTCATGAGCCACACTGGCATAATACAATCGCTACGGTGGTTACAATGATGAATAGATGGTTAGTGTGAGAACACAAACAACATCATTCGAGTATCACCAAGCAATAGGGTAATGCTTCGAAGTCGGCCCAGAAAAGCCTAAAACCAAGACAGAAAAAAAAAAAAGAGAAAGAAAAAGAAAGAGAGAAAAGGACAGAGAGAAAGAAACCATGATACGCCAGTATCTCCCAAACGTGAGAGAAGAGCAATCTTAAAATAACATGAAGAACATGTTCTGGAATCATGGCACGTAAGCAGTCATCTCGCCTTTGTCGTAAAAAATGATGTCAACTCACCGGTGTCAAACCCTACCGGTTTCCTTCGGTCGCCTCCAGCCTCTAAAGACTGCGACATACCTTATATTCACGACTTAGGCTTCACATCTGGAAGGTATTGGTGTTTACAACGACACTCAAGGTATTTTTTCCTACGAGACTATGGGTCTCGCCACACCACTGTCGAAACGAAAAGAGAAAGAATGCATCTACCCCAGAAAGTGGTAAGATGCATCTGTTGCTATTCGTAGTAACAAATACATCTTGCCACGCTCTGCGTGAAGATGCACTCGAACTTTTTTCGTTTCGACAGTAGTGTCGCGAGACCCTATAAGATAATGCAAAACATAAACAAAATACCGATCTCAGTGGTCCACGTGATGAAAATCGTCTTCAACTGGCCTCATGTCACTGTGCCACATGTCATCAATTCCTATTCTAAAGTAAATCATGCTGCTAATGGAACCCTGCCACAGATCCACTGGCCTCCTCGTAGTCTTTTCCTCTTTTTTTTTTTTTTTTTTTTTTTTTTTTTTTTTTTTTTTTTNGCTGGGTATCCTCCGTTCCCTCGTATGTCCCTGGAGCCCGTTCCGGCCATGACACCCCCAACATCCCGTACTAAGGAACTGCTATGCCAGCCTCAGCCCTATGCTACGTACTAGGAGGATAGCCAACCCTAGGTCATGAGTTATGAACTGGGTTTCTTATCCTTATGTTGTCTTTACTACAGTGTTCTATGGTATTGATTGTAGAGAGATGGGGTTCCTCCATTCCCTCGTATATCCCTGGAGCCTGTTCCGGCCCCGCGGTAAGGTGCAGTATCTCCTGACACCCCCGACATCCGTACTAAGGACTGCTATGCCAGCCTCAACTCTAAGGTACGTACTAGGAGGATAGCCCATCCTCAATCGTGAATCATGGACTGTATGTATTGACCCTGGATAATCTACTATCCCTGTGTTGTATGGTAATCTGAGAGCAGACAATCCTCCGTTCCCTCGTATGTCCCTGGAGCCCGTTCCGGCCCAGGCCTGCGGTAAAGTGCAGTATCTCCTGACACTCCTGACATCCCGTACTAAGGAACTGCTATGCCAGCCTCAATCCTTTGACCACGTACGAAGAGGATGATCAGCCCTGAGTTAGAGTCTGGTATAGAACACAGGACCTAATGTGAATTGTACAAGTGACCTAACCTATTGACTTACACTGTGAAATAGTCTGTAACTGTGCTCTGCTGGGCTCAAGTAAACCGGACTATGCAAGCCACCCAGCAGTCTCATGACAACCCCGTAGACCAAGGACATCAGGAGACCCACCATCGCCCAGTCCCCACATACAACAACCATGGACTACCCCTTGGGTGGTGCGCAGGCAGTGTCTGTAATAACTTACCTGCGTCATCCCATTGCAAGGGGGTGTGTGTCCAGCCGTGCGTCATTCTAACGCCCTGCCGGTGTCCATGCACAAGACTGCGGAGTTTTGAACCTGCAACCTCATACCACAATGCGCATTTCCAACCGGTGCTCTAACCACTGAGCTACCTACTCCTTTTTTTTTTTTTTTTTTTTTTTAAACCACCACTACCTACAACACGAACTGAAAAGGCTCCACGAAGTCTGGAGGCATGTAACGCACCAATGCCGCTATTGGATTTTATCGACGGTCGGCAGAACCTCCTGACACTTCAAGGGCACGGTTCCACTAGCACACGAGTGAGGTAAAGTGTATCCCATAAATACCTGTGGGTTATAAATTTTGCGGGACATGGCCCGGTCGTTGACCCACGAGTATCGGATGGCAGAAAAACAAGATGGATTTGTATTCCCAAGTCGTGTTTTCTTTTTGTTTTCACTCTTGTTCTTTTCCATCATCGAGAATGGGAAGCGGGGGAAAAAAAGAATGACTCATTTTGATTGGAGGTACTACAGGCAAGAAAAAAAAAAACAGTACTCCAAGGGGTTGGTATGCACCACCTTTTTTTCCCCGGTCTATTCCAGCCCCATCGAGTACTTAATTGTTTTCTCAAAATGTATGAACTGCACGCTTGAGCGTGCCAATCGTCAAAGAAGGGAGCCCAATCGGGCACACTAAGGGACTCCCTCGGGGGTAGGTGAGACTGCAATCGTTACCTACCACTTTGTCCTCATTCAACATTGGCGGGGTGGTAAGCATCACTTTCAAACATCGCCCTGATTCCCATCTTGGGAAATGTGACGTGGCCATGTTTTTCTTTTTTTAAGGTATTTAAAATTATTGTCTTCCTTCTCTCAAAGTGTAGCACAGGTCGGGAATAAGTCGTGACTCGTGTGCTAGTGGAACCGTGTTCCAGGTAGTAGGCTGCTACTTGAAATTTGGAGACTTGCAAGTAGTGCTTGTTTGAAGCCCAGGGTGTTGTAGAGGCCAAGGACCAGACCCCCGGTGATTGTTGGGAGCAGCAGCGAATGGTTGTTCTACTACTCCTAAGGCTATATGCAGGGGAACCCCGCAAGCATCGATACCTCCCACGGTGAAAGGGATATTGCATGTCGCCCCAGGTTTGGCACCGCCAGTGGGCGTCTGGCTAATACAAAGACCAACCATTTTTCTTATTTCTTTTTTTTGTTTTTTTTAACAGAAAATGATTATTCCGTTATAAGCCAGAAAATGGTCTGTCGTCCCTTACATATATGCTGCAGCCATGTGGGACCGGGCAAGGTACTCCCATCCAAACCCACCCCCAACCGCAGCCAGCAGTTTTATCAAGTAACTGCTCAAACCCTAGCGATAAACTGCAACACCACAATCTCCCACAATGAACCATGGGAGTCGTAATACTCTTGATTACCCCTAAAGCGCTACCCAACAAACATTAATACAACCAACAGTACACTCCACATAATAGATCATCCCTAAAAGCTACCCTAACTACCCACAGACAAAATTAACGGATCAGCAAACATTAAATTGCCAATACCTTTCGCAGCTATCGGCCGCAGGCCATGCGCGCCGAGTTTTGACAGCACATCTAGCTGCCGCCAGAGACCGAGTGTGACCTTCGTGTGAATAGGTGCGAAACGACAAAATGGTTGGGAAAGGTACTCGTGGTTTAATCCAATCAACAAAACACTCCACAAAATTCCAACTACACTCCCCAAGTGGTTGTAACAGGAACTATCCGCAAACAAATTTAACAAATCGACAAAACAAATCCACAAGATTACAACTCTATAACCTAAATACTTGTAATTATGACCTCAAACGTAAAAACGAATCAGCAAGGCATCGCTAACTATCCGAAAACTTAAACGTAATGACTACCCTAAACACCAACCGTAGTGATAATTATTCTAGACCTTCTTCTTTGTAGGTTGTATTGAGAAAGTTGGTGTATTCATTCTAAAAGATTGGCCAGAAAATCAACCAAAATTCCTTCGAAAGACCATCCCTTCCCGGAGTTTTATTCGGTTGCATGGATTGTAGCGCTAACTTGACCTCCTCCGATGTAACTGATTTATCTAGCTCTATAGTTTGTTTCTGCGACAAGGTTTTATCCAGATGTGCGAGGAATTTTTGTTGTTCCTCTCGTACTTGTATCAGAGGATGCTGGTCTTCTCTTGAGGTGTAAAGCTCCTTGTAGAAGTCTGCTACTATAACCAACATTTCTTGTGGGTCTGACATTGTAGTATCGCCCTTCTGCAATTGATAAATGAGTTTGTTACACGTGCTGGTTTTGATCTTCAGAAAGAAGAATTTAGTCATTTTTTCTCCTTGCTCCTGTTCCTTGACTCTAGTCCGTAGTCGCAATCCTACGTTCTTCCAGACCTTCCAATTCGACAGGTGTTGTTTCGCCGCAAAAAGTGCTTCTTCTATGTGTGTCTATCCTGATTGGGATATTAAATTTGCTTTGCTATTTGCAGACTGCTTCCCATTCCTTTTCCTTCGCCTTCCTTTATGTTGCGATAATCCTAGATGCCTTTGCTGAGGCATTGAACAAACTTCCCACTAGTTATGGAAAAGTATTGATCCTTGTTCCGTACGCGAAACAAGTTTCAATTATGTACTCCTCCATAACTAGTTGTTAGGAGTGAGTTAATCACTTTGAAGAATTCGAGCCATTTTTTCGGGTTGCATCAAGCGTAGATATAAATATATAAATTTGTGATCTAACCCCGAGGCGTAAGGTAGTTGATTGATACCCGTTGCTTGGACTGCTCCTCGGAGGTGCTCTAAGATTAGAAAGAAGTCGATCCTGGAGGATGAGACGTGAAGACTGCGGTTGCGCTTGAAATAAGTGAAGGCTCTGATTAACAGACGCCTCATACGATATGGATCAGTTAGTTGATGTTCCGACATGAGGTTGTGTATAGATGCTACTTCGTCCCAACATGCTCCCTCCATTGTCGATGCTCCCCTAGACATTCTATCCAATTCCTGGTTTAATGTTGCATTTCAATCTCCATCCATTATTAAATGGGTCAGAGTGGTGCAATGTGGAGAGTCTATGAGCTTAGTTCTTTGTTGCTGAGAGCTAGAACAATATAATGAGAAAAGTTTAAAACGCTCTTGTCTGTAGTCGAGATCTACATTAACCCATCTACCTTCTCTGTTATCTCTAAGAACCGAGTCTAGTTGCAGGTCTTGTACTGCTAATGATTTAGAATGAAATATGATCGCCATCCCCGATGAGCCAATCCTCGGGGACAAAGCCCAATAAGCTTGTTTAACCCATCTAAGTTTTCTACGTACTTCTTGCTGAACAATTTGATGGTCCTGACTACTTGTCAAATGTGTCTCTTGCTGACACAAAATATCTGGTGGGTGAGATCCATACCAATCTAGCGCTTTAGTGAAATTGCTTCACTTACGCTCGTTGGTAAGAACAGACGCCATGCCATTGACATTCCATGAAACTATGCGCAGGTCCGGCGTTGGAGTAATCGTTCTAGAAGTCGGTGCCCCGTTCAAGTCGTCCATGAATTGTCCGTGACTTGGTCGTCTGCCTTCTTTGCTCCCCATGTACAGTTTTAGTTGTGGAGGAAAGTGACTTCCCTCTTCTATGCCAGAGCGTTGATTTTTGTATGCTAGCTGCCCCCGTTCGCCAGGAACAATCTATAGTTGGACACCATCGCTGCTGCAAAGGCCGCTCTCTCTGGCACTGCTACCTGACCCAAGAGGCCGTAAGGACTAAACTCAACTATCTGTCAGGGAAGCCATTCCAAATCATCTGTGAGGACAAGTTTCTCGTTTACTCGGACCATAACTGGACGCAAATCAGCTATGTGTCACTACCTTGCAGGATCCTTCCATTCTTCCACATTACCCTACTGCCCTCCTAGCGTAAACATTGGAGTGAGAGCATCATGAAATTGAGGTGAGTGTGTACCATTTTGGCTTGCCTAGTTAGTCACTGTGATGAGGGCCCCCGCCTTGTGTACTGCAATTTCCCAGTCCTGGTGAGCAATCTTCCACCGACAAGGATGAGGTTGCATAGATGCTAGTTTTTCCTAGCACCCACTCTTGCTGCTGCTTCGACTGCAGTCGTTTGCCCATCCACTATTTTCTGCAAAGACTGATGTTTGTCAGCAAATTCTTTGTTTTTCGTTGACAATAATGTTATTTGGGCCTCAACGATGCGTTTCTTTCTTCGCAGGTCAGTCATCGCTCCCTGTTCTTTCAGCGGTGCGATGTTCTTCTTGGTGGTGTCTTCCTGTTGGCCCGTTGGGGATTCACCTGCAATTTTTCCCCCCTTTTTGCCTTTGTCGAATATTCATCATTGTCCATATAGGTCGCTGACCACTCGAACTATTTGTCATAAGCTGGGTTGTCTAGATGAAGCGTATCTCCTTCCACAGTTCCACTCTTGTTTTGAGACCGTATTGGTGTGCCTGAAATTCTGTCATCTGCTCCTCCTTGTGCAACGCCTCATACTTGTTGTTCTGCTACCCAGCTTTTTGTTTGGATGAGTCAACTCTCGCCTGTTGTACTTTGCGGTTGTATCGTTGGTGGGCCATGTGCAGCTTGAATTTTCGCGCTCCAGGTCCTTGATCGCATGTTGAAGCCACTCTTGGTCCTTGTTACTGTCCTCCCCCTCGTAGTCGTCTTCTTTTGTGTGATCCCGGTCCTTGTCTGTGGTGTCGTTGGATGGGTCATTACCCTCGTCCTTTTTCCTTTTGTGTTTATCTCCCTCTTGTGTATCTCTGTTTTCAATATTCATTGCGCCGTCTGGAGTAGTTGCTTGCTTGTCTGATCCTAAGCGGCCACGTCTGCGCTTGGGCTTGTCTGAGTGCATGAGTGAATAGAATGCCTTTTCCGCTAGCTCTTCAATTTTTGCAAGGTCATCCATCGTTTGTAGTTTCTGCTTGTCCTCCTCGACTCCTTCCTTCTGCATCATTGGTAAGGTGACATGTCCCACTCCCTCCTGATCCATCTTTCTGGATCCATTCTTTCTTCATCTAACATCCAAGTGTGGGTAGATGTCAGGTATGTCCGTAGGCTCTCCAGTCAATGTCCAAACCCACCGAGGTGTTTCAAGGTTGTCGACAAAGATCCACCCTCGATATTCTCGGTGGTTTATGTATCAGACTCCAAGCTTTGACTCACATTCCACCAGTTGTGTAGAGTTGGCCTCCTGTCTTCTTCTTGCTGCCCGATCCGCTGGACAATTTGAGTCATTTCCCAATTCCCCACTCCCTCTGCATCGGAAACATGCCGGGTTAGGTTTTGTGGAAACAAAAACCGTGGCCCATTGACCATTTTTTCTGAACAGCCACACCTCCACAAAAACTGGTGGTTCTCTTGAATGTATATTGAGGCAAGCGATTATTGTGATTGGGGGCGAGAAAGTCAGGGCCAGCTTCCAACCAAGCTATGACTGGGATGTTGGGATACTCCATCTCCAACCGCTTGAGAATCATGTTGTGCAGGCCCTCCGACAAATTATCAAACTGGACCCGAAAACGCAGGCCCTTAGAGAGAGAGAGAGAGAGAGAGAGAGAGAGAGAGAGAGAGAGAGAGAGAGAGAGAGAGAGAGAGAGAGAGAGAGAGAGAGAGAGAGAGAGAGAGAGAGAGAGAGAGAGAGAGAGAGAGATAACATGTAAGTTTCCAATCTCGTGGCTAACCTCATGGTACTTCCACCGAGAGGAGCAAAATCGAATGAATCTCCCGCTACAACAAAATCGGAATGAATTTTCCGCTACAACACGGGAAGATTCATTGCAATGTGTGTATGTGTATGTGTGTGTGTGTGTGTGTGTGTTTTCCCTGCTCTTGGTCCCCGCCGCAGTTGTGGCGGACATCCTCTTGTATGGTATAGAAAAAGAGATATGCTGGCTTCAGCCACATCATTTACTGTTGTTTATATTCTCCGATAGTTTCATACTCAGCTTGAACACAGTTTGGAAAGTAGAAGTTGAGCTGGTTACAGTTTTTCCCCCCTTCAATTTGGACCGTCTCTCGATTTATGTGTGTCATCCTTGCACAGGGTCCATGCTAATCTTCCTTGTAATAGTCTGTATTATTCCAATTTTAACAGATGCCCCCCCGAAGCTGGTTACACTTAGACTTACTGTAGCAGGCAGTTAGTCACCTCCTGCTCGAGGACAACAAATTGGCAATCCATGTTGCTCACATGCGAGTTTTTGCATCAGTATTTCCTCTTGTATTGTGGGACAGTAAACATCATTCTCACCAGGTGCATCTCCCCACCAACGAATTCAATTGGAGTCATTTCAGTGGAGAGTGACCTGTACTGGGGGGACCTCTGTTACATATGTCTGGACTCATAACAGACAAAATAATCACACACCTGCCTGAAATTAGAAGCAAGACCTTGTGATGCACTCGCCTGCTCTCGCAATAACTGAAAAAAAACGTACCTTATATGAATGCACAAGCAGGAAAGAAGATGGTACAGAGAGTCATAGTGCAGACCATATCCAGTATACCACAAAAAATGAGAGTTCCACAAGGAATAGATGTGGATTTGTCCAATTGTGTGATATCGAACATCAATGATAGACAACACCGGGATATCTATGAAGTGTGGCAGATAAAAAACAGATTGAAGGGATATATATTATCACCGATGGATAGAAATCCCAGTGAAACATATATTGAATGCCCAAGGATATGGTTTGAAAAAAACAGATCCATCTTCATAGAATTTGCACACTACGAGGTCATCCAACAGACAGAATGTGAGATTCTCCAACAAGCAAAGCATACATATCATGCATGTGGACTTGGAAAAGTGGTGAAGTGGGATGATGAGGGATCATCCGGAAATGTATACGTAATACCAAAGAACAAAGATATTTCCAGAAGACGCCCAATTGTGCCAACATGTAATGAACCTTCACGACAAGCATCAAAAATCATGTCTAGAGCCTTGAATTTCCTGGTAGTACGTGGCAATTAGGGTTTGACCTGCAGGGTACAAACCAACTCGTTCCAAAACTAAAAAAATGCAATAGAACGACTACACTTACGTATGGACAAGATGTCACTGTACTCTGCACAACATATGACGTAAAGGACATGTTCTCTAACTTAGATCATACACATGTCATGAACGCCATACAATGGATACTACGTATAGCGAAAAACAGAAGGAAAACCCATCTATGCTATAAAATAAGAGGAAAATATATAAATTTTGGAAAAGCAAATGACACATACAGATGAAAAATAGTGAAAATTTAGATATTGTGTGACCTACTATATTTTGATATTCAACATACGTACTTCAAAGCACAAGGCACGCTGCTACGACAAATCAAAGGAGTACCCATGAGAAAAGGATCTAGTCCACCGATCGCAAACATGGTTTGCGCATATGACAAGCAAAAATGACGTTCTCAAATCGTTATGGATAAAAAACTCCTGCATTGTATGAGATTTGTCGATGATGTAATGATCGTAGTTATCGCTAATCGAAACAACGTTGAAATTGAAACAACATGTCTAAATTCATTCACAAACCTTTATTACTCTTCGCTACAATTAGAATCCACATCGAATATGCAAAGTACAGAATGGAATTACTTAGAAACAAAAATCACGAAGATGGATCACGAACCCCTCCTAAAATATATACATAAACTCAACAATGAAGCTACACTTTGGGAGGGGTTGTTAAGCTCTCTCTCTCTATTTGGTATATCCGTCATTTCAGCAGTGTTGGCTCCATGAACACGAAAGTGTTGACGATCATTTGTACTTTCCACATAATGGTAACATACACATACGACAAAAACGATTTGTCCGTCATATTGAAATTATATTGCACTGAGCTTAAATTGTTGGAATACCCGTGGAAGGCAACATGTTCGGCAATTCAGGCCTTCATCGGGAACTGTACAGACAACATAGTGCGAAATATCTTCTAGAATTTATAAACAAGGAAGACACAATGAATTGGTAAAA